>CM061143.1:2685959-3040959 GCA_030710495.1 Labroides dimidiatus
CCCCGAGAAGCAGAAAAAGAAGAAGGGCTACAAGAACTCTGGAGTCGTGTCTGTGAAGAGCTGCAAGGTGAGGGACTACATTACCCAGAGTTCCCTGCTCTGAGGACCGTGAGGCTGAGAGAGGAGGGTCTGAGAGCAGATCTAAGTCTCAGCTGTGTTTCTGTGTTTGCAGCTGGTGACTCAGTACACCTTCCTGGACTATGTGATGGGCGGCTGTCAGATCAACTTCACCGTACGTAAACATTAGAACACACACGTGGAATCCTTCCTTCCTTCCTTCCTTCCTTCCTTCCTTCCTTCCTTCTTTCCTTTCTTTCTTTCTCTTTTTCTCTTTCTTTCTTTCTTTCTCTTTTTTCTCTCTTTCTTTCTTTCTCTCTTTCATTTCTTTCTTTCTTTCTTTCTCTTTTTTCTCTTTCTTTCTTTCTTTCTTTCTTTTCTCTTCCTTACTTTCTCTTTTTTTCTCTTTTTTCTCTTTCTTTTTCTCTTTTCTCTTTCTTTCTTTCTTTCTTTCTTTCTTTCTCTTTTTTCTCTTTCTTTCTTTCTTTCTTTCTTTCTTTCTCTTTCATTTCTTTCTTTCTTTCTTTCTCTTTTTTCTCTTTCTTTCTTTCTTTCTTTCTTTTCTCTTCCTTTCTTTCTCTTTTTTCTCTGTCTTTCTTTTTCTCTTTTCTCTTTCTTTCTTTCTTTCTTTCTTTCTTTCTTTCTTTCTTTCTTTCTTTCTTTCTTTCTCTTTTTTCTCTTTCTTTCTTTCTTTCTTTCTTTCTCTCTTTCATTTCTTTCTTTCTCTTTTTCTCTTTCTTTCTTTCTCTTTTTTTCTCTTTTTTCTCTGTCTTTCTTTTTCTCTTTTCTCCTTCTTTCTTTCTTTCTTTCTTTCTCTTTTTCCTCTTTCTTTCTTTCTTTCTTTCTTTCCTTCTTTCTCTCTTTCATTTCTTTCTTTCTTTCTTTCTCTTTTTTCTCTTTCTTTGTTTCTTTCTTTCTTTCTCTTTCTCTTCCTTTCTTTCTCTTTTTTTCTCTTTTTTCTCTGTCTTTCTTTTTCTCTTTTCTCTTTCTTTCTTTCTTTCTTTCTTTCTTTCTTTCTTTCTTTCTTTCTCTTTTTTCTCTTTCTTTCTTTCTTTCTCTCTTTCATTTCTTTCTTTCTTTCTCTTTTTCTCTTTCTTTCTTTCTCTTTTTTCTCTTTCTTTCTTTTCTCTTTCTTTCTTTCTCTTTTTTTTCTCTTTTTTCTCTCTTTCTTTTTCTCTTTTCTCTTTCTTTCTTTCTTTCTTTCTTTCTTTCTTTCTTTCTTTCTTTCTTTCTTTCTTTCTTTCTTTGTCCCTGAGATCCACAGATAAATAAAACTGTTTGAACCCTGCAGGTTGGGATCGACTTCACCGGCTCTAACGGCGATCCTCGCTCGCCCAACTCTCTCCACTACATGAGTCCAGACGGGCTGAACCAGTACCTGTCTGCTCTGTGGTCTGTGGGTCAGGTGATCCGGGACTACGACACGTAAGAGCCCACCTACATACAGCAGCAGATCCCACACCCTGTACTCCAGGCTTTGGGCTCATGAACCAGTGTGTTCTGGGACTCTGACTGGAATCTGACTCGGGTCATGATTTGTACTCAGACTTAACCTGGACTAGAACATTGAGGACTGGATCCTCCGGCTCATGTTGGGTGACAAGTTTGGTTGAGACTCAGACTCAGGATATTAGGACTAAACTCGAAGTCTCTGAGTCTTCACAAGAGACTCAGAATTGATCATGGAGGACTCGAGACTCTGACTCATACTCTGGTAACACTACAGACTCGAGACTTGGATTCAATGTTTGGTGACAAGTTTTGGTTAATATTTTCTGGAACAACAAGGACTCAAGTAAATTGGAACTAGACTCAGACAAGACTCGGATTCCTTTCTGGGGACTCTGACTTGACTCAAACTTTAGACTTGGACTAGATTCAGACTTGGTTTAATTGGGACTAGACTTAGACTCAACTCAGATCCTTCCCTGGTGACTTGGACTCAGGACTTGATTCATGTTTGATAATAATGTTGGGTTTATAATAATTCCAATAATGAGGACTCAGGTCACAGGGACTAGACCCTGACTTAACTCAGAGTCCTCGCTAGAGACTTGGACTCAACAGAGTTTGGAATTTATTACTATTCTAATGAGGACGTGACTCGGACTAGGGTTAGAGGGACTAGACACTGACCAAACTCAGTCTCCTCTGATGATTTGGACGTGGCTCAGACTTGAATGTGAGGACTTCAGGCATGGACTCTGGGTTTGGCTAATAGAAATAATAGTGAGGACTCGGTTTGGAGGTAAAGGGACTAGACTCTGACTTGACTCCGACTTCCTGAAATCGTTGAATCTTCATAATGAAATAAAAACCCTCCAAGATCCCAGATGGTCTTCACATTTTCTGACGTCTCATTCCTGTTTCAGGGACAAACTCTTCCCAGCGTTCGGTTTTGGTGCCAAACTGCCTCCAGATTACCAGGTCAGCTCTCGAACCGACCAATCACAGAACAGCATTCTGTCGCCTCAGAAAACCAGAAATTAAATAAACTGTTTTTAAACTTTCAGGCTGCACACCACGGGTTCGCCCTCAACTTCAACCCCCAAAACCCTTACTGCCAAGGTACACACACACACACACACACACACACACACACACACACACACACACACACACACACACACTTCAACCTTTAGCTCTAGTTTTCCGTTTCTACATTTCTCTGGATGTTTTCAGCTGTTTTTCAATAAATATTCACACAAACATTAAAGAGCATCCCCTCTCTCTCTCTCTCTCTCTCTCTCTCTCTCTCTCTCTCTCTCTCTCTCTCTCTCTCTCTCTCTCTCTCTCTTTCTCTCTCTCTCTCTCTCTCTCTGTCTGTGTCTCTCTCTCAGGTATTGAGGGGATCATTGAAGCCTACAGGATGGTTTTGCCTCAGCTGAGACTCTCTGGACCAACAAACTTCTCTCCCATCATCACTCACGTCGCTTCCATTGCTGCCACAGCTGCACAGGCGAACACCCCCTCTGTGAGACACACACACACACACACACACACACACACACACACACACACACACACACACACACTGAAAACGATGTGAAAGAGGTCTGAAACACACACTCTGACTCGTGCTGGTTCATCTCTGTGCAGCAATACTTCGTCCTCCTCATCCTCACTGACGGCGAGATCACCGACTTTGACCAGACCAGAGACGCCATCGTCAGGGCGTCACGGCTGCCGCTGTCCATCATTATCGTGGGGGTGGGGCCAGCTGACTTTAAGGCCATGGAGCTGCTGGACGGAGACGACGGCGTGCTGAGGTCCACGGTTGGGGAGGCCGTCTCCAGAGACATCGTCCAGTTCGTCCCTTACAGACAGTTCAAAGATGTAAGACTGTTAGCTGTCGTCTTTAACACAGAGCAGAGCGGAGGTCTGACCTCGCTCAGGTCTGACCTCGCTCAGGTCTGACCTCGCTCAGGTCGGACCTCGCTCAGGTCTGACCTCACTCAGGTCGGACCACGCTCAGGTCGGACCACGCTCAGGTCGGACCTCGCTCAGGTCTGACCTCGCTCAGGTCGGACCTCGCTCAGGTCGGACCTCGCTCAGGTCGGACCTCGCTCAGGTCTGACCTCGCTCAGGTCGGACCTCGCTCAGGTCGGACCTCGCTCAGGTCGGACCTCGCTCAGGTCTGACCTCGCTCAGGTCGGACCTCGCTCAGGTCGGACCTCGCTCAGGTCTGACCTCGCTCAGGTCGGACCTCGCTCAGGTCTGACCTCGTTCAGGTCCGACCTCGCTCAGGTCCGACCTCGCTCAGGTCTGACCTCGCTCAGGTCTGACCCTGCTCAGGTCTGACCTCGCTCAGGTCGGACCCTGCTCAGGTCTGACCCTGCTCAGGTCTGACCTCGCTCAGGTCTGACCTCGCTCAGGTCTGACCCTGCTCAGGTCTGACCTCGCTCAGGTCTGACCTCGCTCAGGTCTGACCCTGCTCAGGTCTGACCCTGCTCAGGTCTGACCTCGCTCAGGTCTGACCTCGCTCAGGTCTGACCCTGCTCAGGTCTGACCTCGCTCAGGTCGGACCTCGCTCAGTCAGGCCGAAACTTCACTGAACTGAAACTCTTCATTTTTCTGTCGGAATAATCGGCTAGACTTTATCTCTGAATTTTTTGCGAGTGGGGTTTTACATCAGCAACTATTCTTCTAATCTTCTCTCTCTCTCTCTCTCTCTCTCTCTCTCTCTCTCTCTCTCTCTCTCTCTCTCTCTCTCTCCCTCTCTCCCTCTCTCTCTCTCTCCCTCCCTCTCTCCCTCTCTCTCTCTCATCCCTCCCTCTCTCTCCCCCTCTCTCTCCCTCTCCCACTCTCTCTCTCTCTCTCCCTCCCTCTCTCTCTCTCTCTCTCTCTCTCTCTCTCTCCCCCCCTCTCTCTCTCTCTCTCTCTCTCTCTCTCTCTCTCTCTCTCTCTCTCCCTCTCTCCCTCTCTCTCTCTCTCTCTCTCTCTCTCTCTGCATCTCCAGGCTCCCCCGGCAGCTCTGGCTCAGTCTGTCCTCGCTGAAGTCCCCAACCAGGTGGTCTCCTACTTTAAAATGAGAGGTCTGGATCCCCTTAAACCACAAGCTGCCCCCAAATCCTAAAAACCAGCTCCTCATCGCCAAACCTGAACCCACAGCAAGCACGCCATCCCCCTGACCAATCAGAATGCTGAAGACCCCCATTCCAGGACCAGACCACTGCTGTGAGACCAACTGGATGACTCTCAGCCAATCAGGATGCAGCACTGAGCTGTCAGCCAATCAGGATGTCAGGAGGACGCTCTGTCTTTCTGTTTAGATTTTTGTTTTTTTACTTTGATGCGTAGATAGACGATCGATTCTGCTGCTTATCAACTAACTATGCAAACAACGCGTTTATTAACATGTGCCACAATCACAGAGCCACACACACACACACACACACACAGACAGACAGCTGTGTGTTAGTATGTGTGTGGCTCTGTTTAGCTTGATTGAGGTTTCGATTCTTTGCACTTTGCTTCTGCTCTGAATGCTGTAAAGTTTTATTCTTGATGGAAGTTTTTACTCTTTAAATCTGAAGCCTTATTAGAGACGTCGCCTTAGCCGCTCTCAGCCTCTTTGCACACGACTTCCTGGACGTTTTCAGCCTCTCATTGGTTTGTTGATGCTGCCGTGTTCGCTCCCAGAGGAAACGCTGACACGTTATTGATCAAATGAATGAAAACAGCTGAAATAAGAGGAAGAAAAGAAGATATAATTTAGTTTAAGCAGTAAAGACCGACATCTTTCTCTCTGCAGCAACAAAACTCCATCTCTGACCGAACTTTAATGGAAATTATCACGATTTAAATATCCAGATCCACGTCTCTCCTCCTGTCAGGGTGTTATAACTCAGGATGAGTCGAGATTTTTAGATATTCAAATAAATCTTTATTGATTAAAAAACACAAAGTTACAGACAGAGAAAAACAAAAAGAGACAAAAGAAAAACGGTTCACAAAACACGGAGCCATCGAAGAGTCGTATCAGGGAACCAAATGTTCAAACAGCCGAGCTGAAGAATCAGAATCTGCCTCAACTTTTTCACAAGGCAGAACATGAGATTTAAAATTCAAGGAGCCATCAATCTTTAGTCCCTGGTATTTTTAACAGTCTACAACAGTTAGTGACCTGGTAAAAAATCATAAGCTTGGTCTCATCTGCATAAAAAACAAGTTTCAGTTCCCGCAGTGTGTTTTGAAGGAGCACAAAGGCATTTTATAAACGGTGTCATCAGCATAAAAAGGTAACGTTGCATTCAACACATTTTGCTTGAGATTATTTACATAGATGGTGAATAAAAGTGGCCCCAATGCAGAGCCCTGTGGCACGCCCCTGTGGACGGATATGGTATCAGTGTTCACCATCATATGACGCCATTTTACTGACAAAATCCAAGAGCAAATATCAGATCCTCATGGCTGCAGAGGAGCCGACCGCATGTAGAACATTCGAGTGAGAGTTTAACAGCGCTCACACGTAGAATCTCTTTCCACGCGAGCAACACGGTGGAACCTGAACGCTCTCAGAATCTGAGAGACCAAACAACCAAAAACCTTCACCTGCCCGCTCGAGAGCGGATTTTCATGCTCATGAACAGATTTTCTTTTCGGCAGTAAGTGGGCGGACCCAGTTATCATCGTATCCCGATCCTCGTCTTTTAAGATTGGCTGTTGCAGGTGAAGAAGACGGATATCAAAGCGGGTGGAGTCATTAAGAAAAATGGCCGCATGCGAAAACCATGAAACCATCGTTCATCAGGAATCTTCCAGAGGAATTCAGCGTTTCACTGTTCTTTGTTTACTTTTGCCGGCCGACACACAAACATCAGCCAATCATTAAAGACGAGGACCGTATTAATTACACTTAGGGATACGATGACGACTGGGTCCGCCCACTGACTGCCAAAAAGAAAAACCACTTGCGAGCGATCAGAAGAGCCATGCAGGGGTTGTGCGTTTGTGATTCATGGTGTTTGCGCGGGCAGAGATGGTCTGTGGGCGAGCTCTGTGAAAGCTCTCACAAAAGTTATCTGCTGGCTCCAATTTCTAATAAACCGCGACTAACTGCAAAAATATTTAGAGAACCAAGAGACGGCTTCCTCTGAGAGTCTCGAGCTCAGAAGTCTTAAGTTTTAAAACATGATGATCGACTGTGTCAAAAGATTTGGCCAGATTGATTAAAAAAGGTTTGGTGCTCTGAGATTTGTAGAAACTTCTGCAGCCAAAGATTTCTGGGAGAAACTTTGACCAAAAAAAAAATGAGTGCAAACTTTTTTCAATAAAGTTAGAATTTATACCAAGATAAAATCTGTTTCTTTCCAACCAACAGGAGCTTTGTAAAGTCATTAAACGGATCTTCATCTCCGGCTGTATTTGACATTTCTAGCATTGACTGTATCCAGAAACGGTCATGTTGAAAAAGTCCAGCTGAGCCTCCAAGAAGGAACCCTGAGGGTTACCTGGGAGCTGACACGGCAGCTTCAGACACGATGAGTTGAGTTCATGTGGAGGTCAAATATCACGATCACAACACGGCGCCCACCAGCCTCACACCGAGCCTGCCTGAACGTCTCCTTCACCAAAGACGACCCTCACTCTGACTCCGTTAACATCCTCAAACGAGTCAAAACTCGTGTTTACTGCTGCTAAGCCTTACTTATGTTAGCCATATGCTCCGCTCACCTGTGAGTCACAGCCAAAGTTTCATCTGCAGCCACTTTAAATCACGTTCAGCCTTCAAAAAGTGACCAGTTTTACTTCATACATTCATCAAAACGTGTCAAAGCTCAACAGTCGTTTGTTTGATATTCGTTCTGTCGTTGATATTTCGAGTCAGAAAATATTTTTTTTGTGATCAAATCTTCCAGGAGATGTCAAAAGTATTTCCACTTTGACTGAGGTAGCTGTCATTGAGCTGTAAAATAATTTGAATGCACTTGAAAGCTTTATGAAAGCTGATTTTGTGGACCAGGATTATTATTTTTTTCATTCTGTTTGCTTGAAGACGAACTACAACAAGGTCCGAACCCTATGCTGAAGTTTGACCCTGTCCAGCTGCCATAATGTGTCATTTTTTTCACCGTTGTTTTGAACGTCAGTGTTTGAGCTGAAGGGAAAGTTATTTTCAAACGTGTGGTTTAAATTGTTTATGTTCACGTCATGCTGTAGCTCCACCTCCTGAAACCAGGAAGAAAGACGCTGCTTCTGTTTCTCTCATAAAAGAACTTCATTTCCCATAATGCTTTGCTCACCAGTGTCGCTCACAGTTAATCCAAAAGTTGTCATTCGCATTTTTATATCTTTGTTTAGCCCTATCTATCTAACTTCTACTAACCATCCAGCATCACTGACCCAGTTTAACCAGTGTAACCAGTAACTCCATCTCAGTGTGAGCTGAGCCTGTCGAAATGAAACAATAAAACATCTCTGGGAAAGAGAAGAATGTGTTCCTCTGATCTTTGGCCTCAGCTTTTTCTTTCTAGTCTTCTTCCTTCAGGATCATAAGTGAGGAAAAGTTTTCCAGAATGTTGATCTGATTTGATTATATGGTTTGTATCGCCAACAGGAAGTTGAAATGGTTCCCAGTCAGGGTTGGACTCGGTCAGGTTTTAGGATCCCATCTCTACTTTTTGCAGATGATGTGGTCCTGTTGACCCCCAGCTGGAACAAAGATCAGCTCCACCCCATTTGCACCAAGTGGTCCGGTTTGGATCAGTACAACCTGATCCTGTTTGTGCTTCCACGGCCAACCAGGTCCTTCTTGGTAGGCGTGTAAGCCGGATGCTGATACCCGCATCAGTTGTGTAATAGCGTGATGGCACAGCAGTATGACAAAGCGTATTCCTCTAATTAATCCAACGAAGAAGAAAAATTCGACACAGTGAACTGTTTCGTGACGCCATTTTTCAAACAAAAAGAAAGATATAGTCAGGAAGTCGTTTGAACATGGCGGGGTCATGTGTTGTTCTTTATGGTGCGTTCCAGTTGCATCGTAAGTGGGAATGACGTCATCTCAGAGTCGGCAGCGTTCCAGTTGCACGAGTCAGAAAACAAGATGGCAGCGTCCAAGAAAAAGCTGTTCTTGCGCTCACCCTGTCTGAATATAAGAAATTTCTGGTCAAATATGCAGCCCACAAACACGGTGGATGAAGAGGAGACACAAATGCGGAGAAGGTATCCATTTTTTCTTTCAGTATGTTGAATTGTTTTTCTCAAACTATCGATCACATAAAGTACAATCTAATCTAATCTAGTCTAATCTAATCTAGTCTAATCTACAGGTCATCTCAAAAAAATAGAATATCATGAAAAAGTTCAATATTTTTCATCACTCATTTCAGAATGCGAAACCAGTCTACACTGCTGGCAGCCATCTTGGATTGTCAAATCAGGGTTGGTGAGGAGCCGCTGAGTTCGCAGTAGGAAATTTCAACGTCTGCATCATTACCGCTGTCGCACAGGAAGTGACAATTCATTCCACCAATCAACAGACTACAGTGTTTCTAGCGCCACCTTCTGGGGTTGGATCGGTACGTCTGGCATCCCAACGGAAGGGGACCCAAAAAAATGGGATGGTATGGGTCATAATTTTGGGACCTGTCCCAGTTTTAGTCAAAGAAAACGCCACAAAATGCAGAGACGATCTGACCCACTGACCACTTGGTGAAAACGGGGCTCAAGTCTGCTCAAGGTGGACTGCCCAGTCCGGGTTGGGAGGTCTTTTGTTGAAGCTGTCCCAGCTTTTTAAGAGCGTGTTGCAGGCATCAAATTCAGAATGAGTGAATATTTTCAGAAAAACAATAAAGTTGATCAGTTTGAAGAATAAACATCTTTGTCGTGTATTCAGCTGAATGTCTGTTAAACAGGATCACAGGTTCTAACTTCAGTGGAATCAGTTTCATTTTACAGTGAATGACCCGAACACTTCAGTCCACCTCTCTCTCTCTCTCTCTCTCTCTCTCTCTCTCTCTCTCTCTCTCTCTCTCTCTCTCTCTCTCTGTGTACCTGTGTGTGTTCTGTAAGGAGGAAACTAGTTGTGCAGCTTTATTTGCCTTCTCAAACATCAGGGAGGACCTGCCCTAACAGACACACACACACACTGTACACACACACTTAACAAGCTCCCATCTACTGTTGTGCACACACTCAAACACACACTCGAACACAGGAACCTCCTATCACCTGAAACAGAAACACACACACGGCAGCAGTGAGAGTCCAGCTGCTGGAGGGAGCAGAGGGGTTCAGGAGGACACCATGTGGAGCAGGTGAGCGCGGGTCCACAGGTGTGTGAGGTCCACCATCATGTCCATCACCGTGAGCCTGAGGAAGGTCGCTAACCTGCCGGGGAAATACAACAGGAAGGTCGAGCTCAGCTTTAGAGGTCAGTGACACACACCGACTCTCCAGGGGAGCCGTCAAACTGGGTCAAAAACATCTGGTTCTTCTCTGTTTTCCCACTTTATTCTCAGTCCCTGAATGCAACAAACAGGGTTTGGTTTGAACAAAGTGAGCTTCAGTTTGGAGCAGCTTGAGGAGCCGTCGTCTGAAAAACGATGGCGCCTCCTTTCCAAGACTCAGCTTTGTGAAATAATCCTTTAACCTGTCACGTTTAACTGGATTGAAATGTAATCACACGAGAACATGTCGCAGACGTGAGTTTGAATGTGGTAAAATGTTCAGAAGTTAAAGCTCCTGTGAGGAACTTTTCATCCATGTTGATCAAACTGGAACTTCTCAGTTCTCCTCTGGTTCTGTGTGAGAAAATCTCATCCTGTGTTTGAAAGCTATGAAAAAGCGTTAAAAAAAAAACCAAAATAACATTGTTTTGGCAGCGACACCTACCCCCCGCTGATGGTTTCAGACTTTAAAATAACTTTATAAAAGTAGTCGGCTTTAACTGGTGGTCTGGTTTTCTTCTGTTGCACATGATGAGACGTCAGTTTTAATTTCAATCTGTTTTATATGCAGATTTAAAAAAATCCTCACAGGAGCTTTAATTTAAAAGTACGCTTAATGGAGCTCATTTAAAGGGACAGCACATCCTGCTGGGCGGTTTGATTCCTCAGTTATTTATTATCCTCTGTCAGCATCATGTGCTGTCTGAAGATGAATTTTCCAGAAGGGATTAAAGAGGTAAATCTTCCTCTGAATCCACCCGTAGAAAAGATCTGATAGGCGAGGAAAGTCTGTTTGTGAAGCAGCGTTCACACAAAGAGTGACTGAAAGGGCTTTAAAAAAAGAAAAGTAGCATCAACAGCATTAAAGAAAATTTTACATGAAGCAAATAAAAGTTTTAAAACAAAATATTCCATTAAATAAAGATTAAAAAAGTAAAATAAGTTAAAATATTTCACCATATTTCTCACCTGTTGCTCTGTATCTACTGTGTCCTCACTTTTTGTGTCCTCATTATGTCCTCATGTTTTTGTGCGTTTCATTTGGACCTTTTTCGTCGGCTTTCTTGTGTTTTTATGGAAGTTTTGTTTCGTCTTTTTGACTTTTTGATTGGTTGACTACCATCTTCATATTGTTTTTAACCTACTGTGAGAAATACGAGTTCAAGCAAGTTTGATGTGATGAAGGTTACTGAGATTTACTTTGTCCTCAGCAGTGATCAAAGGTTAGTGTTACAGTTTCTGTTTGGTATTGGAAATGACAAAAACAAAAACTAATGTAGTGTTCTATAAATCTGAAATAAGTACAAGAAACACGTGCTGTAAGGAAAAGAAGAGAAGTTCTCAGTGAAGACACACATCCTGGTATTTTTGCTCACACATTTGGTTCTTAATGTCCTCAAACACTCAAACATGAAGATCGAGGGGCAGCAGACAACACTTCAGGAGGCTCAGAGAGGAAAATTCAACAACTGTGGTCAGAGTGAAGACGTGTTTGTCCAGCACAATGAGCGCTTTCATCATAAACAGACTTTAATTCTAAGGAGCATATTTTTAAACACCTTCACTGACAGAGACGTGTGTGAACAGAGAACTCTGGAAATGTTCCTTTAAGGACAGATTTTATCAGGAGTCCATGTGTGAACAGGGCAGATACTTCAGGGTCACAGTCTTCACTGAGTCTCTGCTGTCAGGAGGAAAAATTCAAACTCTGTAAAAAATTATTCTATTCTTTATTTTTGTGGTGAAACATATTCACAAGCAGCCAAAAAGGTTTTCCTCTCCAAAGGGTCTGAATCAGACAGACGGACAGACAGACAGACAGACAGACAGACAGACAGACAGACATAGAGACAGACGGATGGACGGACGGACGGACGGACGGACGGACGGACGGACGGACAGAAAGACAGACGGACAGACGGACAGACAGAGGGACAGTCAGACAGTCAGACATAGAGACAGACGGACAGACGGACGGACGGACAGACAGTCAAACAGACGGACAGACAGACGGACAGACAGAGGGACAGTCAGACAGTCAGACATAGAGACAGACGGATGGACGGACGGACGGACAGACAGACAGACGGACAGACAGTCAAACAGAAAGACAGACGGACAGACGGACAGACAGAGGGACAGTCAGACAGTCAGACATAGAGACAGACGGACAGACGGACGGACGGACAGACAGTCAAACAGTCAAACAGAAAGACAGACGGACAGACAGAGGGACAGTCAGACAGTCAGACATAGAGACAGACGGATGGACGGACGGACGGACAGACAGACAGACGGACAGACAGTCAAACAGAAAGACAGACGGACAGACGGACAGACAGAGGGACAGTCAGACAGTCAGACATAGAGACAGACGGACAGACGGACGGATGGACAGACAGTCAAACAGAAAGACAGACGGACAGACAGACAGACAGACAGTCAAACAGAAAGACAGACGGACAGACAGACAGACGGACAGACAGTCAAACAGAAAGACAGACGGACAGACGGACAGATGGACATACGGACACACAGTCACACAAAAAGATAGACAGACAGACAGTTTTTTTTGTTGTTGTTGTTTTCTGGAGATCTGTTTTATAGTTTGTTGTCACTTGGAGCCGTGGTTCGTTACTTTAACCTGAAAGTTACACATATATATATATTGAGATATTATGGATCTTTCTTGGTCTGAAATAAAGTTTAATTAAATAAATACATAATAATAATAATAATAATAAAAAGATAAATGTTTTTGTTTTTTTGTTCATGTTTTTGTCTGACTGTGGTCTGTGTGTCTCCAGGTTTCACTCATAAAACCAGAGTCCTGAAGTGTGAGAACGTGGCCGTCTTCAACGAGGTCAGTACACTACAGATCAGTTCACCTGGACTTCTGATGAGGGTCAGTTTTTAAAACCACAGGTTCAGCAGATCTCAGAGTGTGTGGAGCTGAGCCAGCTGTGTGTGTGTGTGTGTGAGTTCAGTGTGTGTGTGTGTGAGTGTGTGTTCCAGCTGGTAGCTTGTTTGAGATTGAAACTATTTTAATGGAGCTGAGCTGATCTGAACCCCTCCTACAGTAAACTCAACAACACGCTGCACCGCTCCTTCAGCACACGCAAACCTGCAGCTGACAGGATTCTGTTCACTGCATGAATGAAACTGCACAGTGACCAGCAGAGCTCCTGAACGTCTATACACACACTGTGTGTGTAAAAATATCTAGTAAGGAGTTAAGTTAGAAATTAGTTTGGACTTTTTTCCCCAGAATTCTAAAATCTTAAAATTAGAGATTTATTTCTATTTATTTCTATTTATTTATTTATTTATTTTTCTTTATTATTATTATTATTATTATTATTATTATTATTATTATTATTATTACTACTACTACTACTATAATTATAATTATAATTATAATAATAATAATAATAATTATTATTATTATTATTATTATTATTATTATTATTTTATTTTATTTATTTTTATTTTTTCTTTTTTTTTCTTTTTGGCCATTCCAGAATTCTCATGGTCAAAGTAAGAATTCTGACTTCTAAATAGAATTCTTGAGTTTTAGGATCAAATTCTGTATTTTTTTCTGAGAAGTCTAAAATTCTGATAATAAAATCATAATTCTGACCTCTTCTCTCAAAATTCTGGAACCTCAAGAATAAATTTAGATCTCTGACTTTTTACTCAGAATTTTATAATCTCAACTTCAAGTTTAAAGTTTGAGTTCCGACTTTTCTGACTTGTTTCTGACTTTTTACCCAGAATTCTAGAACCTTAAAATTAAAGTAAAAATTCTGACTGTCTTCTGAGAATTATTGAATCTTAAGATACAATTTACACTTCCGACTTTTTTTTTTTTTAAATCATATTTCTGAGAATAAAGTCAAGTTTTAGATTCTTTTCCTCGCACTCACTGTACGTCTGTGGAACTCCACCTTTCTTTTATCACTGATTGTTTATTAATGTTGTGAAGGAGGAGAAGCTCAATCACAGTCACAAAGACAAACATGAAGGTTCACTCCAAAACAGGACACAGCAGCTTCTCTGTCCTGTTTCATTTCTTTTAAGCAAAGGAGGAAACAATTAAACATCCAACAAACTAACACAACAAATATTTATCAAACTAGATGAAGACTTGTTGGATCACGTCGTCATTTTCTAACAGACTTTAATGAAGTAATGAAGCGTCAACACTAAAGTTTAGCCTGTTTCAGTCGGCAAATATTAGCATCCTCAGCAGCAACCGTGATTAAACAACGTGGGCGACATTATACCTGCTAAATGCTAATGTTAGCATTATGTTGTGGGCATGTTAGCACACTAATCCTAATATTTACAGCTTCGTGTGTGAATGCGTGTTTACTGAGGCCTTCACCGCCTCCCTGCATCGCTTCAGCTGTTTGACTGAAGCTGCTGACGGTCACATGACGTCGACTCGCTCCTCAGTCAGGCTGCTGTTTGCTCTTCAGGTGTGACCAGGTGTGTGTGTGTGAAGCATATACACACACCGATACATGGTGGAAGAAGTCATAAATTAAGTGTGTGTGTGTGTGTGTGTGTGTGTGTGTGTGTGTGTGTGTGTGTGTGTGTGTGCAGCATTTCCGTTGGCCTCATTACGGTAAAGTGATCAGAGAAGAAGTTTTGACCGTCAGTGTTTACAACTGCAGCAAAGTTTTCTCCAACAGGTAACGCACGCACACACACACACACACACACACACACACACACACACACACGCACGTTGTCATGTGTTTATCATATGACATAAAGAGTGTGTGTTTCCCGTGCAGGTTGCTGGGGAAGCTGGTCATCAGTCTGCAGCATGTTGTCACCTCAGGGAGGCTGTTACTGCGGGAGCCGCTCACCGACGCCAACTACAGCCTGACTGATGTAACACACACACACATACACACACAGACGAACACACACACACACACACTCCAGTCTGTGTTTGATCAGAGATTACCTGAGTGCACACTGACCTCGTGTCTCCCTCACAGATCTATATAGAGCTGGATATTCGGTATCATCCTCTTGAAGGAACAGCGGGGGGCTGGGAGGGAGGAGACTTCCTGAAAGTTGAGGATAAGGATGAGTACGATCACTTCCTGGAGCATCTTTTCCCATAAAACAGTTAATTTGTGTTTGAAACAGGGTCGGTCTGCCCGCTTTGACAGAAATATTCTTAAGAAACGATGGAAAACCCTTCAGACGTGGTCATCCACACCAGCAGAGGGAGCTCTGACCACACCTGATTCACTTCCTGTTTTATGACTCTTCCTCAGATCAGCTCTGGTCATCAAGAATGAAGGATTCGATGAACCTGACAGGTGAGAACTACAACTCGGCCATTTCTGTAGCTTCAGCAACCCTACATACTCACATACTCTGATCTGTTTTTGTCAACTTAAAGAGAGGGTATTTTTTTTTTTTTTTTTTTTAATTTTGGTCTTTATTCTGTCTGTCTTGCACTCTGTAGTATCTTTACATGATTTACAGCTAAAAAAAATCTCTGTTTTTTGGGAAAAACTTTTTTTTAGCCTCGGTCTAAAATATTTTCTTTTAGCTGCAGTCACTTTAAGACTGCCTGGTCGAAAAAGCCCCTTCACTCTGATTGGCCAGCCCCCTTTAGGCCTGTCAGGAGGAGGTGGGGCTATGGGCAGTCCTTAGTTTCGAAGGCCGGCCCCTCAAAAGTGTCATGAACCAGTTTCCAGTGATCCTTATCCTGGTCGCCTGAAGATGTGGCGCCATTTTTAGAGCAGAGTGTTTTGATCAGTTTACAGACAGATTCAGGAATTTCTACGACATATGAATATGTAGAGTTTTGAAAATCTGCACACGCTCAGTCTGAACATCCAGCTTTATTACTTTATATCCATGTTTACAACATGTTAAAGCAGAATACCCTCTCTTTAAAGTTTGCATTAAATGTGAAAACATCACAGCTGGATTTCCGATGAAAGTGCAACTTTGATTTCCTTAAAAAATCAGAAGACTTTAAAATCTTGATAAAAGTAGAGTTTGACGCTTCGCAAATCATTTAAAGCCTTTTTTTTAATTGAAAATACTGCAAACACAACATGTGAAAACGTGGAAACTGAGAATGTTTTTGTTTCAAGAAACATGTTTGTCAGTTTAAATGATTTGGAAAAGTTGAGACAAGGTCAACAAGACCGTGAAGAAGTAACAAAATAAAAAAGAACAAAAAACAAACACCTGGAGGGATCTCTCAGCTATTGAGGCTAATAAGGTGAGTTACAAGACTCTCTCTCTCTCTCTCTCTCTCCTTTCAGCCAGCCAGTGTTTGCTCGCCCGGGTCAGCTGGAGAGAGAGGTTCGGCGCCTGGGCCGCAGCTTGGTCAGAACGTCATCGGGGGATGAAAATGAGGAGGACGAAGACGATGAGGATTTTGATGACGACATGATGGACCTGGAGGCTTCAAACATCATCTTCACTCCTCTGCTCAGGTACGATCACCTCACCTCTGCCCCCCCCCCCATGTTTACCCAGCTCATTCAGCTCATCACTGTTTACTATCTGTTAATTATGTGTGTGTGTGTTTGTGTTTGTTTATGTAGCCGTTGCAGGCCCATGTCCAGAAATGTTACAGTAGCGACGCCCAGAGTGAAGAGCTTCCAGGTGAGTCCATGAACCTGTTGTTGACGTCAGGTGACATCAGGTCCAATGAAGCTGCTGCTGAAGGATTCTGGGTCCATGTGAACTTCCTCCACAGTTTCCTGTGTGGCCTTTCCTGATAGATGCGCCTGAGAAAGCTTTAAAAAAATGTGTTTTTCATCAAAACAACATTTAACATGTTGTTTATCGTCTAACGCAGGTTTGCAGGTTATTGGATAAAACTCCAAAAGAAAAGTTTCATGTTGGTTGAAGCCTCAACATAAATCCTCCTACACGTCTGTGCATTACAACACGTTAGCAACTTCTTCACAGAATATTTTTAAAGCTCCTCCTAAAGGATGTTTTGCATTTTGGGTCAATTATGGCGCCCCCCTGTGGACAAAACCTCATATATTTACTAAAAAAAAACCCTACACATGCACAAGTTGTTTTCTAGCAAAAAAACAAAAACAAAAACAAAAAATCTCCTACTTTATTTAAACTGTCAAAAACATCTTTGACTGTGAATCTTTGAGGTAAAAAAATGTCAAGAAAGGCTGATTTAGCATCGCGCTGTTTATCCTCTCGCTCTCGCTCTTCTAGCTGACGGTCAGGTTTGATTTCGAGCTCATTATGAGTCATTATTATTATTATTATTTAAAATCTATTTCATAACCAAAGGAAAACTCCTCAGAAGGAGCTTTAATACAAAGTTTGTGAAGCAGCGGTTACAGAAACAAGATTGAAGGCTCTCATTAGGCTAAACTGCAGGTATGGAGCTTTAACCATAACTACGTGCTTTACAACCGTCTGAACAAGAGTCTAAATCTGGTTTTGGGAGATAAATTTACTCTTGAAACGGTCCTGGTGGGGACTAAAGGCTGAATGTCTCTGATTGG
Organism: Labroides dimidiatus; assembly: GCA_030710495.1. Taxonomy (NCBI): domain Eukaryota; kingdom Metazoa; phylum Chordata; class Actinopteri; order Labriformes; family Labridae; genus Labroides; species Labroides dimidiatus. The sequence goes on from CM061143.1 coordinate 2,703,439, forward strand.
TTGATGGTGTGAATGTGTCTCTGTCAGCTCCCGGTGTTCCAGTTTAAAGAGTGACCCTGTAAACTGGTGACCTTCAGCTGAACGTGTCAGTGGATATCCAGTTTACAGCAGCTGTTCAAACACAGAAGAAGTCCTCTGAAGTCATCCATGTTTAGTTTGATATACGAGTCATAATCTGCTCCTCAGATCAGGATTTAATGAGGATCTGAAGCTGTTTGGGGAGGATCAGAGTCCTGAACCAACGGGCTCCTTTTGGAGCTCAAACACGGCTCCATCTCCGAATTGAGGAGCACTCAGTTCGCTGTTTCTCAGCTCCAAAGAGCAAATACTCATAAAATATGGATAAAACAGTCTCTGCATGCTCTGCTTCTGCAGCAGCTAACACAGGACACTCGAGTCTCTAATCTGCATGTCTCATATCCAACCGTTCTGCCGCTCTAACAGACCCCTCATGGCCTCCTGATGGCTCTGCTCTGACACGTGCTGGATGGTGTTGTTTGGTCGAGTTACGACACTGTTTGTGCACATGTGCGTCTCCGCAGGTGAACGTAAACATCCTGGAGGCTCAGAAGTTGGTTGGCGTGAACATCAACCCTGCCGTCTTCATCCGAGTGGGGAAGCAGAAGAAACGCACGGTGACGCAGAAATCTACGAACTGTCCTTTTTACAACGAGGTACCTCAGAGGAGGAATATGAAACCAATAATGAGACAGAACCTCAGAGTGAAACGTAACACGGCTGATACGTCGTCTCGTTTTGCAGAACTTCCAGTTCGAGTTCCAGGAGGACCCTCAGATCCTCTTCGATAAAGTCATCGAGATCAAGGTGGGTCTATTTCTCCCCTCTCATGGTGGAAACAGACCTCCGCCTGCTCACAGTCATCACCTGAGATGTTTCCTCCTCTCAGGTGTTCCACAGACGAACCCTCGCTTTCCTGATGACGCACATCGGAACCTATAAGATCGACATCTCCACCGTGTACAACCAGCCAGGTACGAACGCCCCTCACCCTGAGGGATTAACACACCGCAGTCCTCTTTGACCTTTGACCCCTCTGTGTTTCCAGACCACCGGTTCTACCAGAAGTGGGCCCCCCTCGTAGACCCGGCGGACACCAGGTCAGGGATCAAAGGTTACGTCAAAGCCACCCTCAACGTACTAATGAAAGGAGACGCTCCGAGCATGCCCAGTCTGCCTCCGTCCTCCTCATCTGGAGCCAGCGAGGACATCGAGAAGTCAGTCATGAGGAGGCGTCAGAGTTTAACGTGAACGTCCTGCTGACACTAACCCTGATGTGTTTATGTGCAGGAACCTGCTGCTTCCTCGTGGTATTCCCTCTGAGCGCCCGTGGGCTCGATTCCGGATCCGGATCTACAGAGCCGAGGGGCTGCCCACCATGGACGCAGGGCTCATGGCGAAGGTGTCAAAGGTCACAGACAGAACCATCTTCATAGATCCCTACGTAAAAGTGACCTTCGCTGGACAACAGGTAACCACGTCTTACCTTTCGACACTCTTCGAACCATAACTTCAATCACATGACCGGCACCAAAACCTGCAGGATAAAAAGGGTCGATGTTGGTCATCAGTTTCCCGCCATACCTGACCGAACAGGTTATAACTTTAATACTAGTTTGTGTGTTTGTGTGTTCATGTGTGTGTTCGTGTGTGTACAGGGAGAGACGTTGGTAGCCAGCGCCACCAGCAGTCCAGAATGGAACGAAGAGATCTCCTTCATTGAGCAGTTTCCTCCGATGGCTCAGCGGATCAGGATCCAGATCCTGGATGATGCGAAGATGGGAGACATCGCACTGGCAACGCACTACCTGGACCTGCAGCAGATCTCTGACCCCACCAGGAACGGTGCGAGCCATGGTTCACACTCATTATTATTCATTTTTCTTTCTGGTTACTGGTATTTATCAGACCAAACCTGAAACAGGTTCAGAAAGCATCACTTTCCTGATCTGCTCAACAACCAATCAACATCTCCTCCTGATGTTGACATATAGAAAGCAGAAACCATCCTTTTATATTCTGAAATACCAGATTTGATTTATCATCCGTCTGTCTGCAGGATTTAACCCCACCTTTGGTCCGAGCTGGGTCAACCTGTACGGGTCTCCTCAGAACTCCACGCTTGGAGATGTCCACCAGGTGAAGGAAAATCAATCAAACCAAACCAATCTATCAAGATTTAGACATTTGGGAAATAAATCTTTTACTTTTTCTTGTTTTCCTGAAAGTTTAAAGAAGATGGACGCCATTTTATTGTCTGCACTGTGAATATGAGGCAACTTCAAACAGCAACAGCAAAAGTTTTCACTCAGAATGAAAAAAACAACAAAGATATATTAAAGCTGTAAGCAGCGATAAGCAGGCCCTCGCCCGTGTGAGCCCATCAGAGCATGTCACGGCTGCCTCATATGCAGCTAAACCTGGCTCAGCAAAAGTCCATATTTGTAGATGAGCTCTGGCCCATACAGCAAGCATACATGAGTAATTTTCATCATTGAGTTAGAGTAAGTACCACTTGTTAACAGTGGGTGTCAGAGCTCCTATCACCCAAATGCATGTGTATATGAGTCCAGAGAAGGACTGTGATCATATGTATTAAGATGGTAAAGATTTGAGAATGTATGTGAAAGATACTACTGTGCTGATCATGCGTGTGGAATTTGAAGCAGATTGGGCCTTATATAAAGGAGCTACAGTTACTTCCTGGTTCATGGCGAGACATCAGAGTTTGACGTGTTGCCATGGACACACAGTTTAACTACAGCACATGACCTGATTAGCGATGCTTTATGAAGGCTTGAAAGACATTACTGAGCAGAACTATAAAAAAAATATTTTAAAAAGGGAGAACTTTTCACAGTGTAAAATATATGACTTCCTGTTGACAGTCAGGGGCGTTGTACTTTAAAGTGATACAAAGCATATAGATGCACTTAGGCTGTGACATTGAACGTCTGTATGTGTTTGTGTGTGTGTATTTTGGCTCAGATCCAATAATGTATTTGACAGCTATTAAGGTTTGCATTTAGCCGAAAAAATCATCAAATTTGGCTGCCTCCCCTGGCCACACCCAATGAGTTATAAAAAATCCTCTGATAGCTTTTCATCCCCAATATGTACGCTATGCACAAATATTTTTTGACCCTATAAATTGTCAAAATACAACATTTAACTCAAAATTCGGAACTTCCTGTTTGCAATTCAGTATAATTGTAAGAGACTTGGCATTATGCACTAATAAAAATGGATCTCCAACAATCAGGAAAAACTCACCAAGACATTCTGTGTGTTATACTTTTGGGTATTTTTGTCTCTGTTGTACAGGACAATGTAAGGGAGACAGGAAATGTGGGGATTACAGAGTTGAGAAAGACAGCAACTGCTAATGTGGACTCTACTTGAGACTTTTTAAGACAAGAACAGCAAACACAGTGCACTAAAGTCCGAGACAAAGAGAAGATTTGAGGACCATTTTCTCTCAATATTAAAGAGTTTGCCTGAATTGAGCATTCAGTGCTATAGGAATTGTCTTTAAATGTGGATTAAGATCAGTTAATTTCCAGAGATGAACAGTAATCTGCACCAAAATAAATAAAAACCAAAACACTTATTAAAGACTCTGTTTTGGAGGATGTTTTTTAATGTGTTTGAATCTTTTTTCTGACACATTAAGTATTTATAAGAACCCCCTAATGTAAATTACTAATTCAGGATCAAAACATTAAACCTTGATGACTATTGAACCCTGTTTTCCACTCCAGGCTTTGAACCAGGGTCTCGGGGAAGGAATCTTCTACCGAGGTCGGATCCTCATTGCTCTCTGTGTGGAGGTTTACTCCTCCCCTTCTGCCGTCATCACAGATCCAGCTTCGGCTGCTCTGGGAAAGGTACTTCCTGTTATAACAAAATCTGAATCATGTCTCTGATTGGCTGCTCCTTCCTTTAATCTTGTTTGGTCTCACTGATGGTTTTTGTGCTCTCTTTTTGTGTCTTTGTAGATGAAAGGAGCTCTGGGGAAGTTTGGACTGAGGAAGAAGAGGGGCAGCAAGAAGGAGAAGAAGGAAGGTCAGCCAACTGAGATGAACAAACTAAACGTAGACTGAATGAAACACCTGTCGGCAACACTACCCACTGGTTTACAGTGAAGTGTTATGAAGCCCAAAGATGGTGCTGACTGATGTGGAAACGCCGACTTCATCTGTCTTATGATTAGCCTAGAAATTATTAGCTTAAGATGCAGGATGCATTTTTCTGTAATAATTTAAAGGTATTGGCGAGCCAGCCAGGAGAGCCAGTTTCATTCTTAGGCCTGAATCGGGGTTTAAAAAGAAGAGACGAGGGTTAAACTTCAGTCTGGGTTTCTTTGAGATTTACTGATTGATAAGCTCCATCTCATTATTGTTTATTGTTTATTGTTTATTGTTTGGCTTTCTTTTTGTTACTAAAGCACCTGTTGCCGCCAGTGGACCAGCTGAAGATTCAGGTGATGCAGGAGTCGAGGTGCCAGAGGCCGTTACTGTCCAGGTCGAGGAGATCCATCCACTCCCTGAGGTCAGTGGAGTCACAGTCATCATCAGTTTGGGGAATCCATTTAAAATCAGAACTTTGTTTATTGAATGACTTTATTTCATGCATTGTGCCGTTTTTCAGGATTCATGGGTGGGTTTTTTATCCTCAGGGTTTTCTTGGAGAGAGGGAAGATTTTCTGTTGTTTGCATCTCTCTTTGAAGTGACTATGATGGATCCGGCCATCGCAAACCGACCAGTGACCTTTGAGCTCTCCATTGGTAAGCAGCTTTTATAATGTCCTTGGTGATGATTATTGACATTCTGGTTAGTGATCAGTCTGCACCATCTGCTGCAGATTTTAACTTTAAAATTAACTCTCATAGACCTCCTAATGTCAAATTTGATAAGATGACCGTGCTGATCTTCCCCAGATCGGCACTCAGCCATCAATGCTTGATGAAGAATTGTGTGACGTATTGAAAGTAGAAGTTGTAGCTCAGTTTTTTAAAAGGAACTTCATTATTCGCTGTAAATACCTTTGCAGAACCCAGGAACCAATTGTCAGCTGGCTATGGCTCCAATATGAAGTCTACGCCAATATGGGGTTTGGATCAGAGCTATTTTAATCAGAAGTTTGGGTTTCAGGGTCAGCATTAGGTCAGTTTGACCTGATGATGGATTTAGGTCATCGCTGAGCCAGACACTTTTGGTTTCAGTGGTTCAAATTTGAAAATTTGATCCTGACATGAAACCCCTGACCTCTGTTTTTTAGGGAACTATGGGAAAGTAGTGCGGGTTTTAAAATCCAAGAAGAGCCAGAGTAAGGAGGACCTGAGGAAAAGCAAGGAGGACCTAAGAATGAGCAAGGAGGATCTGAGGTCGAGCAGGGAGGAGCTGAGATCGAGCCGCGAGGAGCTGAGATCGAGCCGGGAGGAGCTGAGGTTGAGTCGGGGGGGGTCTCGGTCAAGCCGAGAAGAGCTCAGGTCGAGTAAGGGGGATCTAAACGAGGAGACCCAGGGTCTTCTGGAGTCAGAGGAGGAGCTGGACAAGGAGGAGGTGTTGAATCCTGAACCAGAGAACAAATCCTTGTCTGCTGCTTTTAGAACTGAGCCCACTGAGTACGACAGGTAAACATTTTATTGGTATCTGTGGTATTCCTCAGGGAAGCGTTTTAGAGCCTGTTTTATTTTCACTTAAAATGATTCCACTTCGTAATGTTAGTTAACGTGACTATGTCAATCCTCATTTATATGACAATGACACACAATTTGGCATTTCTATCTCACCATGTGACCCAAAAGCACTTCAATGTGTATGTCCTGATTCATAGACATCAAAGTAAAGATGAGCAAAATCTTTTTAAAGCTAACTTGACTGGATTTCCCAAGAAGTCTCCCAAAAACTAAGAATCATTCAGAAAACTTTGACAAATTATTTTTCTGGCTGACAGTAGACAGAGGGGGAAACAGGGTGAGAGTGGGGAGTGACATGTAAGAAAGGTTGGATTGGTACCTGGGCCAACTGCTTGAGGGCTAACCTCATGTGGCGTGCAACCTAGGCTATATTGTTGCCCAGACAATCCACTTCTTCAGTCTCCTGTTTCCACCTGTTTCTTTTAGAATAGATTTTAAAAAGATGGGATGATAGTTTCTGGTGGAGATAATCATGACACCTTCACTGTGGACACGTCTGCTGAACGGCGTTTTGACGTCTGTTTCCTTGTTTATCTGTTTCTCAGATCTTTCCAGTGTATCCCTCTCCAGCCTCCCTCCGCCAAACCGAAGCCTTGTCTGTTTGTCTGGAGTCAGTTTGAGGATCACAGCTTCCGTCTCTATCAGGCCAACCTGCTCAGCAAGATGGCAGACCGACTGGTAGGGATGACAAGACTTCAAACCACGAAGCACTTACCATGCTGTCCTGTGGTCACATCACCCATGTGTCTGTTTGTCCCTCAGGAGATCGGTCTGGATGAGGTTGAACGTCTCTTAAGAAGGCCAAGGAGTAATGTAAAGGAGCGTTTTTTGGAGGTGTTGCTGGAGTTTGTGGCCTCCTGCAAGTCAGTCTCTTCTTCCTGAAGACTTAAGGAGAACAGATGTAATCCAGAGTGATTTAATCCGTCTCTTCATTTCCACCTTCCCCTTTCTCTGCTCTCCTGTCGCTCTCTGCAGACAGTTCAACGGTTTAACAGACAGAAGGTCTCAATCTCGACCAAACAACCTGGACAGATGCAGAAAAGACTTCATCAAGAAGAATTTAGTGAGTCTGTTCTCTTCTGTCTTTTTTCTTACAAGTCGGCCTCTTTACGTGTCAACACCCAGTTCTAACCAGCCTCTCTGCCTGTGTCCAGGTCCTGCTGGCCAGACAGGGAGTGAAGGCCAGAAGGCGACTCACCAGACGGACGGCCAAACAGCGGCTGATTGACAGCAGGAAACTCCTTAAGAAGCTTCGTCTACTCGCCAAAGAGGTCAGAGGTCATTTCAGGGTACCACAAACACAACAAAGGTTGAAGACTGTTCAGTATTTCTCAGATCTGATACCGTCTCTCTCTCCAGCCTCAGACGACGATCCCAGATGTGTTTCTTTGGCTGCTCTCAGGGAGAAAGCGATTGGCTTACGTAAGGATCCCCGCTCATTCCATCTACTTCTCATTGGTTGAGGAACAAAGAGGGCGGGACTGTGGGCGACTCACCACGCTCTACATGAAGGTAACCATTGACAATAGTTTCTTTTCTGTTCGTCAGCCACTGATAACGTCTTCAGATCCATTTGGTCCATACAGTCTGTCCTCTCAGTCCCCAGGAAGTTCCCCAAGTGACATCTTTGCAAAGCTGGAGGTCTACTTGTGGCTCGGTCTTGAAAAGTACAGCAAAGAGGTCACCGACTGCTTGCCGGAAGAGTTCGTGCCAGTTTACGAACAAGAGGAGGAAGAGCAAAGGAGGCTGGTTCATGCTGGGAAGAGGAAGCTACCCATCAATCTGTCCTGCCAAGGTGAGTCACCTGAACCCAACAGAGGAAATCTTGCTCCACGTAAAAATTGTTGGGGATTAAACTTGTTGATTGGACTTCTCAAGCTTTACCAGGACCAATAAGTAAGCTATCCTTCCTTTCATCTCTGCAGACAGCAGATACTTCCAGCTACGATGTCACCTGTACCAGGGGCGTGGCCTGATAGCTGCTGATGATAACGGCCTATCAGATCCCTTCGCAAGAGTCATCTTCTCCACACAGTGTCAGGTCACCAGGGTAGGTACATCCATCACTCTGGTGAATTTACTGGCTGATTACACAGCTGGTGGATTGCCCCTTTCACATGTCGTTTCCTCTTTGACTGTGTGTTGTCAGGTCTTGTCCAGCACCCTCTCTCCAGCCTGGTGTGAGTGTTTGTTATTTGACAGAGTTTTGCTGGAGGGCACAAGGGAGGATCTCCAACGAGACCCTCCTCTCATCATCATCAACATCTACGACCAAGATGCCATGGTAACATATATACGTATCATAATCTGCTCATCAGATAAAGGGTTTAATGAGTATCTAAAACTGTTTGAGAAACTCAAACTGAAGCAAAGTGAAGAGATCGTCTGTTGTATGTTTAATTGCTTTTTTAATTGTGGACAGGGGGCTCCAAAACCTCTTGGTCGAACCTTCGCTGAGCCAGAAATAAAAACTGTGGAGCAGTACTACCAGAAACCTTTCCTTCGTTTCTATGACATCAACATGGGGAAGGTGTCTGCAGGGGAGCTGTTGGCAGCCTTTGAGCTCATTGAGCTGGACTACTTCAAGTTTGGAGAGGTAACGTCCTTCAATCATTCAACTATCACTATGTTAGTCTTGTTTTGGTTTTGGGGTCGTTCCATCATTTAATGCATTTTTTTTTAAGTGTAAAAAACTGAAATTGGTGTCTTGTTTGTTTCGAGAAAGAAAGCCCTGATGCAGACTTGTAGAATGATTGCCTTGAACAAAAAAGACCCTCCAGTGGGTTTTCATTTGGAAAAGCAAGGGGCCCCAGGACTAAACCATGGGTAACACCACAAGTATGAATTTGTTTGTAATCTTGGAGAACTCTTCCCTTTTCCTGCAGCCCCGTCTGCCAAACAGTGTGGACCCCCAGGAACTGACGTACCTTGAAGAACAGAAATGCTACATCATCCCAGATGGAGTCCGACCTGTTCTGAAGACCTTCAGGATCGAGGTTGTTCACACCGACTGCTGACATGTTTTGGGACGTTGGGCCTTATTATGGATGACATTACTGAGTCCTGCATTTGTATTTATTTCTTCAGGTGCTGTTCTGGGGTCTGCGTGAGCTGAAGCGAGTGCAGCTGTTTGAGGTGGAGCGCCCCATGGTGAAGGTGGAGTGTGCAGGATGTCAGCTGGAGTCTGAGGAGATCGAGAGCTACAAGACTCATCCCAACTTCAAGGAGCTGGTCCTCTATATGGATGTGGTCAGTCAGTGTTGGTTTCAGGAAGATGTCAGTGTAACTCTTCAGACAGCTTTGGAAACATCCTTTGTTCCTCCTACCAGGAGCTGCCGGAGCAGGCCTACCTCCACCCTCCCCTGACATTGTTCGTAGTGGAGCATCGAGCGTTTGGTCGGGTTGCTCTTGTCGGGACACATGTGGTCCAGAGCCTCATGGCTTTTGCCCCAGATGAGCCTGAGGAGGAGCTGGATGAAGAGGAGGAAGAGCCTAAACCCAAACCTAAAGGTAAGATGGAAGAGAGGAGAACAGATAACAGGTCAAACTGATCTGTCAGAGAAAATCATGCCTCAGATAAAGACCTGGTACCTGCAGCACAATCTGAGCTCTGTGTTTCCTAAAGGTCTCACATAGTTTCTCTTTACGTCTTTGCAGCAACCCAGAATCCAAGGAGCATCAACCCTCTGTCGACGGTAAAGAGTATCGGACTCAGCGGCCTGGCGATCACTCAGTCAAAGGTCCCCATCAACCCCCTCAAACTGGTTAATGTGAGTACCTCAATCCTGTTCAGTTAAAAACATGAAAACAAAATTATTTAAACAAACTCAAACCAGAGTTATTCCTAAATGATCAAAGGATTCATTGATGTCGCTCTTCAGGCTCCTCTGAAGAAGCTCATCGACAAAGGGGAGGAGTTAGAGGAGGAGCCACCCGAGCAGGAGGAGCTGGATTGGTGGTCGAAGTACTACGCGTCGGTGCAGGAGATGGAGAGAATAGTGAGAGATTTCAGAGCAGAAATAAAACACTGAAGCACCTGACGCTGAGCTGCTTGACGCTGAGCTTCTGCATGTACTGCATCACTGCATGCTGTATAGTCCGCCACCGTGCATTGCGTTGAGTTACGTTAAGCTTGCGTTGTTACACTTTCTACCTCATGCGGTTGCCCTTTCTTTCCTTGCGGTTGCTTTGGGATCTGTTGCTTTTAGAGTTAAGCTTCGCCGTCCGTCTCGACCATTCTTTACTAAATCATCTTTTAAACTGTGACTAACTGATGACGTTAGATCAGACTCATTAGAAATATACATAAATAACAGACATCAGATTTTTACACATGTAACCAGTCGTGTATCCAGGCAGTAACTTTTAAGTGTGTTTATCGTCTGAAGGCTGCTGAGGAAGCAGAGAAGGCTGAAGCTGAAGCAGAGACAGGTACAGTTCAACTGATTTGAGTTTCAAATTTTGCTTTTTAATCTGTTGTTTTTAATTCAATCTTTTCTGTATGTTTGGATAAAAAAAAGATCAATAAGCCTCAGCTCTGTCAAGGTCATAAAAATAAGAGCAGCATTAATTCATAAAGTTGAATCCTTTTTGGTGCTCAGATAGTCTTTTTCTTGCTAAGATGGAGGACCGTTGACGATGGCAAACATTGAAGAAGAGGAGGAGGAGATCGTGGTGGTGGAGGTTGAGCCTCCCAAACGGAAGAAGATTGCAACCTTAAAGGTGAGAATCAGAGAGATCGACTATGACAACGAAGCTGTGAAGCAAGAATAAATGTTTATTATTCAACATCTGTTTGTGTTTTCTGTCCCCAGCTGTATGGAGGTGATCTAGAGTCAGAGTTCAGTCAGTTTCAGGACTGGCTAAAGATCTTCCCGCTGTATAAAGGCAGAGCGAGCACTGAGGATGATGATGACGATGACGAGGAGAGGCTGATGGGAAGATACAAGGTACTGTGGACGAAGGGGTTTCTGTTTGTTTTTGTTTTGCAAAGATTAACTCATTACTAATTTCTCTTTTTTCAGGGCTCCTTTCTCGTGTATCCGCTTGACTCAAGTGATGAAGAAGACACCACCTGTCGAATCACCAACGGGATCCCCAAAAATTCACCCATAAAAGTCCTGGTCCGGGTCTACATAGTGAAGGTACCAGATCAAACCAATCTGTTCTTTTTTTGAGCAGTCCTTCATTATAAGTAAAGAATAATCAAAGCACTTTTGTTTCTACTTTGATCAGCTCTGTGTTTGTCCTGCAGGCCACCACTCTGACTCCAACAGACCCCAACGGTAAAGCAGACCCGTATCTGGTGGTCACAGTTGGAGACCAGCGTCAGGACACTCAGGATCGTTACATCCCCAAACAGCTCAATCCAACATTTGGAGAGTCAGTCTCTGTTTATCTGTCTAACACCCTCTGACCCTCTGACCCTCTGACCCTCTGACCGTCTTTCTCTCAGACTGTCTCACTTTCAAAACGTCTGAAACTGTCTTTCAGAGTGTTTGAATTTAACGTCTCTTTCCCACTGGAGACGGATTTGATTATTGAAGTTATGGACCACGACATACTGGGGTCTGATGACATCATCGGAGAGACACGAGTCGACCTGGAGAACCGGTTCTACAGCCGCCACCAAGCCAGCTGTGGTCTGGGTCTATACTACGATGCGTGAGTAAAAAAGCCTCAAGTAAAAAAAAACAAAACAACACAACATGATGTAAGTCCTAAACCAGTGTCAGCTCTTTACCACAACTAGAACACACAAGATCCAGAACTAAGGCCTTCCAGAAGCATGATGTTCCAGAACCAGAACAACAGAATTTTGGAACCAGAGCTATGGTGTTCCAGAACCAGAGCAAAAGTATTATTAACAAGTACCAGGGCTTTCTGAACCAAAACTTTTAGCATTTTAGAACCAGAACAACAGGCTTCTAGAAACAGAACTATGGCATTTACAATTAGTGCATCATTACAACAAGAACGTCAACCTTCTAGAACGACGAAACTAAGACTGTTGCGTTCTAGAAACAGAGTCATGTCATTCTGAACCAAACCACAAGTCTCTAGAAACTGGACTATGGCATTTCACGACAAGAACTACAGGATTCTAGAAATAGAACAGATGATCTATAGCATTTTAGATCTATACTTTTTGTATTTTAGAACCATAACTTTGTTGTTCCAGAGCATGAACTATGCCATTCCGGAACCACACCTACACCATTCTAGAACAAGAACTCAGTTACTCTTGAACCAGAACTGACTAGAACTGTTCTAGAAACTTAAAGCATTATAAATCAAGAGTTACAACATTGTGGAAAGAGGCCACAAGATTCAGAGACCAGATCCGTAGCATTCTAGAAACAGTTGAAAACCAACGTCTCTAGAGGACTGTTTTGCCTGCAGCTGAGATCGACCCCAAAAGAGACCAAAGTGGTCTCCTGAAGAGGAACTTCTGTTTGTTTCATATACCATCTGAGAAGAGAACGCGTTCCTTTGGATGTTTATTCTTTATGTCTTTTTACGTCTCTTTGTTTAAACCTTTTCCTTTAAAGTGACGGTTACAATAAGTGGCGGGATTCAAAGAAGCCGTCAGCCATCTTGGCTGAACTTTGCAGAAAGAACGGCATCATGTCTCCAGATTACAGATCATCCGAGGTCAAAGTACTCAACAAAATATTCAAGATCCCACCAGACGCAACTCCTGAAGGTAGGACGGACAGACACAGCCGGAGTCAGACGTAACAGAAAAGTTTTTGATGCAAATAATGAAGTTTTTTGTATTGTTAGCTCTGCTGAAGAAGAACCAGCGGACGGCAGAGGAGCAGGCAGAGATGGAGGAACATGCGGCCCTGAGCGTACTGCATCGCTGGGGAGAGATGAAAGAGTTCATCCCTGGAGCCGTTGCTCTGGTCCCAGAACATGTGGAGATCCGATCCCTGCAGAACCAGGACAACCCTGGACTCCCACAGGTACGAGTGTAACAAACAAGAAATACAGTAAAAACTGTACTTGATGTGTCTGCTAATGTGTGAGTGTGTGTGTGTGTGTCACAGGGTTTCCTTCACATGTGGGTGGACATATTTCAGAGTGATATCCCGGCTCCACCTCCCATTGACATAAAACCTCGAAAGCCTGAACAGTACGTCCTAAAACTAGAGTACAGTCGAGTAGAAAAACACCTTGATATGTTGACTTATTGCTGCTGTCTCCATGGTGACAGGTACGAGCTGCGCGTGATCATCTGGAACACTGATGATGTGTTTCTGGACGATGTCAACCCGTTCACTGGTGACCCCTCCTCAGACATCTACGTGAAAGGGTTAGGTTCCCACAAACACACACACTTTCACACATGAAGTTTTGAATCCTACCCAGGGGACTTCTCTCTGAGTGTCTGTGCATCTTTATGGATGTACTTGTTTACTTAGCTACAGAGGACTTGGCGTTGGTACACTGTCTCCAACAGGGGACTCTTAATCCATCATCAACTTTTTTGGTGTCTCTTGTTGTTTATGCTTCAAGCCATATGAAAAAAACACCCAAACCTCTGCCATAATGTTTTATCACATTTATTAATTCCTGCAGGTAAGAAAGTGTCAAATCAGTTCTCACTGTTGCCCCTGCAGGCCAGGCCAGGAATTGTTAAGACTCACTCACACAGGCCATTTTGACCTGCTGCAATAAGTCAAAACGAAGCAAGTGGTTTTTTTTTTTGTTTATCTTATTTTGAGTAAAAAAGGTCTTTAAAGACTTCATTAAAGCTGGGTATAAGTATAGAAAAATATATAAATAAAGATATTACAAGTCAAAAACAAAGCCTGAAAATCGTGGGGGGGAAAAAAAAAAAAAAGAATAAAATTCTTGAATCCATATTTCAATTAACCAATCAATTTTTCATTCCATCAGCAGATTTTTGATTTCCAGTATCTTACAATATGCTGTTTTTCTGGATTTGTTGGTTGTTGTTTTTATAGATATTAAGTCTATTTAAGCATTTTCTTCTAGAATTAGACAAAAACACTTGCTCAGGAGTTTTTGTGGTGCAGTTCCATGTTGTGTGGATGGCCTGGTGTATGGGCTGAATTGAACTGAATTGAAATTATTTGCTTTGAAACTGTACTCAACTTACTTGAAAATTCAACTTTCTGTATTCTTTAAATTCAATAATACCAAACTCATCTTCTTGAGTTTCTGCATCATGAAAGCTCACGGTTAGAGCTTGACATTTACAGACCACAGAAGAAGAAAAACTTTAGCCGAACTCTCAGTGAGACATTTCTTTGCTCTTGTTTTCTGTGCAGATGGATTAGAGGATTGGAAGGAGACAAACAGGAGACAGACGTCCACTTCAACTCACTGACCGGAGAAGGAAACTTCAACTGGAGATTTGTTTTCCGCTTTGACTACCTTCCCACCGAGGTGCTCGAGATAAACTTTGCTTTGAGAAAACCACATATTTAGACGTTTGTTTCAGTATTTCATATCGTCCGTCTGTTTTTTTTAGAAAGAGGTGGTGTATAAGAAGAAGGAGTCCATTTTCTCTCTGGAGGAGTCAGAGTTTCGACAGCCGGCTGTTCTGTCAATTCAGGTCTGGGACTACGATCGCATCTCAGCCAACGACTTCCTGGGTAAGACACGTGCACACTCAGGACTTGGATTACCTATTTTAACATTCTATTTACTTTAGTTTCCTTTAAGGACCAGATAATTTTGTCCTCCTTTGTTTTCCGTCTGTCAGGAGCCATAGAGTTACGTCTCGGCGACATGGTGCGACCGGCTAAATCTTCAGATAAGTGTAAGATTGACATGGCGAAGGATCGAGCCAGCCCTCGGTTCTCCATCTTCCGAGCAAAGAAGATGAAAGGCTGGTGGCCATTAACCCGCCTGAAGACGGCCGAGGACTTCGAGAAGGAGGAGAAGGAGCGGGAAGAGGCTAAGAAGAAAGGGAAGAAGAAGAAGAAGAAAAAGAAGAAAGACAAGAGGGGGAATATGAAGAAGGAGGAGCTCGAGTACGTTGACAGCTGTGGAAACACCTACCTGTTGATGGTATGAAAGAAATTTAATTACAGACGTGTCGTGGCAGCGAGTCCTTTTTTCTGCACCAATACTGAACACTCACAGCTTCTTTAGGGTATAAATATTTGGATAAAATATTGTTGTTTTGTACATTTATTTCAACCCCGTTTGAGTTCTGGAGGGACTAATTTGAAAAATGAAGAACTATTTCAAGTTTATATTTTAGTTGTTTTTCTTCAAATTTCCAGTGTTGATGCCGTTCTATATGAAGAGACTCAAGGTCCTTGAATTTGAGAGTGTTTTAATTCTGAAACTCTGTTTTTTGTTTTTTTTTACATTTTCACAAACATTTCTAAGATTGAAGTCCAAAATCTGACTTTTTTTCCTTGCAATTTTTCCTTATCTTTTCAGATATTTCAACATGAAATTCTGATAAAAAGTAAAGTTCTGAGAAGAAAAAGTCACATTTCTGAATTCAGTCTAAGAACCTGACTTGATAAAAAATTTGATAAAGAAGTCAGAATTTTGGGGTTGAAGACCTGATTCTGACTTTTTACTGAGAAGTCTGATTTTCTTTTTCT
This sequence comes from Labroides dimidiatus, assembly GCA_030710495.1. NCBI lineage: Eukaryota > Metazoa > Chordata > Actinopteri > Labriformes > Labridae > Labroides > Labroides dimidiatus. The sequence goes on from CM061143.1 coordinate 2,718,755, forward strand.
TAGAATTTGACCTCATAGAACTATGAGGAAAAAGTGTTAAATTAAAGATTTAGGTCAAAAAATTAAATTCTAGTCTCAAAATTAGAATAGAATTCTGAGAATTAAGAATTTTTAGATTTAAGACAGAATTTTAAATTTAGATTAAGAAGGATTTTAATCTCAGAATTGAACTTTATCAGGATTTTTTAAATTTCATTTGGGTTTTTTTGTTGGGGGGGCAAAAGTCAGACTTTTTACTTCAATCATAGAATTTCAATGGAAAAAGAGAGACTTCTGTAATCTGATAATCTGATTTATGCAGTCTATGTCTTAAAAAAGTCATAATTCTTTAATCACATTTAGAATTTTGACCTTAATCTCTGAGTTAAGGATTCAGGAAAGAGGTTCAGGATTTGATACGATAAAATCAAGAAAGGTCTGATACTGAGATCAAAGTCCAAATTCTTTATTTAATCTCAGAATTCTGTCTTTTATCTGGAATTCTCGATTTAATCCCTAAATTGTGACTTTTTTTTTAATGAAAAGTTTTTAAAACAAACTCAAAATTCTGAGAAGAAAAAACATTCTGACTTGAGGTCGAAATTTGCACCTTGGAATTCTGACCTGAAGTCAAAAACTTAAAAAATATCAGAAACTGTGTTTTTAAATATTCTTTTACTGACCTAAACTAATTAATTTCTTCACCTTCTTATACTTTTCATAATCTTAAAAACATGTAAACCATCCCAAATGTGTGTGTGCGTGTGTGTGTGTGTGTGTATGTGTGTGTGTGTGTGTGTGTTTAAAGGGGAAAGTGGAGGCAGAGCTTCAGCTGGTGACTTTAGAGCAAGCAGAGGCCAACCCTGTGGGACGAGCCCGCAAAGAGCCCGAGCCACTGGACAAACCAAAGTAAGCCTCACACACACACACACACACACACACACACACACACACACACACAAACAGAGTTGATTTCTGTTGTTGACAACCTCTGAACTCTCTGTCCTCTCTCTAGTCGTCCCACCACCAGCTTCAACTGGTTCGTCAACCCGCTCAAGACCTTCATCTTCCTCATATGGAAGAAGTTCAAGAAGTACATCATCGCTTTTGTCATCCTCGCCATCCTGACCATCTTCCTCGCCCTCATCGTCTACACGCTGCCGGACAAAATCTCCTCCCTCATGGTCAACGGATGAAGAAACCTATGAGGAGTCTTCATCACTTCTGCTGGACTGTCTGATGAGTTAAAACCAGTCTCTCAGAACCAGACTCAGGACCTGATCTAACATCAGATGGATCATTCAGCAGATGAGATTACTGACGATAAATGTTCATGTAGATTTAATCCAGACACACATTTTAGCATTTCAGATTATGACTTTTTTCAGCTTTGATGAAACACATGACGAAATAAATCAAAACCTTTGATTATATAACTTAAAGCTCCTGTGAGGAATTTTCAGTTTGTGTCATCTTTGGCGCCCCCTGTGGACACACTCCTGTCTTTGTTAATTTACAAGCAAAATATTATCAGTCAAAATATTTCCTTCCACTGTCTGGAAACCCTAAAAAAATATCAGCCAGTGAGAATATTTGTTGTGGAAAAAGTGAAAAAGCCTGTTGCAGCTCCAGGTCTGACGCCTACCCCCTCACAGGCATTAAAAAAAATGAGGATCTAGAGTACTCAGTCTAATCGCTGATGGTCTTGTTTGTTTGAGTAAGTCTCAAAAAGGCAGCAGTGTGAATTTCTGTTGAATCTTTAACTAATTAAAACTTACCCACAGGAGCTTTAAGAATCTCATTTTAATACATTTTAATATGGATGAGTTAAAAAAAAGAGGAGTCAATTCCTATATATATATTTTAGATTTTGCACTTTTTTTGAATCTTTTATTTGTACAAATTTTATCCTTTTTTGAACTTAATGTCTGATCTGAATTGATTTAATAAATAAAAGCTGAAAACTGTCCGCAGAGTAAAGTTTGAACAACATGCTGTCGGTAACGATTTGTTTGATTTTGGTCTCACTGCACAAAGGTCTTAAATTTAGCACAAAAGGGGATAATAAAACCTGATTTATTTTTTATTTTGAGGTGGCTCTAATTCAGATCATTAAAGCACTAAGGGCGTAGCCTCTGGGGAGAACGAACCTTTTTTTTTTTCTTGGGATTGTGGGAAAAAAAAAACAGTTTGACTCGTGCTTGCGAATCTTCATCCTCATCTTCAGGCTGATTCTCCAAGAGTCCAGGAACAGTTTGTTTACACTCGCTCTGATTGTTTCCTCTGATGATGTCGACTTTTTACCCCCGGAGACGGCAAAGGAAATGATTTACAGTCAGAGGAACAATACGAGTTTGTTATTTCATCTCAACACACCGGATCCCCAGCAGTTTCTGGTCGTTTTTGCTTCAGTCACATTTTTACTCTCTGTGGTCTCATTTTTTTCTCAACTAAGTGAAGTCCTGCACCTCTATAGACTCAGGAAAACCAAGGCTATAGACTGATGTAACTCAAGTATGTCTTCATGTAGTGCAACAAAATTTAAAAACTATAAATCTTTTGAGAAAAATAACAAATTTCTCTGATTAAAAACTAAAAAATCAGGAATTAGTGTACATAAAAAAAAATCAGGTAGCCTCACACTGGTTCAAAGAATCTACAAATATTGATGTTTGTGAATGGTTTTCCTGATTGTGGTCTCATTTTTCTCTGTAGTATGAAGTCCTGCTCCTCTATAGATTCAGGATAAATCAACAATGTTTCCTGAGCAGCGTGACGTCATCAGAATGCAACAATTATTACAACATTATTACAAAATACTTACTCTTTTTAAACTGTGAGTCAAGGCAAGGATTTTTGAAGCATGACCACAGGGTGTATGAAGGCAGAATTTAAATTTTATCCTTTTTTTTTTTTTTTTTTTTTAAGAAAAGTGATCAAATATGTCCGGAAAAGTTGTAGTTTGGACTTTTAAGAAAATAAAAATAAAGTTTGGTGTATTTTTCATATTTGTCCACTTTTCCTGAATTCGAAACATGACAGATTGAAAAACTGGAAGCGTTATTATCTTTTTAATTTATTTCCTCTTGGATCCGAGTTTTATTTTTAAACCTGTTTTTTATTCTCGTTTCGTCTTTGCTGCCTCCCCCGGATCCTCCCCCGTACCGTACTCCTCTCCCCTCCTATGAATTAAACATCCTTTGGTGTGTTGGGGTTTACTCTGTGCTCGGTCAGCAGTGCGCGCTCCCGCGGCACACAGCCCCGCCGCTGTGCATCGTGTACGCGCCGCTACATGCGGGGTTGAATAAAGAAGAAAAAGCAGAAAAAGAAACAGCTGTTGGTGGAAACACTTGAGGCGGATCCTGAGCGAGGAGCACACACCGGTTTGATTCCCGCACCTGGAGCCGGTCCCGTGATCCGGGGGGGTCCGTTACTCCGCTCACCTCAGCCGCTCTTTGTCAGCTGGTTCACGCACGGAGACCCGGGCGGGTTTGTGGGTTTTTCTCTGAATGAATCCGCTCAAACGCAGAGAGACGCTTTTGTTTCACCGCGCTGCTGACTCGGGAGGGTTTTACTTTCGGTTTTTCTGTGAATCATCGCTGCTGGGACTCATCTCCAGCTGGATTTAATCACCTTTTGTTTGGAGGAAGAGGAGGCTGATGCTGCGGTTCACAGTGAAGTCACACGGACGGAGACGCACCGGATCTGCTCCTTAATTACCGTTTTTATCCGCTGGATTATCCTCAGTGAGCGCTGAGCTGCAGTGGAAGCTCTAATGGGATTACCTCACCTTCATTTTTCACGCGGGTTTTATTTCTCGAACCATTCCTGACTCTGGGGATCGGTTTTAGGGGTTGTGCCTGATTTCCTCGCTCTTTTGTGTGGACCCGCGGTCTGTCAGTCCCGGACTCTGTTCTAGTCCGTCTCAGCTGGAGCCCCCGATCTGAGCAGCACCATGCCGGAGTGTGTGTCCGTCTCCGAGTTCTTACAGGAGGTTCAGGAGGACTGGAGCTCCCCGACCACCTCCTCCTTCACCTCCAAGATGATCAGCTGCAGGAACACGGTCTACCTGCTGGAGGAGGTCAGTACCTGCACACGGGAGGAGGAGGAGGTGTAGTGGTTGTTGTTGTTGTGTCAGTAAATGTAGATTTTATCACCCGAGTCCTTTCATGAATAAGGTGAACCTGCTTTTCACTACAACCAGGGCCGGACTGAACAGCTGTGAGGCCCAGGGGCAAATTTGAGGGGATGGGGCCCCTGAAAACCCCCATCCATGTTCCTTAACTTTAGTGTTCTTGGATTAACACCAGTTTTTAGACGTTTCCATCCTCTTCTAAATTACAAAAATACTTCCATTAAAGAGCCCATAAAAATGATTAAATACAAGGTAACAACATATTCACCTGTAGCACAGATTCTATTCAAACAGGTGGCCTATCTTCAAAACATATATGAACCTGTAAGGTGTGTGTAACCTAACAGTGATGGGTATTTTAATCAAAATGCAGAATATTTGTAAAAACACTTATTTACTGTCACTCCATGGCTCTGTGATGTCATGTTTAGCCTGTAAAGAGTTAGCATTATAAACGTGTCCTGACATGTTTCAGGTTTGTAAATAAAGAGAATTTAATATTGAAGTCAAACGTAAAAACGTCTTTTAAGGCTCCACATTCCACACCTGAGGGCTCATCTCCAGAGTTCAGAGCGTTAAATTCCACAGACTGACAGAAGGATGTTTTGGACTTGACTCTGACAGTTATTACACCTGATTCCCTTTCAGGGTAAAGTGGTCCCATCTGTGTCCTTGGGGGTCTCGTCTTTTGGTTTAGGCCCTCACAGAGTCCTGGTTCATGTCTGAAAACCTGTTCTGCCTAAAAAGAGTCTGAATTACTTTAGTTTGTTTCTGGGACGATGTCCTGGATGTCTTTCTGTGTGGTGTCAGTGAAGGTCTGCTTATAACCAGCTGGCAGGGACCCCACAACACACACACACACAGACACACACACACACAGTATTGGTCAGCAGAGGCGCTGACCTGAAACCTTCAGGTCTTGAAGCGTCCAGACTCACACTGCCCCCCTTTCTCCTCCAAGTTTGACCCCCAACAGAGCTGGCGTACGTCCCCACCACTGCAGATTAGTCCTCATTAGTATTCACTGTTATTGTTATGTTATGCTAATGGAGGGGGGGTGAGGGGGGGGTTGACTAATGAGGATCAGAGATAATCTGAAACCTGATGAGTCTCATTTATTAAAGCATGTTTGGAACGTTTTCGTCTTCATAAATAACACGAAGCTGAAAAAAGAAACGTGTAAAAAACGACGGTGAGTCGAACTCCAGGCTGCTACACCAGGTGATCTGAAATCATGAGTTAAAGCTAGCTCTAAAGCTGTCATTCTGTTTATCATACCCTTTATTTTTCACTTAGAGCCGACATGATGGACGGTCATTCTGACATGATTCTGATAACATCTGGTGATCCTGGGTAATGTGACAGCGCTCAGGTCCTGCATACATGAAACTAACGTTCCTGCAACAATAAGGAAGGACTGTTCAATGTCAGCATGTAGAGATCAGCTGTTCAGACTGAAGTCATTCTTCACACCAGGCTGGAAACGTGGTCCCGTGAAGGGAAATTAGTGCTGCAGCAGGAACACACAAAAGACATTAGTGCACATTAGCTGTGTTTACATGGAGCCCAATGTTCTGATTAGAACTGGTTTAGAAGCCAAACTGGATTAAAATGCTCCATATGAACACCTCAATCAGAATAAACAGGAGCAGAATATTCCTTTTCCCAAACTGATCAAAAGCAAAGTTTTGTCATGTAAACAGAGAAACGGAAAGTTGGAACGCTGCGTTACGTCTGCACACGCTCTGTCTTGACGTAAATGCGCAGTGACATTTACTCCATTGAAAACATGGCGGCTTCCAAACAGAACACAGAACTGTGGTGGACAACACAAAGAACTAAACTTAAGTTAGACGACAGGAAAACAAGAAATATTGAACTATTTTAAAAAAGTCCACTAAAAAAATTCAGCGAAGCCCAAAGCCAAAACGTTTCACGATACGATAAGCTTTATACGCTTTATACGCTTTATACACTTTATACGCTTTATACACTTTATATACGTTATACACTTTATACGCTTTATACACTTTATACACTTTATACACTTTATATACGTTATACACCTTATACATTTTATACACTTTATACACTTTATACGCTTTATACACTTTATACACTTTATACGCTTTATACACTTTATACACTTTATATACGTTATACACCTTATACATTTTATACACTTTATACACTTTATACGCTTTATACACTTTATACGCTTTATACACTTTATACACTTTATACACTTTATACGCTTTATACACTTTATACGCTTTATACGCTTTATACGCTTAATACACTTTATACACTTTATATACGTTATACACTTTATACACTTTATACACTTTATATACGTTATACACCTTATACATTTTATACACTTTATACGCTTTATACACTTTATACACTTTGTACACTTTATACGCTTTATACACTTTATACGCTTTATACACTTTATACGCTTTATACACTTTATACGCTTAATACACTTTATACACTTTATATACGTTATACACTTTATACATTTTATACACTTTATACACTTTATACGCTTTATACACTTTATACACTTAATACGATTTATACACTTTATTGTCCCCTTAGAGAAATTTGTCCTGGACTCCAAGAGCTGCACAGACGAAGCTGCCAGTTAATAGCACAGAAACAAAGATACAAATGCATCATCCACACATATTACACAAGACTCTCATACAAATAGAGCACCATAACATTATTACACAATCTGACCACATGTTATGAAACAATATTTGAAACAAATAAACAAGGAACTGCTGGAAAACTCTAAAGACTGGCTACTATTCACCCTTCTCCTGATTACCCAACGTTCATCGCAGTTGCTGGTTTTGCTCTTCTGGTTGAACGTTCTGTTTACGTCGCCATGGAGACCACAAAGCTGATGATGTTAGCCTAGCTGTCATCCTCGCTCTAATAAACAGCTTTTAAAAACAAGAAAGCAACAAAATGAACAAAAATCAGAGGTGGAGTCATAGGGCGGATGTTTTAACAAAAAAGTTTACTCTCAGCCCTGTCTAGCATTAAAAAGTTGTTTGGAGGATAACCGCAGGTATAAGTGATCACCTACAGGCTTCTGAAGAAACAGGTGGATAAGGCTAAACAGCATCTTTGATAAATCACGTGATGTTTTCATAGATTTGCGCATGTCACATGTCTGTAAAACGGCTGTTCTGATTAAATGCAGTAGAACATGTAAACACCAGATTGGAATAGATCACGTCACATGTAAACAGATGACCTGAGAGCTTCAGCTGGAATGAAAAAGAGTCGGCACATAAACCCGACGAATGACACATGACAATAAAAGAAGACTCAAATAAAAATCTAAAAGTCAGAAATGATAATAAAAAAATTACATAATATAAGAAACACTGTGCAGATATAAAAAAATGTTAAAAATCTTCAGTTCAGAGATCAAACCAAAGTGGGAAATAACTCCCCAGTAGGACAGAAATAGTGCAACGGGAGGAACATGAGAGCAGCACAGCAACAAACACTGGCTGCATGTCGCCACAAGAACAGCGCCACCTGTCCTTTGTTTATTTTTGCTGTAAAATGCTGTGTGTATGTGGCTTCTGCTACGTCTGGAGACAGCCTCAAGTGGACACTCAGGGAACAGCAGTTTTAACACTTCCCAGCCTGAAGTCACCCCCAAAACCCAAGTCTTCCACAATGTTGATGCCCAGTTGTCAGTTTATGCCGATTCAGCCACTATGAGGTGGGTACAGTTAACTTTGGTGAAATTTGACCAAATAAAAGTCAAAGTACCCGTCTGCAAATTTACTCAAGTAAAAGTTAAAAAAGGTGCTAGTTTGAAAATCTGTTTCTAATACTGTTTCTGTGCGGCTTCGTGCTGCTGATGTGCGCCTGCATGCTTTGCTCATAGGCTGCAGCTTAAACTCAAAGTTCTGCTGTGATGTTTTGATTCTGTAAGCTGTCAGGAAAGTTTTTATTTTAGTGGCTTTTTATGCCTTTTTTTCAGAGAGGACAGGACGGTGAGTAGAGCAGGAAACAGAGAGAGAGAGAGAGAGAGAGAGAGAGAGAGAGAGAGAGAGAGAGAGGGGGGAGTGACGCTCAGGAAAGAGGCGACAGGTTGGATTCAAACCTTCCTGAGCAGGAAGCAAAAAGCTGTTGTGGCCTAGCTACGGAGTGTTGAAAAGGAACAAAAGAGTAAAAATATAAAATGTCGTATTCTGATCTTTCTCCCTCTGACAGTGAAGTGTTTTGCCTTTTTTTATGGTCATTCCATTTCTCTGAATACGACAAATTAAGATCTGGGATCTTGAATTAACAACCGTCTCTAAAATACAACAAATAAACCTTTAGAGATTCAACTGTAGACTAAAAATGAAAAACTTTCTCTCTGATAAAAGTCTTTTATCCATTCCCTTTTACTCCTGCCCTTCTCTCCTCCTACGATCAGCTCAATAAGCTTCAGGATCAATAGGATGGATTGCTCAGTGGGTGGGGGTTTGTGCACATTTCTCTGTTAGCCTTGAATGAAGCAGGTGAGGTGTTCAGGATGAGTTATCACGGGGATAAAACCCTGACTGTTACCTCCCTGACGAGAGATCCTCCTTTCAATATTCACTCCCCGGATCCAGACGTAAACAGTCCCACATAAAAAAAAAAAAAAACTAATATAAAAGAAACAGTGACGGCATTCAAGCCGTGAAAGCAACATCTCTTACACGCTTCACTTCACGTCAAGGATTATGTAAACCTGCAGCGTGTTTCCTCCAGGCCTGTTTTTCAAAGACCTGTAAAGGTTTTGAAAGCAGCAGGAGCATTTAAGGTAATGGTTTTTCTGCAGCTTTATTCATCGCTGAGGAGGCTTTAAAGGAGAGGACAGCTCCACAAACTCTGAGTGCACCCTCGGGACATTTCAACAGAAGCATGTAGATGAAGAGCTGCAGCGACGAACGTGACGGGGACAAGAGTGAAGATGTAGAACGGAGAGAAAAACACAGCTGTCTGCGTGATTAAAGGCAACTCGTGTGCGTCTTTTCTCCATTTTAAGATTTATTTATGATAACAGCAGTGAGTCTGAGCCGTCATGATGCAGAAAGTGTAACAGTGAACATGAAAACTTCTAAGGATTATAATCCCGTCAAGGAACGATTGGTCTTCCATTACCGCCTCCTCTGCTCGGTGTTTCCTGATGTTACAGAAATTATGGTTCAGGTTTTATTAGGAAGTCAAATATATTCAACATCTCTCATCTTAATTATGGAGTTTACTTTTAAAAAAAAATCAAATAAGTGCACAGAATGAACACAAAGAGAATAGACGAAGCACCATAATGTAAATAAAACTAAAGCTCCAGTGAGCAATTTTAAGATTACATCTCAAATCTCACAACTTTCTTATAACTCTTAAAAGATTTTGACTTAGAATCTTGTGACATTATGACTCGATCCTAAACTTTATGAATTTATCATCATAATTTAAATCTGTAATCTCAACATCTTCACTTTAATCTGGTAACATTCCAATGGCAATCTCATCACATTCCAACTTTATTTACATAGCATCACAACTTTAACCCCAAACATTCCAATTATTATCTGGTAAAATTAAAGTTTTGATCTGGATAGACATTTTTTTATTGTAATCCCGTAACATAATGACTTTATTTTCATAAAATGACAATTTTAATCTGGTAATAATCCAATTTTGTTCTCAAAACATCACGATTTAAATCTTTTAATATTTTGATTTTATTTTCATAACATTCTAACTTTAATCTCATTAAATTAAGACTTTCATCTGGGATTATTCAGATTATAATCTCTTGTCATTATGAAATTAACGCCATAACATCAGGACTACATTCCATCAAAATCCAATTTAAATCTCAAATCATTAAGACTTCAGTCTAGTGTAATTCAGATTATAATCTCATGACATTCTGACATTATTTTCATAACATTAAAATTTTTATCTCATAAAATTAAGACTTTAATCTGGGATCATTCAGATTATAATCTCGTGTCATTATGAATTTAACGCCATAACATCAGGACTACATTCTGGTAAAATTCCAACTTTAATCTCAAAGCATTAAGACTTTAATCTAGTGTAATTCAGATTATAAACAATCCAATTTTTATCTCAAAGCATTAAGACTTTAATCTAGTGTAATTCAGATTATAAACAATCATTCATCAACATTCATCTCATCACATTACAACAGTGATTTTGCAACATTACAACTATATTTTTTAACATTAAGACTTTAGTTTTATTATATTAACACTTTAGTCTCGTCACTTTGCTTCTTCTTTGTAGTGACATCATCTCTTTAATCTGACAGCATGACTTCATCCTTGACACGTTTGAAGTTGGTTCTCATAACTTAATGATTTTTATCTTGATACATTAGGGATGTAATCTTAAAGTGACACGTCTCTTATTTAGAAACCTCCATTATTTTTATAACAGTGGCCCCGATTATTAGAGTCTGGAGACGAAATACAACTTTTAAAATCAGAAAAAAAAAACTCAATTTTTGAAGATTTGCAGTTAAAAGCAAAAAAAAAAAAAAAAAAAAGAAAAAATTAAAAGAAAATATGAAATTTCTGTCTTCAGACATTCTGGTGAATAAATTTACCCTGTGGCTCAAAATTCACTTGTTGGTTAAATCAGTTTTTTAATCTCTTCTTTCAAGGGGTAAAAAGATTCAGCACAGGATCGAGGCTCAAGGCTGGGAATCAAACCAGCGACCACTCTGATAAAGTCTGTCACCTGTAACTATGGAGCACATGTTGGACCTCAAACTAGTCTGTCTGCACAACTTCTTCACAGAGGATATTTATTATGTGGAAACGAGGGAAAAAAAAAAACGCCAATGAGGCTCTGGGATTAGTACATGCTGTCACGCTGCTGTGAGTCACTGAGGTGCTTGAATAAAACAGAGCGATTGTTTTTGTTCTCAGTAACACCTGTGTGTGTGTGTGTGTTTCCAGCTGTGTCGCTTCAAAGTGTTTGTTTCGACGAACAGAGACGGTAAGAGAGGAATGACGGCGGAGCCAGGAAACATACAGAAACCTCTGAGGACATTTTTCATGATGACACCGTGTTCCTCTGTTCCTCCAGCAGATCAAAAACTGAGCTTCAGTTAAAAACAGGGACACTCGCCTTCAGCTGCTTCATACAGACTGATAACACACACACACACACACACACACACACACACACACACACACGCTCACTCACTCACAGGACTGTAGCTGCCTGTTGTCTAAGAACAAAAGCCCGTCCTCTGTGTGTGTGTTGAGTCAGCAGGTGAATAAGTACACACATGAGCACACACACAAACACCCACAGGATCAGAATATTCACACACTCCGCTCTGTGTCGTTGTGTGTGTTTTAGGTTCTGGACAGTGACCGGCTGGTGCTGCAGAAGATGAAGAAAGCCGCCAAAGCCAAATACACAGCCGGACAAGGTACACGCCACCAGGACAGCAATGCTAGGCTAGCTACTTTTTAGACTCTTTCACTGACATCACTTCCATAAGATATCAGCACAAAATCCTGTGCAAAGTTCCTGACTTCAAAAAGCACACAATCCCTCAAAAAGTTCTGAGTTTCTGGGGAAAGTTCCTGCAGTCGGAAAGGAAGTAGTTTTCTCAAAAAGTCCCTAACTTCTGATGATAGTTCCTGCAGTGCAGAGTCAGATAGTTCCTAAGGTTGAAAAAGCACAGTTTCTCAAAAAGTCCCTTGCTCATGGGTAAAGTTCCTGCATTCAAAAAGCATATGGTTCCTTGAAACGTCCCTAGTTCCTGGGGATAGTGCCTGCAGTTGAAAAGCACATAGTTCCTCATAAAACTCTCTCCTTTCTGGGGAAAGATTCTGTGGTCAAAACACACAAAGTTTCTCAAAAAGTCCCTTGTTCCTGAGAAAAGTTCCTGCCTTCAAAAAGCAAACGGTTCCTCAAAAAATTCCTAGTTCCTGGGCAAAGCACCTGCAGTTGAAAAGCAAGTAGTTCCTCAAAAGGTCCCTACTTTCTGATAATAGTTCCTGCAGTGCAAAACCAGATTGTTCCTTGGTATAGTTCCACAAAGTTTCTCAAAAAGCCCCCTGTTCTAGGGGAAACTTCCCGCATTCAAAAAGCATATGGTTCCTCAAAAAGTTCCTAGTTCTAGGGGAAACTACCTGCAGTCAAACAAAGCAAGTAGTTCCTTGAAAAGTCTCTAGTTTCTAATAATACTTCCTGCATCGCAAAGTAAGATAGTTCCTGGGGATAGTTCCTGCAGTCAAAAAACTATGTGGTTTCTCAAGAATTGCCTGGTTCCTGGAGAAAGTTCCTGCAGTTTAAAAGGACAAAGTTCCTCAAGAAGTTTTTAGTTTCTTTGGAAATGTCAAAAATACATGGTTCAAGTTCAGTTAAATGTCTCTGATGTCACTAGAGTTGACCCCTGCTGGTCGCCAGAGAGAATGCTAATTAGAAAACAGGCTACATCTGATAGCCTGTGAAACTAGCCGACACGTTTATCCTTAAGCTAACTCTGTTTGTCTCCTTCAGACCACGTGTCTCACCTGGAGCAGTACATCAACTCCATGGAGAAGCTGTCGGTCAACTGTCACTCAAACGGAGAGCCAGAGGTTGGCTCGGCGTTCTGTCGACTGGCTGATTTTTCCAAAGACCTCCTCTCTCCCATGAAGAATCTGGTGAGTCATCACTGACAGAAAGAACCAGCACCGGGGTTCTGCTCCTTTGTAAGATGAAAGCGGTGAAAAGTCTGATGAGGAAGTTTCATCCCTGTCGTCTTCTAACAGTGAGTTCTTGTGTTTGTGTGCAGTTAAAGAGCATGCTCCACAACATCAACTTCTTCCTGGACTCTCTGGTGAAGGGAGACCTGCGGGAGGTGAAGGGGGTGAGGACCTGTTCTCTGCTTCACAGCACCTGGATGATGCATCCAAACATATCACATATTTAGCCCTGTATTTCTGCATCCTGGTATTTACCATCTGTCGTGAAGTCCCCTGAGGCGAGCGAAGCGTTTATCTCCAGGGGCATAAATGTGTTGAAGTTAATTAAATTGGATCTTAACTTACTTTTCTTTCTTTCAGGATCTGAAGAAGCCTTTTGACAGAGCGTGGAGGGACTACGAGAGCAGATTGTGAGTGATAACACACAGCTGCTGCCATTACTTAAAGGTGGAACTGATCTTCATGCTAGCTTTTATGCTAGTTTGTCCTTCTATTTTATCCCTAGTAACAGCTCTATGGCAACGACAAATACAAGAAAGAGCAGCTTAAAACTGAGGATAACAGATTCCTCTGCTATATTGGTGAAACTCAGAATACAAGGCTAAATGGAAACATTTAGAATTTTCCTCTACAGGCTACATTAGCTGACAGAAGACTTGCAATCAAAATGGAAGAAGAGAAAAATCCATGGATTAATCTTACCCTAAAGATATGGCAGAAAGTGGTAAAGTTATGTGAAATTCACAACATGTTGAAACTGTTTAGATGGTGTGCATACGATACAGATTTTCCCCCTAACAGAGGAGATAATGGATTTGAGTCCTGGATAAGGAAAGTTCTGACAACATACCTTTCATTCACACAAAAAAATGCATTACAAAGTTTTCAATTTCTGAGGGACAAACATGGCCTAGAACAGAAAGACTTTTTTTTAGGTATCTACAATTGCATCACTATTTTAATCAAAAGTGTATGTTCTCAGATTTTTCAACACTAGAAAGAGAGTTTTATAAAATTTTGAAAGCCACGTACAATTTAATGCCAAAAAAATCAATCTCTAAACTATATCAAATTCTTCTGGGAGCTAAAAAATAACAACACTTTACATATTTTTAAAAAATGGGAAAGGGAAACAGAAGTTTGGGAGGATATTTGCAGCTTTCAGTGTTCCTCCACAAACTCAGCGAATTGGAGAGAACATTGCTGGAAAAACATTATTAGGTACTTTAAGACACCATACCAAGAAAAATACAAGAATCCAAGTCCATCATGTTGGAGACAATGTGGTTCAAATGTGGCAAATTGCTTCCACATCTTCTGGAGCTGTCCTAAACTGAGTTTGTTTTGGGATGATATCCATAAAACACTTGAAGACGTATACAACACTCAAATACCTTTGAATTTTGAGGGTCTCTATCGAGGTAACATTAACTCCATAAAGAAGAAGAGGGATAAAAAGTTGTTGCAGGCCCTCTTAGCAGCGGTTTGGACTGGTTTGGAGTAACCTTGGAAATCTTTAAAAATGGAAAAGTTGACCTATAGTCTAAGGAATCAAAAAGACAAATTTTATCTCATCTGGAATAAGTGGATTGAATTTATTACCCCAATAAGAGCAGACTTTTTATGATTTCACCATTGATCATACACCTTTACCTTCCTAAGTTACACAATTTTCATGTAAACTCCCTTTGTTTTTTTGTACATAGTTACTTTTTTCTTGAGTAACACAAACATGTGGATGTTAAATTAATGTTTAGAAGGTAAACCATAGAAAGGAATGTACACAAAAGTCTACATGTGATAACAACAGAGGAAGGTGTTCAAAACTCTGTATATTCATGTAAATATAAAAGACTGGAAAATTAGAATTGTCTAATTGTATATCAATGTAAATGTCATTCCAACAAAAATAAAGAATTATAAAAAAAAAACTGAGGATAACCACAATGCACCCACAGATAGCACAAACAAACAGGATGCAGGTTAATGTGACCTTAAACTTTTAACACTGTTAGTAGTTTAAGGTCACATTCGTTGTGTGTGTGTTTGTGTGTGTGTGTGTGTGTGTGTGGACAGTAAACAGGTGGAGAAGGAGAAGCGTGAGCTGGCCCGACAGTACGGGATGGTGAGGAGCGAGGTGAGCGGGGGAGAGATCGCAGAGGAGCTGGAGAAAGAGAGACGCTCCTTCCAACTGAGCATGTGCGAGGTCAGTGATGCGTTTATGTGAAGCCGCCTCGTTTTTTTGACCTCCACCTGCTCACTCACCTTTTCTTAATCCGTTTGTTCTTCCGTTTTCACCCCCCGTCTCTTCCTGCTCCATCTACGTCCTTAAATCGTCTTCCTCCTCTTCCTTTTCATTCCCCATCTTTCTTCTGTCCTCCTTTTCATTGTTTGACTCCCCCTTTTCTTACCCTCCTCTTTCTCTCTTCCTCATCCCACTTCTTCCTTTTCTTGTTATTTCTCTATTTACGGATATTTCTGCTCCTACCTTTTTCCGCCTCTCTGTTGATCTTTAGCTGATCCAGATACTCTGATGTGAATCCATCAGTGAGGACGTGTGCAGCCTTAAATATGTCCAATAACCCCCCCCCCCCCCCCCCCACAAACACACACACACACACACACTGTCTCTCTTTCTCTCTCCTGTAGTATCTTATTAAAGTCAACGAGATAAAGACAAAGAGAGGAGTCGACCTGCTGCAGAACCTCATCAAACACTACCACAGCCACAATAAGTAAGAAAACACATGAATAATTCTGCTGTATGCACAGACAACAAACACCTCTTTACTGCTACCTGACTCTGTGTGTGTGTGTGTGTGTGTGTGTAGTTTCCTGCAGGAGTGTGTGTCCACCACTCAGAGGTTGAAGCAGTACATGGAGGAGCTGAATGGAGTCCTGACGACGGTACGACAACAAGTATACAGACTGATATTTAACATAATTGGTGGAATCTGTTGCCACTAGGGGGCACAAGCAGCCTGTTTTGGGATTTGATTCAAAGCTTTTCCAAATGACAACCTCAGTGTTTAAAAAATAAATAAAAAATGTAGTTCCTTTGGGCATGATCCAAAAGCTAGGGAATTACTTTTAACACTCAAATAATTCAACTTTTAACTGCAGCATGAAACGTTCGAGGAAAAGGTCGTAATGCCAAGAGATTAAAGTCGTGTCGTGTCCGCAGGTGAAGCAGCGTCAGGAGGAGGAGAAGAAGCAGCTGGTGTCTCTCAGAGATCTGCTCAGGCCAGTGGTCCATACCGAGCAGGTCAGAAATACAAACACACGCGCACACACACACACACACAAACTCCAACCTCACGGTACTTTGAAGTGGTGATAATTGTGTGTGAGTGTGCAGATTTCCACCTGAAAAATGTTGTAATTCTTGACTAAAGAGTTCGGACTTGGTTTTAGTGTGATTTAAAGCGTGACCGAAATGGGACAACGAAAATATCAAAGTCAAAGTCTTCTGTTAGATACATATTGAAGTGGATGCGAGTAGGAAATTCTAAACTGAGATCAAAAGATATTCTGATATTGTGTGTGTGTGTGTGTGTTTAGGACACTTTGCCAAAGCAGGTGTACAGTATGCATCAGCTGCTGGGAGACAAACAGTATGGGACAGAAAGGACCGGGTTCCTTTACAAGAAGAGTGATGGGTAAAACAACACATACACACACATCGACAAACACATGAAAACATTAAATCCAGCCCTTAGAATAAAAAGCACAAGAACTAAAACTGTGTCTCTGTTTGTGTATCAGGTTGAGGAAAATGTGGCAGAAGAGGAAATGTTCAGTTCACAACTGTTACCTCACTATTGCACATGCTACGGTGAGCTCCTGCATACTTGTTTCATGACATTGTGGGGACTTGACAAATATTGAGTTACATGTGGGGACCTATTTTTTTTTTTAACAATCTTACAACGTAGGAACTTCACATAAGTTGTACACACATTGATCTAAAATAAGTTGACATACTTCCATCTGAGGACAAAATATCAGCTTGAATTCCTTGAAGTAACGAATTTTATGGTTTAACATTTTGGGGTAAAAGACAGTATAAGAAGAGGTTTAATGAAAATGTTTGGATGAGAATTGTTTGATATTAATCACTTTCTCCCTTCTCTCTTCAGCCTAATAAACCTCCTACCAGACTGAACTTACTCACCTGTCAGGTTAAACCCAGTGTGGAGGACAAGAAATGCTTCGACCTCATATCTCGTAAGACACACATTCTCACACTGAGTACTGATATACATATATAATAATTCAAATAATTCAATAAAATATAAAAAACACAATATTTACGAACCCTGGCCATAGCTGTAGTTTTAAGGGATGTACAGATGCAGTTTATCCAAACATCTAATCCATATGAAGTACATAAAAATAAAATAAAGCGTACTGTTTGAAAGAATATATATATTTTTATATTAATATTTATCATTTCCAATACTTATAAGATTTTTCATGTATTAAATATTGGGGGAAATACCTGAAAAGTTGTGTATATTTTTTGTATTGCTCACCAGATTACCCCTTAAATTCAAGATATACTATACAAAATATTATTACACTATACAACTATACAAAACTATACAAAACTATACAAAACTATACAAAATGTTATTTCTTATTAATATAAATATTCATTTCATGTACTTGTCAAAGGTTTTACCAAAACCTATTTTTCTTTACATTTATCAGAATCCAAAATTTATTCCTATTTCTTTTTATTTGTTTTTTTTTTAGGACATCATTGATCATTAATGTACAATATTGATGCATTGCGCCAGAGTTAGCTTAAAGCTAGTTTACATCTGCAGACCCTTGGAAGGTCTTGTAGACAGTTTGTTTGAGAACAATTTATCCATCCATCCATCCATCAATTTCCACCAGTGAATTTCTACCAATGGGGATCAATAAAAATGATCTCGTGCCTTGTTTTATCTCATACACTCATTACATGAAGTGTAAAATTCTCCCTGTTTTCCAGATAACCGGACGTATCACTTCCTAGCTGAGGATGAAGCTGAGTGTGTGGCGTAAGTTGAAAAGAACACATTAACCTTGAATGAAGCTCGATAATGATAGAATATAATTTAATTGTTTCAGTAATTTAAGAAATAAATCAGTGAGGTGTGTCTGTGTCTGTTCAGCTGGATCTCGGTGCTCAGTAACAGTAAGCAGGAGGCGCTGAATGTGGCATTGGATGGGGGGAGGAGAGGGGGAGGAGGTGGGGAGAGCAGTGTGGAGGATCTGACCCGGGCCATCACTGAGGACATCAGACGGATGCCAGGAAACAGCAGCTGCTGTGACTGTGGAGCTCCAGGTAAACCCGTTTATCCATCAGTACAATCCAACTGGTTTCTTCTCTTTTTAACCAGTTTGTGTTTCTGACTCTTCTACACGATCCATCGATACTTTTCACTCTGGTATTAATTGAATGTTTTCTGTTTTTCTGCGATTCTCGATGTTTTTGTCAGTGACATTTATCTCTTTCTCTCTCTTCACAGATCCTGGATGGCTCTCGACCAATCTGGGCATCCTCACTTGTATTGAATGTTCAGGGATCCACAGAGAGATGGGGGTCCACGTCTCCAGGATCCAGTCTCTGAGTCTGGACAGCTTGGGGACGTCTGACCTGTTGGTAGGTGTAACTCAAGATGAGGCATTACTGTAAATATCTGCTGATTTTTTTTTAACATCTGTAACTTTGTTCTCTTACTTGTGTCGTTTCTCGCTCAGTTGGCGAGGAATGTTGGTAACTCCGGATTTAACGAAATACTGGAAGCAAACCTGCTGAGTCCGTCCCTGAAACCCTCCCAGCACAGCCACATGTAAGACGTCACACATTCAGGCATATGTGACTCTAAGTTCATTATTTTAGTTTGATTGTATGTCAATTTGGTGTGTGTGTGTTTTTTTTCAGGGCGGAGCGTAAAGATTTCATCCTGTCCAAGTATCAGGATGTCCATTTTGTAAGACGTAGCCACAGCTCGTCTGCAGCGCTGCGAGTCGGCCTGCAGGAGGCGACAAAAAA
This sequence comes from Labroides dimidiatus, assembly GCA_030710495.1. Lineage (NCBI taxonomy): Eukaryota > Metazoa > Chordata > Actinopteri > Labriformes > Labridae > Labroides > Labroides dimidiatus. The sequence continues at coordinate 2,737,671 of CM061143.1, forward strand.
CTGCGATATCTACAGTCTGATCCAGCTGTACGCTCAGAGGACGGAGCTGAGCCAGCCGCTGCACACACACATACAGGTAAACACACATACACCCATCTTTGTGATAACAGGACAAGGACAAGCATGTTAACAAGAATTCAGGAATACATAAGTGCAAGCATTGCACACACACATAAACTGGTATACACACAGATATGCATACAGTGATCTGTGTATATTCAGACACGGGAGTAAAAAATACACACTGGTACACACTCATGACCCATAAAAAATAAACTTATACTGACTGACATACAGGTACATTAACAAAGGTATACACACACAAAGATAAATGTATGCAGGTTCAAACCGGTATACACACAGACAAACAAGCATTTATGTATAGACATACACACACACAGCTGTACAGTCCACAATACATGTGTATACCCACTGGATTCATATGTGTATACATTTACCTTAACAGCAGGTAAATACAGACATGGACCTAGGTAAACATATATGCAGGTTAATATCGCATACACATATTAAAAGGTATACACACAGGTAAACCCCCAGCAGGCACACACTTTGGCACATAGAAAATCAGGTTAACACAGGCTACAGCTATAAGAGCATACTCCTACAGGTATACATATGCATTATAATGTATGCTCAGTTAGTGAACCAAAGGTACACACACATAAAGGTACACATGCAGATCTGTGCAGACAGGTATACAATTAAATACTGTCTTTACCCAGTGTATACAAACATGAAGAGTACACACAGATAGCTGTTGGTATACACAGAGAGGTATACACACACTGGCATATGCATGCATATTTATTTGTGTATATTTTATTTTTCCCTTTTGCATGCAAACAATTTTGTGTTTTTTTAATATTCTTAATATTATTATGAATTAAACTAATTTTTTAAACTATTGCACCAACAGACAAATGTCTCGTAATGTAACAACTTCTAGGCAATAAATCTGATTCTGTTTCTGAGACACAGGTAAACAGGTGAACCTAATCGAAACAAACAGCAAAAAATCAAAAAATAACAAAAAAAACGTAGTTACAGAATGCACAAAGGTACTCACGTGTACAAAGAAAACAGGTGTACACACACATATTCACACACACTTTAAAACATATGCAGGACAAACACATTGAAACAAATGGGTATACACACACAACTTCACATACAAGTTCTGGATCACATACATAATAAAGTATACACACAGATGTACACATATGTGCACGTTATTCAGTACTTGCGTGGATACTGAACATAGACAAGGTAAACAAAAAATAGGTTATTTTCTAAAACACTCATTTAAAGGTATACACAGTGGTATACATGTGCAGTTATATTCATGCCAACATGCGTACATACTTGCATAAAGGTCAACACACAGATTTGCAGTCCCACATAAAAATCCAAAGGTATACACACATTACACACAGGTATACACTCTAACTTAAAGGTGTACACACACATTTTTAAACAAGCAGGTCTGATAAACTCTACTGTATGTTTTGATTCCAACAGGAGAAAGGCGAAACAGCGCTTCATCTAGCTGTCCTATTGGCTGACAGGACTTCGCTGCACGTCCTGGACTTCCTGTCTCAGAACTGGTCAGCCATCTTGGATGATGTTAGCTCTTAGCTGGTGTTATTGTGTACACCTGTGTGTTTACCTGTGTTTGTTTTCAGCTCTAATGTGGACGTGCAGACTTCAGCAGGAAACACAGCGCTGCACTACAGCTGTCTGCACAACAAGAGCGACTGTGTGAGACTGCTGCTGAGGGCCCGGGCCAGCACACACATCAGTAAGACACACACACACACACACACACCTTTTCCTCCCAGATAAACATGGTGTTAAAGTTTGTGTTGAATGTGTCTGAACAGAGAACGAGTTGGGAGAAACTGCTCTGGACGTGAGCCGTAGGTTGAAGCACGTCCACTGTGAGACGCTGGTGAGTTCATCACCGTTTATAGATATTGATTGTTGATCATCACTGGAAGGTTAACTGCATCTGTGTGTGTGTGTGTGTGTGTGTGTGTGTGTGTGTGTGTGTGCAGCTGCAGCAGGCTCAGTCCGACCTGTTCGACCATCACGTCCACGTCGAGTACGAGTGGAGGCTCCGACACGACGATCTCTACGACAGCGATGACGACTTTGAAGACAAGGTGAGGACGGGACGAGGCGCTCTCCTGATTTCCCGCTTTCACCTACTCAAACTCTTCTTCTTTGGTTTCAGAACGGTCCAATAAAGAAAGAGCGCTCCTCCTCTTCTTCCTCCACCTTCACCTCCTCCTTCTCCTTCACCTCCCGTCCCTTCGGTTTCAATCAGTCCAACTCCTCCTCCTCCTCCTCCGTCCCCAACTCCTCTTCCTCAGCAGCCGCAGCTGCAGCAGGAGGAGGTCTGCTCAGCGTTGGGAGGAGGCTCGCCATGGCCATGGATCTCCACTCTCGTGCCGCCGGCCCCGTCTCCAGCCCGCCTCCTCCTCCACCCTCCTCTCCTGCTCCTCCTCTGCCTCCGAGGGTCAAAGGTGAAATTAATGTCGCTCAAAGTCATCAAACATTTAGTGATAAACGTGTGACGAACAAACATCAATTAATCTTTCATCCTTCAGCTCCAAACGTTCCTCCTCCTCCTCCTCCTGCTGGGGGAGAGGGAGGCGAGGAAGAGGAGGAGGAAGGGGAGGTTTTTTTATCTACAACAGGAAACAGGAAGTCGACTCCTCCTCCGATCGCTGTACGACACAAGAGGACCTGCTCGGAGTCCAACAAGCACGGTAACATCTGAGTCACGCTGCAATTTATCTGTCAGGCTAATCACAGTGGTATTTACTCTGTGTGTGTGTGTGTGTGTGTGTGTGTGTGTGTGTGTGTGTGTGTGTGTGTAGAGTATGGGCTGCCAACTAGTCCCAGGATCTACAGTGGACCAGACTCCTCCTTTAGAAAGTGTGTGTGAGTATTTGAGATCAGCTTACTACAACATCACGAGGAAACATGTGACAAAGAAACAACCCCAGTCCAGCAGGGGGCGCTGTGGAAAAGCTGATTGGAGGAGATTTTGATGGGTTGCAGTTCATTTGTCGATTTTTTTTTTTTGAAAAGTAAAGATTTCACAAAGTAAAACTGAAATCTTTGTAGTGTTAGATGAAAAACAGATTTTTTTAACGAGTTCTCCATGTAAGTATTATCTCCTGTATCTCCTGAAGTAGTTTTTTTTCTGCATCAGAATCAGACTTTGAATTTTGAAAATTATCGAATTTCTTGTACTGACTTTTTTTTCTGCCTTATGATTTTTTTCAATGTTAAAATAAATTCAGTGTAAAAAATTTTTGCTTTAGTTTTTTTTTAAATTCCATTTAAAAAAATCAACATCTAAAAAAAATTTCAGCGTACAAAAATTCAATCTAAAAAAAAAATAGGTTTAAAAAATTTTCAGTGTCATCATCCAGGTAACCAATGAGAAGCAATCGATCCCTGTTCATACAACATCCAGTGAAGAAGAAGAAGAAAGAGAAGAAGAAGAAGAAGTCTCCATGACCAGTGGAGTGTAACCTGATTGGCTGGACGATATATGACTCGAGACAGGGATCAATTTCTCCTCCTTGGTTTCCTGGATGATGACAATGAATATTTGACACTGAATATTTTGAGATTTCGGTGACTGAACTTCTTGACACATTTAATATTTTTTACATTTATTATTTTTTTTCCAGATTCAATTTTTGTACACTGGATTTTTTGAGATGTTAAATGTTTTTATTTGTCGATTTAAAAAAAAAAAAAAACTGAATATTTTCAGACATCAATTTTTTACACTGCATTAATTTCAACATTAAAAAAAATCAAAGGCAGAAGAAAAAAAAAAAAGTGTTAGAAATTCATATTCAAACTCTGATGGCACAGGAAAGCTTCCATTGTTCTTGTCTTAAATTTACGACATGAAATCCAGAAGTCGTTTCTTGTTTAAGAGATGAGCCCTTTCAGTGTTTTCAGGATCCTCATCTGGTTATTTTGAAGAAATATTTTTTTTGTATTTGAACATTGGGGGAAGGGGGCGGGGGGCGTTCCATTTAGTTGTCTTACAAGGTCACAGGAGTGATGAAGAGAAGCGAACACAGATGTAAGAGTATTAAAATCATATACAAAGACACAGGGCGGATACTTCAATGCACTGAAACTGATCTTTTATTGTTTCAGCGACAGTCTGATCTGACAGCTTTAATGTTCTCAGTCCATTTGGTCCAAATCAGACAAAAACACCTCCTTTTGGATTCTGAGGGAAAATGATAATTACTCCATAAATTATTAAAGTCTGAAAGCTCTTCATCAAAGTCTGGGACTGTAGGGACCTCTAGTGGACTGAGGCTGAATTACAGGTCAGAGTTACCTGCTGGTGTCCTGAATGAAGCTCTCGTTTGTCTCTGTCTCTCTCTCTCCAGTCCAGCGTCTCCTCTCAGCTCGCTGACTGAACGCCCAGAAAGAGGTACTTCAGGAAACATCCAACCTGTTCCTTTCAGATCAGATCAGATCAGGGTCTGTTTCATGTGTCAGGACTCTGAACCTTCTGTCACATGTTAATGTAGATAAACTTCAGATCACTGTGAAAACTCAAGACATGAACATGTATTTACTAAACTATGAGCATTTTATGAATACACCTGAAAAGAGAAGAAAACATTAAAAATATGAACTAAAACAAAACTTTTGAAAGAAAAAGTTTGATGTAAAATCTATAACATCTAATGAATCTCAGCGCAGGTTTACCCTACAGATTTTATTGTCACATTCATGCAGATTTTAAAGAAGCAACATTTTCCTTTATGGCTGAATAAATAATAATAAAAATAAATAAATAATAATGAATAATAATAAAACTCTGACTTTTCTCTGTAAACTAAAAACTAAACTAAAACAACTTTCTAAATAAAACAGACCTAAGTATTTCCTGTTTTTTTAATTATAAATATAACTTATTATAAACTTCTCTTGCTGTTCGTTTCTGAGGTTTTCGAAGGGCAGACAGTGAAAGTAGCTCCTCCCACTTCCTGCAACCTGAGAGAAAAGCCCCGCCCAACCGGTCTCCCTCCAATCATCGCTCTCAGAGCTTTGACAATGACTGCAGAGGCCCCGCCCCCCAGCCTCTTCCTCGAAGATCATTGGTACGATCTGTCATGTTCTTTTGTTTGACAAGGACTTCAAAAAATTAGAAATAATTCATGTGTTAATATTTTTTATTTTTATAAGTGTGAAGATTTTCATTGTTTTTTTTGTTTGTTTTGTCCTTCAGCCTCGAGGATCAACGAGTCGGCGGGTTGAAGCTCTGTACGACTGTCAGGCTGATCATCACGACGAGCTGAGCTTCTCTGAGGGACAGGTTCTGGTGGTTCTGGGTCAGGAGGACAGCGACTGGTGGGTCAGTATCATCCTGACCTTCAGATTCACAACTACCAACAAAAAATCATGGACTTTTTTCAAATGATTGATAGGTTTAACCTGGTGTCAATTTTTTAAAAAAAAAGTAATTACTTGCGTATGTGTGCGTGTGTGTGTGTGTGTGTGTGTGTGTGTGTGTAGCATGGTTACATAGAAGATGAACCAGACCAGAGGGGCTTGTTTCCGTCCTCCTTCGTCCAGCTGCTCATAGACTGATCCTAAAACCAAACAAGATTGAGATCCAGATACTGGACATGATCGGAAACCCACCACGTATGTCAGACTGAAGAACCAGAACCAGAACCTGAACCGAACCAGAACTGAGCCAGAACAATGCTGAACAATTATCTTTCAGGTCAGGACTAAGACTTTCAGGTCTGGAACAAGCCGGTACCAACAAGCTCTCTGACCCACTGAGGTCATGTGATCACAGAGCGCTGAAGCAAGCGAACTCAGGCGGAAAGATCAGCTGAGATTCAAGGCTGATGTTGACGATACACTCATTTATTTATTTATTTATTTTAATTTTTTATTAAAAGCACAAAAAGCACAAAAAGTACGACAGAATGAACCCGATAAGTCTCCACCCTGCGTACCACCCCCTCACTGTCCTATTCAGGCTCCGCCCCTTTTTGGGGGTGGAGCTTAATCTTCCAGAATGTGATCTGAGCACAAAGAACCCTGAGAATCAAAAGATCAAAGAATGAAAAACAGCTGTTGGATCATAATTCAGGTAACATCCGTCAGTCTGAGTCGAGTCTGTCGCAGTTGATGCTTTGACGTCCGTAACAGCTCATTACTGCCACCATGACACAATAAAAAAAAAGGTTTCAACAGGAACTGTTTTCTGCTTCGTTGTTTTTTGTAACGGGAACACTGGTCTGCAAATAGCTCCGCCTCTTCAGCAGGCATTCAGAGGCCTGACCAATCAGAGGGAAGGGGGTTTGTGGAGCTGGAGCCTTAAAGAGACAGCAGCAGAAAAAAAAAGGTTTTAAAGGAGCAGAAGAAAGACCGGCTCTGATTTCTTCATATTTGTTTATTCCATTCAAAGCGACAGCGTGGGTCCATGTTTGAAAGCATCTCAGTGAATATCACTGTTTGTAACCATGAATGAATGAAGTGATGATCAGCAGGATTGTGTTAAATGAATGAATGAAGTGACATTTCTATCAAACAGTCACAGTTTAAACATGAGGAGCTGAATTAAAGCTATGATAACCCTAACCCATACATGACACGTACAGCTCGTTTGGTCTGCTCTAAATCTACAGAACACCCCTCCCTACCTTAAAAACAAGCAGCTGATTGGTTCGTTTCGTGTAATTCACCACCGTCTAATGAAAACATGTTGGCAGGACATCTACGAAGCACGACTTTGGATTTTTTGTTAACTCACAGCAAACTGCATCTTTGCAGTGTGAAGGATCTTTAACTAAAGTCTGTAAATTCCACCGTTTTGCTTCCAGATGTTGGGTCCAGCTCAGGAGGGCTGCTGCTCTGTCATTAAGCGGCTCAGCGTTCCCCGTAAAGCTGATTTTTTCGCAGTGAACCAGCAGGAAGTTTTCCCACAAAGAGGCAACAAAGAGTTAAAACCCAGCAGAGAAGGAAAAACTACAAAAACAAGCAGCAGATGTTTCAGATCAGACTCAGTTTATAGTGTCGGGTTTTAAAGAGACTCTGGGACTTGAACAGGGTCCGACTCTAAACTACAGGCAGAGCAGCAGCCTCCACATGATGATTCAGCATTTCTGATTATTTATAGAGGCCTCAGTCTGCTTCAAACGGAGCGCTGAGGGATCATCTAACAGCGTCTGAAAGCTCTCTTTCAGACAGATGACCTTTTTCATCTCTTTGAGGAAACACGCTCTGAGAGTGGGCTCAGATTGTCATCGTCCGGGACTAAAGAGACGAGCGCTTGTTGGACACACTCGGGTGAACGGATATCTGAGAGAGCCGAAGATGACGCAGCTCAAACCACCACGGAGGACTGGTTCCAAAACCTTTAAAACCTTAACAAATGATCCTCTTTATCTCATGAAGTTATGTTGAGTTAACACCAGAAACGAATAAATGCATACTGTCCAGTGAATTCAGTCAACAGTCAAAGACGCCATTGGACGCAAGCTTTTGTTTTCGGTGATGTAAATAAGGAAAACTCTGTGGTGCAAATGGTAAAAACTAAAGGAATAATATGGAAGGAAAAAAAATTACAACTTAAATTTGAAATTCTGGATCTAAAAAATTCAGACTTTTCTCAGAATCCTGGCTTCAATCTCAGATTTCTCTTGCTTGGTTTTATTTTTTTTTTTTTATGGCAGGGCCTCACTTGTTCCCTGGGGACCATCTATGAACAAGTTCTTATAAAATTCAACCGAATTAAAAAGTAGATTTTAAATTTGTTTCCAAAATTCTTAAAAGAAAAAATTCAGACTTTTTTTTTCAGCTTGCCCATTTTTTATCCTCTCATGTAAAACTCTCAGCTGTTGTACTTAAAGTTTGTTTGAAGCAGACCGACTCGTTTCACACCGGCAGGTTGGTCCGAATCTGTTAAATCAACATTTAACAGTGAAAAACTGTTTTATTATCCAACTGAAACTCAGGACTTTAACTGGAAAACAAGAGACGTGTGCACCGCGTACATCTGGATTTGTAGAAACAGTTCAAGCGTCACAAGAGAGGAACACTTTGAAGTTATTCTGCAAATCTGACACCAAACAAGTGACAGTGGAGCTAAATTTTGTTCCACATATGGGAGTAAACCAGGTCAGATAACGTCTGGAGGATCTGAGACGGTTCTGCTTCAGCAGCACGTTTCCCGCCTGTAAGACTTCGGTTCATGTCGCAACGTGAACAAAAAACATGAACATCGTCAAACTGACGTATGTTGTAGCTTTCAATTCCAGGATGTCAGTGTTTTTATTTTCACTGATCAGGTGGAAGTCGGGAGTTATTCAGTTGAAGTTGTCAGAGGCAATAAGGCACAAGAGGCAAAACTGCAGCAAACGCCCTTCATTCATTGGACAATTCAAGAAAACGTCATTTTTGCACAAATATTTTGGTTAGCGTGAACATTCAACTCAACTACCAAACAATGACTTAACTTAAGCTGTGAGCTAGCTAGCTAGCTAGCTAGCTTCATTGTGATAGTAGGACAGCTTATTCACAGCTGATGCAGCGGGCCGCGGCTTATCTTCATCAACAACCCTCTGAACATCTTTTAATTTCTTCGTACAGATTCGTAGATTTACGGTATTGAAGCCGTCTCTTTGTAGTCCGACTTTTAACAGACCTTTGTGTATGAGTGGAAGTCAGTTACCATCAATCACATTGAGATTGATGCCTGTAAATCGAGATATGTGCATATGAGTGAGAATAGTTCATCAGATTTGACAAACATTCAGAAATCTTTCACAAATTCACAGTACAGGTGAGACAGCGTCCTGCACGCCGCCCTCGCCCTTTAACAGGACGTCCAGCAGCTGGACTGGTTGGTCGCTCTTCATTCACGTGGTGGTTTATTTTTGGTTGCACTTTCGATGAGTTTTAATTTCAGTACATTGCACTAAATAACCATGCATCACTCCGAGCGGTGATGAAACTGATTGTTTGACTCAGTCCTGTGAAATAAAAGTTCAGTAAGTCTTTAAGGCCCAGCTCGGTCTCCTCACCTTCATGAATCCAGCAACAGTCTGCAGCGTCAAAGCGCAGAAAGTCTCAAATTTTATCAATTTGCCAAATTAGAGTAAAAAAATTGCACTTTTAACCAATAAAATACAAAGAAAAAGTTTCCATTTGGGACACTCGGATAAATCAACTGAAAACCTGCTGCTCAAACACAAGCTCCTCCCACTTTCTGCTTTCAGCTCCAAATATGGTCGGAACAGGAAGTCCCAAAAACTTCAACATCCTGCTGAACCTCCATCAGGACAAAAAAGAAAAAAGCTCATCTCCAAATCAGGACGGACTGAGTGTAACCGGAACAAAAGGATGGATTATAAATGATATAAAATACTAAAACTGGACTGAGAGGCAGCAACATCGCCTCCTTGTGCCGTTTCTTCAGGGCAAAAGTGCTTCAAATAGAAAAAAAGAGGTTAGCCCCGTAAAATGTCTACAAAACTTTAAAAAAAGATACAAAACGTCTGTGGTTGTTTCCCGCTCAGAGCAAAACTCGTGTGGTCGATCCTCGCAGTCGTAAATGGCAGGAAAATCATCAGCATGTGTGGCTCCTCCCACTCAAGGGTCCACAGGTGATTCAAATATAAAACAACTCGTTCCTAAAGCGTCTTCAGTCTCGCAGGGTTCATGATTGATGTGCAGAAGAAGACGGAGAGTCGACCGCAGCGTGGTTTAAGTGAGAGGAGAGCCGGGTCCGCCCCTGTGATTGGTCTCAGAGTAAAGTGGTGATGATCTGCTGCTCAGTCACATCAGTCTGTAGATCAGCAGCCGTGTCTATGTGTGTGTGTGTGTGTGTGTGTGTGTCAGTGGTTGTCTGGCACTTGGTTCGGTATGTGCAGTTTGATCTTCCCCTCCATGGCCAGCTGATGGATGACCTTGGTTTCGAAGTCGGCGCTGTGGACGCCCGTCTTCCTGAAGGCTCCAGCGAAGCGGTTTTCCTCCCAGTAGTGGTGCCAGTTGCCCTGCTGGTCAGCGCCATAACCGAACACAGAGACCTGAAGACAAGACACACCAAGAACTGGTTTAACAGGTTTTCTGATCCAGGATCTCTGCAGGTTCCAACAAGTCATTTCAGACTTTTTAAGACTTTTTTAAACCATAATGAAAACAATTAAAGACTTTTTAAGACTTTTTTTAAACCATAATAAAAACAATTTCAGGCTTTATAAGACTTTTTTTTAAACTATAATTTAAAAAATTAAAACTAAGATATTTTTAAACCATAATAAAAACAATTTAAGACCTTTTAACCCATAATAACAGCAATTCAAGACTTTTTGCGGCATAATGAAAACATTTCACGACTAAAGACTTTTTTTAATATCATAATGAACAAAATTTAAAAATATTTAACACCACTACTCAAAACATTTTAAGACCTTTTAACAACCATAATATCAATTTAAGACTTTTTAGTACTTTTTGGAAACCATAATGAAAACAATTCAAGACTTTTTTAATCCATAATTTAAACAATTTAAGACTTTTTTTCAACCATAATAAAAACAATTTAAATGTTTAAGACTTCTTTATACCAAAATTAAAAACAATTTAAGACTTTTTAAAACCATTATAAAACAATTTAAGACTTTTTTCAGACCATTATAAAAACAATTTAAGTCTTTTTTAAACCATTATGAAACAATTTAAGAGATTTTTAAACCATTACACCAAGACTTTTTTTTGACCATAATGAAAACAATTCAAGACTTATGACTTTTTCGAAATAATAATGAAAACAATTTTGGAATTTTTAAGACCTTTTTAAAACCATAATAATATCAATTTAAGACTTTTTAAGACTTTTTTTAAACCATAATGAAAACAATTTAAGGCCTGTTTCACATCCATAAATACAAAAGACATGAAGGAAAATCAGATGCAAGAAATAACTTGTCAAGTAGTTGAATTTATTCACAGCTCCACTTAAGGGTGGGTAAAAATATCAGTTCTTTCCCCAATTCAATACTGATTCAGCAAATCTTCTGAACCGATTTGCCTCCTGACCAGTTGGGGGCGCTGTGTGTGTGATTTGTGTTATATGGACGGAGGCAGGCTACACTCAGCCACAATGGACCAAATTGTGACCAGAACCTAACAGCAGCAGCACCATGAAGCTTCATCTTCATCTTCACAGATGAGGCGATGGGAGTGCTTTTTTCCTGCGTTTCTTGTGACATTATTTTTCCTGACTCGCTGAGCAAAACCCAAAAATACCGGGGAAAGGGTTTGCAGTCAGTGCTGTTTTAAAGTCGTGTATTTACAGGGGCTTTTTGGACGTTTATTTAGAGACGTTTAAAGATCAGTCTAGAAAATGTGATGATTTACCGATTATACATCAATCTTTATTTACTGAGCACGTCTCAAACTCCGCCCCCTTTCCTCTTACCTGATCACAGGTGTGCAGAGCCAAGACGATGGCCAGCATGCCGGTGGACGGATAACGACCGTTATGCTCGGTCCAACGATCATTTACGTACTTTAAGAAGACCGGGTTAACCACAAGAACCTGCACACACACACACACACACACACACACACACACACACACACACACACACAAAAACACACATATTTGTGTCATGGTGTCACCTGAGAAGCTTTTGTGTACAAACAAAGGATCTGAAAACATCTGAACTAACAGAGTAAAAACGACAGACGATAAATATTCAAACATGTGAAAGTTGTCTGTCGGGATTACTGAGGCTGTACGTTCCACTTATTCAGATGTTTGAGGTTTTACTTTAAAACCGCAGGAGGAAAGAAGGATTTTAACAGCAAACACTGATAATAAAGTAAGAAATGTGTCAAAAGAAGTCCTGCAGGACGGCTTCATGTTTAATCTTCTTATATTTGATCATCAAATGAATAAAACAAATGAAAGAAAATCGACTTATTCTGAAACAAAGAGAACGAGTGAGAGTGACAGAGGTGTGATGATGTGTTTGATTTACCTTGTCTTTGTCAGCCTGCACTCTCTCTTTGACTCTCATGTAGGTCCTGAACACACACACACACACACACACACACACACACACACACAAACACACACACAGAGAAAATCATGGAGTAAAACACTGAAAACAAACAGTCTCTGTTTGTCTGCATGTCTCTGCTCTTTGTCCCTGTCAGGCAGACTGCGGCGTGTTTAAACAGCTGCATTTCCTCTTTATTTGAGGACAATTATAACATGAGGGTAAACAGAGCTCTCAGATGTGTCAGGAGTTTTCCACATCGGGGAAATTTTAAAAAGGAAAACTAGTCGACCAATCACAGAACAGAAGAGCAATCAGCTCGTTAGGGTACGCGGTACGTTAAAGTGAAAGCAACATAAGATGACCTCCTGCTCGCCTTACACTTTAACTTCTCCGGTGGACAGCGCGCTGGTCAGCCACTCCAGGTCTCTCAGTTTGAACGGCAGCAGGATGAGGCTGACGCCGGGATCCACATCCACCGCGCTCTCCGGGTACAACAGGTGATAAGTGGTTCGATTCCCAACGTCCTTCTCAAATCCACGGGTCACCGCTTTGTTCATCCTGTGAGACGAGAAAAGGAAGAGGATGAGGGTGTCGGTTCGACCATCTCCACCTCTGATCTTTGACCGAAACCGATGCTGAAACAACTCCAGGCTACAGTTACAGAAAACCAAACCATGAATGATAGAAGACTTCACTTTTATCAGCAAAGTGCGGTTTCTCTGCAGACGTGTAGCTCTTCCTTGCACCATCTGTTACCATCACTCTGTGAGCTACCAGTACAGCAGTCCAGACCAGTTCACAGGAACTCTTGCTGTCCCAGAGGTAGCGTACCTCTGCACTTACACTCACTATTCTGAGTGTATAAGTGTGTTCACACTGACAGTACGGAAAAAACGCAGTGCACTTTGATTTCTCCACTGAGTGTAGAACGGCGGACCCTTCTCACACTCAACGGTCGCCATATTGGCTACGTAAAGGAAGGGGCGGGAAGACATCAAACAGTGGTTGATGGAATGTAATCAACACCCGTGAACGGTTGTGAAATTCGATCGTAGTTTCCAATGAGGACGTGTTAAAAACTGCAGTACCTCAAACGTCCACTTGAGGCTGGCTGCAGAGGCAGGAGAAACCAAACACACACACTCACTAAATCAAAAACGCTGATCTCTACAACAAAAATAACAAACAAGTTTACAGCTTCAAAAGAGATATTTCACTCTGAGAAGCTGGTTTCTCTATCGGGACACAGCGGGAGGGAATTTTTAAAACTGTTTTGGCAGAAGAAGAGTTTTGCCCATATAAGGACACGACTCATTGGACAGATAGGCAGGCTGTAGCTGTTAGCAAAGAGGCTAAAAGCCTTTCAAGTGTCATGACTTTTCAACCATTTTTGTGAACCCTGAGAATTTTGCTGTATTTTGCCTAATAGTGTATTTTGCTGTATTTTGCTGTATTTTTCAAACACGAACAGTTTTTAAGAGCAAGAATTGATTCATTCATTTAATCTTAACACCAAAGATGTCACTTGGAGCAAACATGTCGTCCATCTTTGTAGTCAGTCTGTGGCTGTTTTCCAATCCGCCCACTGATTTGGCAAAAATCTGGTGAGCAGAATGTAAAAAAATAAAAAAAGTAAAAAAGTCTACAGTGTGCCAAAAATTCACAGATGTTCAACTGAAATTTCTCAGTTTGCACCGGGCTGGTCTACCTCACACACCGTTTCCCACAATGCACGATGCTAATGTTGATGGTCTATCTGTTTATGGCAGGTGGCGCTCGGTCGTGGGTGCATGAACGCCACCTGCTGGAATGAGTTAGCGATACGACTACAGACGGCGGCAAATCTTTTCACCTCTCAGTGTGTGTCTACAGATGTGTGTGTGTGTCTACAGATGTGTGTGTGTGTCTACAGATGTGTGTCTGTGTCTACAGATGTGTGTGTGTCCACAGATGTGTGTGTGTATCTACAGATGTGTGTGTGTCCACAGATGTGTGTGTGTGTGTCTACAGATGTGTGTGTGTCTACAGATGTGTGTGTGTCCACAGATGTGTGTGTGTGTGTCTACAGATGTATGTGTGTCTACAGATGTGTGTGTGTGTCTACAGATGTATGTGTCCACAGATGTGTGTGTGTCCACAGAGCGGTGTGTCCAGAGATGTGTGTGTCCAGAGATGTGTGTGTCCACAGATGTGTGTATGTCTACATATGTGTGTGTCCACAGATGTGTGTGTGTCCACAGATGTGTGTGTGTCCACAGATGTGTTTGTCCAGAATTGTGTGTGTGTCCAGAGATGCGTGTGTCCAGAATTGTGTGTGTCCACAGATGTGTGTGTGTCCAGAGATGTGTGTGTGTCCAGAGATGTGTGTCTACATGTGTGTGTGTCTACAGATGTGTGTGTGTGTGTGTCTACAGATGTGTGTACCTGAATACGAAGTCATGGGAGTTGATCAGGTCGCCGTTTCCTGACTGCCGCAGGTTGCCCGAGTTGCCAACCACAGCGCATCTACGGCAACGGGAGGGGTGGGGCTTGAAGTCTTGGGAGGGCGGGGCAATGACCTTGAACATCTTTGACATCACCCCCTCGATGGTCTGGTCGTTTCCTGACCTCTGGAGAGCCTGGAGTGCAGAAACGTGTTTTATGGACAATTTATCCCGACAAATGAACCTTTTTATTCATTCAGTCGTTTCCTTCTTCCTGTTCCTGTTTCTGTTTCACTCTGTGGAACAAAATGATCCCAAAGAAAAAATTTCATCCAAATCTTTTTCTTTTTTTTTGGATTGTTTCAGATTTAAACCTTTTTTTCAGCACAGAGGAAAAACACAGCGTACACCGTGGATCAGACTGATGATGTTAGCAGTGTTTCTACCTCCCTGCCACACACACACACACACACACACACACACACACACACACACACACACACACACACACACACACACACACACACACACACACACACACACACAGCCCCTTTTAATCTACTAATGGTTTCTGCAGCAGCACTTAATCTATAAATGCAGGAAAGAAACTCAAACGTTTGTCGTTTCATCCAGACTGCTGACAGTTTTTTATCAAACACACTCTTTTCTCTTCACGGTAAATTTTTCCAAGTCTCCATATTTCCATTAATGCTCCTGACTCTTTCATAAAACAGCCGTCCCACTAACATTCAGCGCTTTAATTAAGCCTCTTTGGTGGTGTAATAACAAATCTGTGTTGTGGGATTCAGCCGGTTTAACAGCTCTCGGTGTTGACACATAAATCCAGAGCTGTCAGGTCGCTCCCCGTCTGCAGCCTGAACTCATTTTTCCCTTCAGGAGCTCAGACTCTGTCACTGCAGCACCGTGCAGACATTACCTGCAGAACATTTCATGATCATACGTTTGTTTTCTGATGTTTCTGGTGACTTTCTGAACTGATGCGTTTGTCATTTTTTAAAAACTTTAACAGAAAATTGTTCGGAAATCGTCTGTTTCTGCTTTTTGTCCTTACCAGCCACCACTTGAGTGCGTCGGCGTCAAAGTTGTTGTTGGTATCATTGAGGACGGGCCTCTGATCGGGGTCGTAGCGTTTGCTGAACCATTCGGACCCATCCACGTCTGAGATACACGATGTGCAACCACACTTGCTGAAAGATGAGAAAGAACAGAGAGGAAGCCATGAACGATCGTCTGACGGCGGTAACAGACGGGTACTACCGAACAAAACAGTCATTTCCTTGATTCCTTATGTCACCATTCATCCGTTTCCTCTCAGGTCTCAGCTTCGCTGTAAACGAGGCTTCACTCTGGCTAACTTCAGCAGCATGCGCCAAAAAAAGCAACTTTCTTGTAATTTAGTTGAAACTAACAGGACTAAATTTAACGAACCATCATTAGGAGCGCAGATGGCCTAGTGGTCAGTGGTTTTCAAAGTGGGGGCCGGGGCCCCCTGGGGGGCCACCAGGGGGTGCTAGGGGGGCCTCAGAAAATTGGAGGAAAAGAGAAAAAATAGAATCAAATTATTTTTATTATTCTTTTAATATAACCATTTGTCCTGAACGTACAAGACGGATTGTACTTAACCGCACGTCGTGTGACAGTTCGAACTTGGGCATGACGATGTCATCATCTGTGTCAACTGGCAGTTTACGCCTGTTATCAAGTTGCTATCTAGCAAAAAATGAAAAGTTTTTGACAGGAAAAAGACCAAAGGAGCAGTCCAACAGCCCTGCCGTGAAGGAATCTGCTGCAAAAAAACTACAGAACTCATGGTCAACTAAAATTCGAAAATATGAGGCAGCATACAGTAAGTAGTAAAGCAATACAGAAAAATGGCCATGATTGCCCGAAATGTGTCCTATGTCTTGAGACCCTCTGAAACGAGCGTTTAAAACTCTCGAAACTTCAGCATCACTTGATACAAAAACACCAGGCAGAGGCTGAAAAAACAGTCGACTTCTTTAGACGCAAGGAAGACCATTTGGTCAGGCAATCTGCTGAATTCACCAAGCAAGCTACCTTGCCCGAGCGGGCACTGAAAGCATCATTTTTAGTCTCATATCACATGCCAAAATAAATAAATAAATCAATAAAAAAGTATTTGTTTGCAAAGGGGGTCCCCGGTCAGAAACTAATGCTGTTTGGGGGGCCTTGGGATGGTAAAGTTTGGGAACCCCTGGTCTAGGTCACACTCCATATGGCACAAAGCCCTTGAGCAGGCAGCCCAGGTTCAAGTCCCACCTGTGGTGACTTTCCTTCACGTCACTCCAAACTCTCAACCTGTTTCCTGCTCTATCCACTGTCCTGTCCTCTCACATTAGAGTCATAAAAAGACCAAAAAAATAACTAAAACACCCATTATTACCCAGATGTGTAAAAAGTCAAAATCAAGATTTGTCAGTTTGTCATTCTTCTGTTTCTCTCAGGTCTCAGCTTCGCTGTAAACTGAGTTACACTGAGGCTTCACTCTGGCTAACTCCAGAAGCATGCAACTAAAAGACAGCACTTTTTTTGTGATTCACTTGAAATAAAGAGGACTAATTTTCATAAAACATCATTATGCAGATTTGTAAAAAGTTGAAAGTCAAAATCAAGATTCGTCAGGTTGCCGTTTGTCTGTTTCTATCAGGTCTCAGCTTCGCTGTAAACAGTAAGTTACACTGAGGCTTCACTGTGAACACAAAAGGAAAGAAACTTTCTTGTAATTAATTTAAATTTTTAAGGACTCAATTTGACAAAACATCATGGAGAGATATATCAAAAGTAAAAAAAATAAATAAATGAATAAAAAAATATCAAGATTTTTCAGTTTGTCCTTAAAGAGAGAAAAAAGATAAAACGCTTGAATAGAGACTGGATCGATCATTTCTGATGCTTTCCAGGAATCAAGGAAATTCTGAATTTACTGGTTCATAAATTCCTCAGACAGTCAGCAGTCATTTGTTTCTGGCAAGTCTCAGTTTCACTGTAAACGGTAAGTTACACTGAGGCTTCACTCTGGCTACGTTCGGCTGTAATCACCCAAAAGACGACACAACTTTCTTGAGATTCCTTTGAAATTTACGGGACTAATTTTAACACCATGAAGCCACTTTGTAAAAAGGTAAAAACTTCCAAAAATCTTGGATAAACTTTCTTGAGATTTATTTGGAATAAGAAACGTTTTCTGAGAAATGTCATCATGATGCAGATTTTTTGGTAGTTAAAGTTTCAGGTCTCAGTTTCACTGTAAACAAACATTAGTTACACAGAGGCCTCACTCTGGCTGAGTTCAGCGTTTAGACTAAACAACATCATGATGCAGATTTGTTCAAAGTAAAAAGTCAAGATTAGTCAATTTGTCCTCAGGAGGAAGGAAAACTGAACCCTGGATTGGTGTGGAAAAGGTGTGTGAGCTCCTTTCTGTTACCTGTCAGTTTTCTCAGAGTCGTTTTCAGACGGCTCCTCTGCCTCTGGTTCGGGGGCGATGGAAGGAGGGTCCGTCTCCGGGGGGTCAGGTGTTAAATCAGAAGGAGGTTCCGTCTGTTGAACAACTGCAAACACAAACAGGAGAGGAGTCAGAGAGCACTGCATCATGGGAGCTGTGCCAGCGTCTTGCTAATGATATGATCAAACCACAAATGATTTAGAGCCAGCGCTGACAGAGCGACACGGCTCCCTAAATCAAGACGTTTACGCCACATATCGATGCAGACATCATGGTTTGAAAACGTTTACATCGCTTCTTTGAAACACTTTGTTTCACTCACAGTTTGAGCTCCGTCCAAGGTTACAGTTATCAAATTAGCTGAACGTTTCCACTGACAGTAAAGTGAAACAAAGAGAGGACGACCGCATGAATCAGCAGCGCTCATAATGGAGTTTTTCTGCCGCGTCACTGTCGGTGTGTGACATTTCCTTTTCCATTTATCAGCCTTTAACCCCCGCTGTATCCCACGCTGTTTCACTCAGTGATAACATCATGTGGCGCCAACCTTTCTATGCTTTCAGTATTTCTGTCTTAACCTCTCCTGCTTCCCCTTTTTCCCCACTGACATGAAATGAACCCGACTCTTTGTGACAATCAACCTAAAATTTTTGGGAGTGTTTTCAGATTTCCAGATTATCAGATGATCAACTGAAGAATGTGAAATCTGCTTTTCTTTTTGGAAATGTTTGGTTGAGTCAAACATTCCACTTTCAGAGATTTTCTACCAGCTCGAATAAAACTGGCTGTAACCCGAAACCTTTCTGCTCACCTGTCTCCTCACCTGTCTCCTCTTCGATGGGCGTGGCTCGACTGTCGGGCAGGGCCGGCGACAACAACAGGAAGTTTTTCCTCTGGATGCTCTGACTGGCGAACATGAGGAAGAGGATGGCGGCAATCACCAAAGCAACACACAGCTTCCTCTTTAACAACATGGCTGGGCGGAGGATGAGTGGGCGGAGTCAGGACGGAGGAGGTGAGGGTGTGAGCTGTCAATCAACCAATCGGGCTGCTACGTCAGCATATTTGGACGGTGTCATCTCTCAGACGGTTTCTCCTGTTCAGTCATGTCTCCTCTCGGCTCCTCGTCCATGAAACCTGAGTTTGTTTGTTTCCCCTGGTTGGTCGATCACGCTGCTTTATGACCGTGGAGAAGGTCACACCTGTGTTCAACAGAAAAGTAACATCAGATGAAAACTCATCATGTGAAAATGGCTTCGTTTTTATCAAACTCCAAAACAAAACAAAACAAAACAAAAAAAGAATCAGGAAATCAGGGGAGAGCCATTAGCTGCAGTACCACGATCGGCCACTTGGGGCTGACTGGAACCCCAGCTAAAAATGTCTCCCTTTAAAGCAGACATGAAACATGTTTAGGAATAAAACAGGCATGACCCTACAGCTTATATATACTTTTTTACTTTACAGGTTATTTTTTTGAATTATTTTTTTCCATCTGATTTATTTTATTTTCAACAGTCAAACCTGGAGATCTGGGTCTGCTCCGGTTCTCAGGTGGTTGCTGCTTGCAGTTTGATTGGTACTTGGGGTAAATCATTATAATACGAATGATGTGACTGTTTTCTATGAGACGTTTGAGCCGCTAAAGAAGATATTCAGTGGAAGTTAGGTCAGTAAAGAAAAAAGAATAATACATTTTGTGATTTCTTTTTACTTTTTAAACTTGGAATTCTGATTTTTTTAACTTCACTGTTCTCACTTCAAATCAGAATTCTTACGCAAATCTCAGAATTTTGACTTTTTCCCCACAAGACTGACTTTGTCTTTGAAGTCTAGCGTTTCTCTGAATTTTGACATTTTCCTGGATTTCTGTCTTAAACCACAGAATTCAACCTTTTCTCAAATTTCTGACTTTTCCCAGAAAATCTAACATTAATGACTGACCTCAAAATATTCTTGGAATTTTGACTCTCTGAATCAAAACTTAACTTTTTTCTTTTCCCTCAGAATTCTGACTGAAAAATGTCTGACTTTTTACCTGTCTGAATACAAAAAAAGGAAATTTTAAAAAAGGTTTTCTTTGGCACCAAATCTTCTTCTGTGATTTTTTATCTTTAAAAATCAGTTTCTTTGTCAGAGGACTTGGCTGTAACCCAGTTTAACCAGCACATTGTTCCAACTTTCTCGGCCAATCCGGTCACAGAGAAGCTGATTGAGAGTCTGAGGTTTCTGCTCGGTGCTGAAGGATTTACTGAGTTTGTGGTAAGTTTTGCGACTTTTTAACATCATCGACTTTCTTCACAGGTTAACAAGCTGCAACTCATTCAGTTCATTTCTTTTCCAGCCCAAAATCCAAACCCTGCGTCTTAAAGCAGGCAGGGCGTCAGGATGTAATCCAAGGT
Source organism: Labroides dimidiatus (assembly GCA_030710495.1). Classification (NCBI taxonomy): domain Eukaryota; kingdom Metazoa; phylum Chordata; class Actinopteri; order Labriformes; family Labridae; genus Labroides; species Labroides dimidiatus. The sequence continues at coordinate 2,758,087 of CM061143.1, forward strand.
CTTTAATCCAAAACCAGTGGAGTAGAAATTCACAAAATGAGTCAAAAGCCAAGCACAAAGAACGAAACACACACCCAGCCCTCTGACAAGAAGTCAAGTGACTCATTAAGACCAATAAAACAGGGCACTGAGGCTGAACTGCTACAAATAAAAGCAGAACACACACACTACAACACACACACAACGGCGAGCTCACTATCAGCACGGTTTATTTCCTCCTTCACTTCCTCCAGAAACAGGAAACACCAACAAACACAGAGTTCAACAAACCAGCGTGTGCTGATACAAACACAAGCCTGATGACAACGCCTACATTAACTGTAAATACAACACACACACACACACACACACACACACTAACCTCAACTTTAACAACAAAGGAAAGGGGGGGGGGGGATAACTCTGCTGGTGAATGGAGTAAGACTCCTCCTCCTCCTCCTCCTCCTCCTCCTCCTCACCTCCCCTCTCCTGATGCAGGAATGTCTCCCAGCAGACTGACTCGGTCTCTGAATACCAATCAGTTCTGGATACAGTTCAGCTTCTCCTGTTTCAGCTCTCTCTCTCTCTCTCTCTCCTGCTGTCTCTCTCTTTCCCACCAATTAAGTTCGTGAGTGTGTGTGTGTGTGTATGTGTGTGTGTGTGCGATCAGCTGACTTGAATGTGTTTGTTTCCCCACTACTCTGTTGTGTAACTGATTATTATTGCTTCACATTTGTTGAGACTGGCTCAACAAACACACACACACACACACACACACACACACACACACACACACACACACACACTAATGTAAATGTAAATGTGCCTTGAACCACCGAAGACTGTAAAACAATGATATAAATGACATCATCAATCTGCTTCTGAAGCTGAGTTTTGAAGCCTATCGTTGGCAGATGCCACCATGCCAACTTAAAGAGGGGGTGTTGCCCTTTTTTCAGTTTTCCCTCTGGTGCTCCTGTCGTATCTTTACATGTCTTAACAGTTTAAAAAATGCAGATTGTTCTCGCTCTGGTGTTTTACAAAATTCAGCTTAGCTGCTGTCTCTTTAAGGCTCCCTGCCACACAAACCCCCTTCCCTCTGATTGGCCAGCCTTCTGAAGGCCTGTGAGGAGCAGACCTTGGTGTTTGAGGCCCATCTCTCCAGCATGTTATGAAGCAGTTAGGAGATCCTTACGTGATGACGCCATCATTTCGTGAAGGTCTCGTGAAGTGAATGGAGCGTTTTGATCAGTTCACAGACAGATTCAGGGATTTCTACAACAAATGAACATGTAGAGGTTTGAAAATCAGCACCTCTAACTCTTAATCTTGATATCTCCTAAACTGAGTTATGAAAAACTCTCCACTGTATGCTGATAGAGGAATGGACTTCAGACTAAAATCAAATTTCCTGATCATGTTTTAAACCAGACTGTTCAGTTCTTGAGGGGAATGTTTGGAGCTGATTATTAGCTAACAGTTATCAGAGCTGTGTTTATCACCCTCCTTATGCAGGGGAGCGATGTGTAGGTCCACAGACCTTCACGGAAGACTCCATTAAAGCTCCTCTGGGTGGAAAATGTTTGAGTTGTTTGGTGTACTTTCACTTTTCTCTTGAGGGACCATTTTTACGCCCAGCTGACGGACAGAACCAACATTTACTGACAGAAATACTCCACTAAACCAGAGATGAGGAGAAAAATGCTCCGTATTTCCTGTCTGAGAGAAAATGGGCCCCAAACTGCAAGATCCGCTCTGAACCACTCAAAGTCTCTGCAACACTGTATAACCACAACTTTTGGGAAGCATGACAAAGCAAGGCGAGCCCAGACAGATACTGATTATCATGCTGACACATGGCACACACTCCTTCCAAGTCATTTATATACACCCAAAGCAGGAGAGGCCAGCGTTCAGAGGGAGAAAGTCTAAGCTCCTGGATTAGCATGTGTATTAGCATGTTAGCACAGAGGTTGACTGTGTGCGGTGTTGACTCTGCAAACTTGTCCTGGTACTAAGAGATTTATCTCTGAGCAAACTCATCCGATAGTTTTGGTCAAAAGAGTAAAAGTCCAACCACAGACTGGGACACATGAACCAACAGCTGTCAAACATTAACCAGGAAACTGGGATGAAAACTACTGATCTAAAACATTCTGTATGCTTCAGTTTTTATGAGTTACTGCAGCACTTTTCAGACTTCAGGAAACACAGAGTTGCTGTTTTTATCGAGACTAAAATCACGTCTTTATTCAGACACTGGTAACAGCTCAAATTTTCAGTGCTCAAAACAACAATTCAGCTTCTTTATGACCCAAAAAGAACTCATAAAGTCTGTTTATACTATTACTACAGTAACCAGACGTTAAATCAGCCCATACGTACGACGGAGTGTTTTATTCATTACATCTGAAATGAAGATGAATAATGGGGTGATGAATAACTATACGAGTCTACGTGCCTTCAAATAAAGAAACGTGAAGAGATTATTGGTACTCGTGAAGTGTGTTTTTCTTAAATCAAGAATAAATTTCTACTTCATAGATTCTGAATTTTTAAAAGCAAATCTGGCAACTGCTTGGGGCCCCAGAACCTTACGGGGCCCCAGAGGGCTGACCAACTTCACCCTTTAGTAGCGAACCACAACTTGATGCAATGGCAGTAGATACACTCAAACCCCCCTAATGAGGCCCCATGGCTGCTGCTACGCATTGAGCGCACTTTTTCTTGTTAGACAGCAGTTAGTGGAGCAGATACTGGATGCTTATTAGCCCCCCAGCCTTAAGTAACGGTGGGGAAGAAGTGACGCTTCAATAACAATAAATTCTGCAAGTGTTACATTTTAGCATTCGTAGCAGTTTTTAACATTAAACGGCCGATAACTGATATTTACAGATATCGATATGTTTAAAAAAACAAAGTTTCTGAGATGACAAAGTTTTGTCCAGACAGAAAATCATGCAAGCTGAATTTTTGAATGTCTACCTTTATTTACAAAAAGGTGTTTCACTTTCAGATCAGATCGTTACAGGGCGACCATAAACGCGTGTAACCAACAGTGTTACTGTTCAGTAACCGTCACAACTTGTTAGCAAGTGTGTCCTTAAACTCTCAATTCACAAAACTCCTGTGAGAAAGTCTGGATCATGAGTTACAAAAAGGATCAGATATCAAAATAATACCCTGAACAAAGTTCCCTTAACAAACCAGTATCCATGGCAACGCCCTCCAGACACAAACACAAACAGCAACTCAGCAGATATAAACATCGATTGTTAAGGTCAAGGTGGCTCCGTTTTGCGCGTGCACATTCCACTTTTGTTGTGGGAACTTTTGCGAACCGGAAAACAACAATGGATAAATGACGGACTTACCGTGTTGTTCTTGTGCTGATGAATCTGCTGACTGACTTTAACAAAACGTTCATCTGTTGCTCCACTTCTGCACTCAGATAAGACGCATTAATATATCCACCAGATGATCAGCCCAACTCTTCTTCAGCGGCAGACCACCAAAAGACTCTACAGTTATATCGCCATCTACTGGCTGTGTATGCACACTACATTGTTTTCAGTCCCTCAGCGTTTCCGTATAAACGCAGATTTTGCGTTTTTTGCGTTTTCGGGTGAAACGCTGTGAAGCGTTGTCGTATAAACAGGGCCTAACTGTTAATCTATGAATTGAAATTAAAAGAAATTTGGACAGGTGTGTTGTCTGATTATTTATAACAGGACGGTGAAGTACTCTGATTGGAGGGGCCACCTGAGAGTTTTTTGCCTGGGGCCCAGACTCTAATTTCTCCAAAGATCCTGAGGGCTCTGGGACAAAAAGAGTCAGATCGACAAAATATTCACCTGTGCCCAGCCAGGAGACCCGACAGCCCGTCCACGGAGACATGGGCCCATCCTCGACCCAAATTAAAGCCGTTACTGCTGCTGCTGAGCTGCAGAACTGTGCGGACATTCTGCACTTGATTATCATTAGAGAAGTTTGCTTTGTGAATCAGACGGTAACGAGGAATTGACAGCGGTGTAATTCTTGGCGTCATTAGCAGCTGTAATCCATTCTTAGCAGAGTGTCTTCAGGACAGTTAAGGGTTAACTTATCAGCTCAGCCTCAGTGTTTGTTTGCTATCCGTGTGTTTATTTTAGGGTCTGTACTGTGTGAGGGTTGTGGGGGTTCTGGGTTAAAGGGTCACATGGTTTCCTGTGTAGAGCCAAAGCAAGTTACGACCTCCTTCCTCCCTCTCGCCTTCTGAGACCTCTGACCCCCGTGTTGACACAGAAATGGAAACCAGCTGCTCGGCTGCTGGAGCGAAGCTTCAGGCTGGGAAACACAGACACCACCGAAGAAGAATGGTGTCAAACCCGGAGCGAACTGCCAAAGTGATGGACGAAACAGAAACTCACAGGGCCAACATCTGACAGACTGTGAACACCAATGAAATGAATAATGCATCAAAAACAGGCCTGCTCCCATCTCTCTACTCCGTCTGCAACACACACCTGTGCATTACCATCTGACCCCAAAGTACCTTCAGCTCCAGGTGTGTCAGACGGCCAGGTCGAGCAGGAACTCGACTGAACTCTGAGACCTGGGCCCTTTAGGACTAAACTGATGGCATCATGTAGCTCACCTCGGCTGCAACAGGAATTTTTATTGCACAATTTTTACTTTCCTCAAACCGAAGGGGCTTAAGGGACCAACTGTCTGATTTCCTTAATCTAATCTTTGCAATGAACTCTGGGTAATTCCTTCACACCAAGTCTGCAGATATGTCAAATTACTGAAAAGGTGCACAAAGAGTGTGCAAGAGGCTCCACATGCACTTAAAGATTTGATAGCAGGACAGCCGTAAGCCTTCACAGACTTATCAGGAAGGAGCCTCAAAGTCAGCGAATGTGTGAATGAGGACGTCCAGACGAGGCCTCACACGCAGCATGAAGCTCACAACCAACCTGTGGATGTCTCACTCAGTAAGTCCTCCACATCATAACTGCTGTGAAACAATCGGAAAATAAAGTCCAATTTCTACGTTTCACCACTTTGTTTTCATTAGCAACGCTCGCTCGCTTCACTTCTTCTCTATGTAACTCGACCACAGTGGCTCTGTGGAAAACACAGCTGTGTTGCTCTAAAGCACAGACGTCAGCTTAGAGAAGTGAAGCTTTTGGTGACATTTTTTCCTCTGGTACCGTTTCAAGTGATTTTACAAAAAAAAATTTTAAAAATAAAAAATAAACGAAAATTACCTCGGTTGTGTCAAAAACCAAGAAAACAACAAAATTCAAGTCAATATATGTCAGTGTGTTTAGTTGATTTTTTTTTCTTTTTTAATTTCACCTCAACAAACAAAAACTAATTTTTTGATTTGTTTTTCGTTGCGTTTTTGATTTTTTTTATCTCTTGAGCAGCAAGTTGATCGTAACTCTCTGCTACTCCCCGTCCACTACCACATAAAAAATCAAAAACGCAACAAAAAAAAACAAAGATAAAAATTATTTTTCGTTTTTTTTGTTGCGTTTTTGATTTTTTTGATCTCTTGAGCAACAAGTTGATCGTAACTCTCTGCTACTCCCCGTCCACTACCACATAAAAAATCAAAAACGCAACAAAAAAAACAAAGATAAAAATTATTTTTCGTTTTTTTTGTTGCGTTTTTGATTTTTTTGATCTCTTGAGCAACAAGTTGATCGTAACTCTCTGCTACTCCCCGTCCACTACCACATAAAAAATCAAAAATGCAACAAAAAAAACAAAGATAAAAATTATTTTTCGTTTTTTTTTTTGTTGCGTTTTTGATTTTTTTGATCTCTTGAGCAACAAGTTGATCGTAACTCTCTGCTACTCCCCGTCCACTACTACATAAAAAATCAAAAACGCAACAAAAAAAAACAAAGATAAAAATTATTTTTCGTTTTTTTGTTGTTTTTGATTTTTTTTATCTCTTGAGCAGCAAGTTGATCGTAACTCTCTGCTACTCCCCGTCCACTACCACATAAAAAAAAATCAAAAATGCAACAAAAAACAAAGATAAAAATTATTTTTCGTTTTTTTGTTGTGTTTTTGATTTTTTTTATCTCTTGAGCAGCAAGTTGATCGTAACTCTCTGCTACTCCCCGTCCACTACCACTTAAAAAATCAAAAACGCAACAAAAAACAAAGATAAAAATTAGTTTTGGGGTTTTTTTTGTTGCATTTTTGATTTTTTTTTATCTCTTGAGCAGCAAGTTGATCGTAACTCTCTGCTACTCCCCGTCCACTACCATACAATGCAATAATGCAATAATCTCCCCTCATTTACTTCCTACACACACACACACACACACACACACACACACACACACACACACACACACACACACACACACACACACACACACACACACACACACACACCCAACATGGCTGCCAGAGTTAATGACGAGCTTGTCTTTAGAAAAGAAACAGTCTCGTCCGTTTATAGGTCATTACGGGGCCATCAGTTTATTTCAGTATCTTCAACAGAATATGCACCCTCCTAAACAAAATCCATCAAAGCTGTAAATCCAAATTCTAGTTTCAGGTCATATCACTCTGCATTTATTCATTTAAAATTTGACAGATTTGTTCATTCTAAAGCCCTCTCACTCAGTCTGTCCTCTAACATCTGTAAAAGCTCTAAATCGGTCAGCAGGCAGGTTAAAGTGTACAAACTGGGCTGCCTGTAAACTAATAAACACAAACATTAAACCGGACTGTTTATTGTGAATCTTAACTACAGCTTTGAGTAAACCACAAAGAGCCAGTTCCTCTTCATGGTGACTGTGAGGGTGAGGAAAAACAGCAGGGTCTGAAGCTCTCTAAGAGGTCATTATCCTCCGAAAATAAGTCAGAGGTACAAAACTGATGCATATGCAATAACGTACAGTCACGAGAAAACACAAAACTATGCAACAGTGCGGTCAAAAGAGTCGTAAACAGGAGGAAGTTATGACTTAGGTGACAAAATATGACCAAAATCTTCTGCAATAAAAAAATTCAAAGGACAAAGTCAGTTTTTATACAGCACCAATTCATAACAAACGTTATCACAAGATGCTTTCCAAAAGCGTTAACAGGCCGAGACCTGTTAGTGATAATGAATTTTAATAACAGAGACCAACATCAAGACAAGATAAGAAGTCTGATCTCATTTTAACCCACCATGAGTACAGACCTTTACAGCATTTAGTGAGTTACAATGGAGAGGAAACACTTCTCTTTAACAGGCAGAAACCTCGGACAGAACCAGACTCATGTTAGACAGACATCTGTTTAACTTCGTTCTTCTTGCTTTACTTTTAATTTAATATGTAAATAGTTTCTCTCTATCTGGTTTAGTACTTATATGTGAAGAGCAATGGTGATACCAAATTTCCCCCTGGGATTAATAAAGTATTTCTGATTCTGAAAGCTCAGGCTTTATCAGGAGAAGCAATAAAACCAGCACATAAAAACTGAAGCTTGCCGTCTTTGAGCGGTTCAGTGTGTAGAAACAGAAACATTCTGCAGTAGATTCAAGACTGAAGCTGTTATATTGTTTCTTATTCTAATTGTTAAATCATTTCTTATATTTTGTATTCCTCATTTGTCTGGCTGTTCCCCTGCTCGACCCTCCAGTTGATGAAGCTACGGCAGCCTTTGAGGACAAGAAACTGCTTTGATGTGCGATAACTGATCCTCCCTTTGTCGCGTTCATACCATCAAAAATGTCTTGCAAGAATATTTCTTCTGCATAAAACAACCACTTTATTACAGTTTCTTCAGTTTTTGCCATTCTCTCATTGGTTTGAAACTTTACTGAAGTCTTAAAGAGGGGGTATTCTGCTGTCCTACATTCTAAACATGAATATAAAGTAACAGTAGATGTTCACGGCTACTTGTTCATATGTCTTAAAAATCTCTGAATCTGTTTGTATACCAGACCTTCACCATCTTCATCTGCCGGTCACAGGCCTGTAAAAGGCTGGGCTTGTGGAGCGGGGGGCCTTAAAGAGGCAGCAGCTAGAAGAATTTTCAAAAACACTAGTGAGAAAAAAACAGGGATTCTTTTTCTTGAGCTTCATATCGTGTAAAGCTACTGTAAAAAAAAAGCACAATACCCCTGCTTTAAACTTAAAGCTACTGTGGGGTACCAGAGGGACAGAATAAAGACTTTTAAAAAAAAGAACAATACTCCTGCTTTAAACTTAAAGCTACTGTGGGGTACCAGAGGGACAGAATAAAGACTTTTAAAAAAAGCACAATACTCCTGCTTTAAACTTAAAGCTACTGTGGGGTACCAGAGGGACAGAATAAAGACTTTTAAAAAAAAGAACAATACTCCTGCTTTAAACTTAAAGCTACTGTGGGGTACCAGAGGGACAGAATAAAGACTTTAAAAAAAAGCACAATACCCCCGCTTTAAACTTAAAGCTACTGTGGGGTACCAGAGGGACAGAATAAAGACTTTAAAAAAAAGCACAATACCCCCGCTTTAAACTTAAAGCTACTGTGGGGTACCAGAGGGACAGAATAAAGACTTTAAAAAAAAAACATAATACCCCCGCTTTAAACTTAAAGCTACTGTGGGGTACCAGAGGGACAGAATAAAGACTTAAAAAAAAAAACATAATACCCCCGCTTTAAACTTAAAGCTACTTTGGGGTACCAGAGGGACAGAATAAAGACTTTTAAAAAATGCACAATACTCTCGCTTTGCACTTAAAGCTACTGCGTCCCATACAAAACACCATGGATGATTAACTTCAATAACCATCTTCAGTTTTGGATTTCTTTCATAATGTAGCAGTTTAGTGTCTTTTGTACGCTGTGAACGTCACTTTGACAAACACACAAACAAACATTTAGTTAACCTAACGTCTTTCTGCACATTAATATTATAAGACTCTGTCTGCAAACGAGGAATAAACAGCAGAATCAATCCCTTAACACAGCTGGATATTAACTCTTTATATCAGAAATGAACCAAATATCAGAGAGTGTAAAAACTAATTCTTTCAGCTTGTGGTCTGTTTTTTAAAATAAGTCTTACATGAACGTCTGAGCGTGTCATTTTCCATGACCATGGCAGAAACTGGACATTGTTGTTTCAACGAGGTGTCCCTGAGCAGAGACAGGACGGAAAAAGTGAACACACACACACACACACACACACACACACACACACACACGGTAGCTAATAGTGACTTCAGCAACAGCTGTGAAAAAAATAACACCGCTCAGACGCACACTCACTTCCTGTTAAACTACTGAGTCACAGACAGACGGGCAGCCACTCCAACGCTGAACCCTGTAACTCAATATTATATGTTTGAACAGCTCTGTGTGGACGGTCCATTTAAAGACACACCTGTCTGTCTCTCTGTCCGTCCGTCTGTCTGGAGGAGGGGGTCTTTTTTTTATCCTATTTGTGATCATTTTGTTTCCATAAATCAGGGCAGTCAGGATTAAAAGTGTTGGATTTATAAACCAAAGAGGTGAAATGTTTGAATTTGAGCTTTTAGAAATAAACTGACTTCACACAGACTAACACAGAGAGAGAGAGAGAGAGAGAGAGAGAGAGAGAGAGAGAGAGAGAGAGAGAGGTCTTTAACAATCTGTTTCTGTTTGTGCAGATTTAGAATCAGACCTCTATAATTACATCCGCCCAAACAGAGAGGAGGAGGTTTGTCTCACAGACCACACAACCTGTCCATCTTTAATTAAGTTAAGCCTTTCAGTATCTGGTTTCAGTCGTCACAAACACACATCAAACGCTACCAGGTTGTTGAAGAAAAAAACAGCACACGCTGCGACTATTATAAACACGGTAAGGACGTACAAAGAGAGAATAAAACATGGCTCTTCAGATTTTGAAATAAACACTACAGGACATCAAAATGAAGCTTGAAAACAACATTTTGGGGTTTAATTCAAATTAAATATGTTCTCATATTCAGGGTTGTCTCTGCAGCAACTCGGATATCAATTATAATACAGTTTTCTTTCTCACAAATATAATTTTTAAAAAAATTTAATCTGCAGCTCAGACAGGGTTAATAAAAAAAACACTTCACACTATTGGAAATTCCTGTGAGCCGAGATGTTTTTAAATCCTGTTTTAGAAAATATTCACATTTATGAAGCTGAAATTAGAGAGTTTGGATTGATTAATCTTAAACATTTACTTCAACCAATTAATCAATTTTCAAACCAGTTGAGGAAATAATTTAGTAATCAATTAATGATCAATTATTCAATCAACTGTTGCAGCTTTATTGCATCAAAAACAGTCATGTAAATAAATATAAATGATTATTTTTAATTGAGAAGTACATATTTCATTGACTCATTATTATTTCTATAAATTGCAAAACGCACAGTTATGTCAAATCGTGCAGCTCTAGTTGAGACGTACGTTAACTCATCTTACACCATGCAGGTTATCACAGAGTTTATCAGAGAGACAGGAGGGAAAATGGAGTCAGACACATGCGCACATCTTCTCATGAACTTCATGTTGGCCAAACTGCTTTGCTCGCCATCAGAGGCGTGCAAACATCTCAAAACCTCCTGACAGCCCGCACCGTTCGCTGGTATGTTGATCGACTAAATGGAGATAAAGTGGTATGCAGGCTGTTTCTGGTCAAACTGGCATGTAGGCCCTCAACCAGAGCGATGAGTAACCAGCACAGGCATGAGGATGTTCACCTGCAGGAGGACTGATCGTCTGTTTTACACCTGAGCTCAGTTTTAACCGTTTCATTGTCTTTAGACCAGGCGAGAAGCTGCACGTTAAGCTGTCACTTTGGAACATTTATAGTAGTGATAGACCGATATGCTTTTTCCAGGGCCGATACCGACACCGATTATTAGCCGTGAAGGAGGCCGATAACCGATATTTGCGGCCGATATTCATTTGCAGTAAAAGTGAATATATTGACATCAAAATTTTGAATAATACAAACTCTGATCCTTAACTTTGTTTAAATGCCTTTCAGCACATGTTTATTTAACATTTTCCAGGCTCAGCAGCATGTCTTCTAAAGGTAAATAAAAATCTAAACAAATAAATAGCTCCCTTAAGTTTTCTACAGTATATAAACTGTTTCAAAATTTCAATACAACTAAAATGTTTTATCTTTTTTTTTAACTTCAAACAATAACAATAACAATATCATTTTCAAGAGCCAAGCAAGCTGTGAAAGTTATGATAAGTTCATAGACTGTGAGATAGTCACGATGCTAATTGTGTTAGCCAGTCAATAGGACTTTCCATTCATGTTAGCATTAAGCTAGCAGACTTTCGCTAACCGAAGCAAAGTAGTTAAGAATAGCTTTCCTTTGCCAAGTTTTGAAGTGACCTATTATCGGCCGTCATATTAAAAAAAAGGCCGATTCCGATATGGGTCAAAATGACAAATATATGCGCCGATAATCGGCCCGGCCGATAATCGGTCTATCCCTAATTTATAGTCGCTGTTAAGAAACATGAAGCACGATCACCTAAAGAGGCCAAATACTGTTAATCAGAAATGTGCATTTTTAACCTTCGCATTGAACAAGTTCATGTATACTCGGAAACAGAAGCTGTTGCAGGTTAGCAAAGCAACATTTCACCAAAAAAGATCCATATCCTGGACTTCATATTTCGTATTAAATAAGTAAATATTAAAAGTTAAAAAGGAGCGGGTTCAACCACTCTGTGTGCACTATTTATTACGTATTGTTACACCAATGTGTAAAAACCAATTACAGTACAATAAAATCAAAACATTTCAACTTTTGACCCCCAAACCCAGGATCCCAGGTCAGGCCTGTGCAGCAGCCCCAAAAACCAATGGAAACACACAAGAAAGCACAAACACGCTTCGTATTCAGCCTGGGAAAATGTCAAATAAGAGCACTTCAAACGACTTCCGGTTGACGGCGCAATGATGTAGTCGCACTTCTTCATGCTCCCGCTTCGTTAAACTCCTACGTTCTTGTATAGTTCTACTGCATACTTTAAACCACAGCTGACACGCAATCTTAACTGTTAATGGTGCTTCTCGCAGAAAAAAAAATGTCCAGTAGAAATAAAAAAGAGGAACAAAAGAAAGATGACTCAGCGACTGGTGCTATCATGGCTACGCTAACAGCAATGCTAACATCCAGTCCACACTCTTGGATCACCAGCAACGTCTTTCCTCACTGGAGTCCTCAGCCAACATGACTAACCAAGAGGTGCTGGCCATGGATGCAAAGCTATCGGCCGTAACCGAAGAGAATGCTAAGCTAAAGATCAAGCTGGTAGATTTGGAAAGTAGATGTCGTCGGAATAACCCAAGAATTGTTGGCATCCCTGAAAACATCGAAGGTCTCCATCCTACAGTTTTCTTTTCCCAACTCCTGGTCGAAGTTTTTGGCGAAAGTGTTTTAGCGTCGGCTCCAGAATTGGACCGGGCCCACCGCTCGCTAACAGCTAAACCAGACCCCGGCGAGAGACCCAGGCCTGTCATAATATGCTTTAACTGATTTCAAGTTCGGGAAAGGGTGATACTGAGAGGCAAACTGAAGTACAAAGACTCTCCCATACACGTTTTTGAGGATTATTGCCCTGAGATATTGGAACAACGGTCCGTATACGTCATGAAAGAGCTCTTCAGATTAGGCCTTAAACCAGCCCTCCACAACCCGGCTAAGCTACTCATCATGACCAAAGAGGGGAGAAGAACACTTCAAACACTTAAAAACAGAGGATGGGATGAGGAAGAGGGCTCTCCGTTTTGTCACATATTCACTCAATATTTCAGCAGCAGAAGCTGACGAACTATCACACACCGTGGGAGAACTAAAGAAACATCCTGCAACAAGTATTTACTCCAGCTGCTCTGCTTACACGGGAACACATCCTTTGAGTCGACATTAAATCTTATCTCAGATGTTCCTGCAGGGAAACCGCTGGAGATAGAGAACTGAAAGTATGCAATAAAATCCTTATCAGTCGACGAACTTCAGGTATCTGAGGGAAACGCTGATGCTTTACGGAAGGGGGGGGGTCACCGGATGATAAGGGCAGGGCCAAAAGGCAGGTGGACGTATGAGAATAAGAGCAGAGCGTGACAGAACAGAATGTACACAACACAGACGAGCCACGGGAGTGTATGCAAACACATACTATTCAAGTGAGGTCATGGAAAACAGAGGATCTGTCCACAAATCAGAAACCTGCACAAGACATCAGTAAAACAAAGCATGCGTGAAAACAGCAGATCAAACCGACCAATCACTGAACAAGAAGTCACCTGAGAAAAGAAGATCAATGCAACTGAAGGAAACATCAGACCTGGAGGGATAAATCAGGGTCCAAACAGATGTACCAGGAGTAATATGAGAGATAATTATACAGCAGACTACAGCAAAGCTTACCAACTTTATCTAACCACATATGCTCTGATGCTGTGCAGCGTTATAGCCTTTAATATTTAGTGTTGATACACCGAGCAGGCCTCTAAACCATTACAGACGGGTTTCTTTTAATGGGTACAGACAGCGCTCTGCTTATGAGGTGGTGTCCGTCAGTCTCGTTCAGGATCCTGCAGACTTAGGCAGCTTTTGGGGGCTGTGATTATGACTCTGCTGCTGTGTGTTGTCAAACTTTTGATCTACTTTCGTATCTCACTCAGTAAGCTTTGTGGTGATTATTGACAGAAGAACACCAGGAAGCGTTTCTGCTCCATTAATGAGCAAAAATGTAAAAAAAAAAAAAAAAAACACCCACAGACTCCAGTAAAGCAGACAAAAACCAGACTCTGACTCACAACCGTGCTAGAGAAATAATATCAGAGGATTATTATAAGGATAATCTAATAATTATTGAAAATAAACATGCAGAATTTAATAAAAAGAACATGATACATAAGATAATAATACACTACAGTACAATAAAGGACAATACAATCAAAACAGACTGAAACAGCTAAGCATGAAACTCCAGGATACTGTTAAATAGGCTCAGCTACAAGCTGAAAAGACAAAGCAAAGTGACTTTACAGGAGTTGTATGTGATTCTATGTAAATTTATTGCACTGGTTTCTTTTAATGGCTGAGAAAGTTATCAGAATTTTATTACAAAGTCTGACACTGCAGTTAAAGTAACTGCACTGTTTTTTGCTGAGCACATTTGATATGTCAGATGGAGGCCCGAGTTTAATGCCAACGTTTACACGACGTTAGAAGCCATTTAAAACAACAACAAAACAATCCTCAAATGATCTGTCAGCTACCTTGAAACTGAAAAATATCTTATGATTAGGATTTATTTTGGACTCAGCAGACACAAAACCATTATGTCCATCCCATGTCAGACCTGGGCCAATTACAGCCCATGGGCCACGTCCAGCCCTTTGGGCGTCCCATCATAAATTACAACATAAATGAAAAAGAAAATTTATGCCACGCATGCAATACAACTGGGTTGCTTTTATTTTGAAAAGTGTTAGTTTTGCATTATTTCCATATGGACACACTTACGCAATTTTTGGGGGGGTTGGTACAAAGATGTCATTAAGGTTTTGAGTAATTGTGGAGACTTAAAGGCTAAAAAATAAAATAAAACACTAATGAAATTATGTTTTTTTTGTTGTTGTTGTTACTTTTCATTGCTTCTAGATGAGTATTTTCCTACTTGACCTACACCACAATTACACATATTTTCATACATATTTAGAAAATATTATCCATCTGGTTAACGGCTAGCAGCTAATCAAAATATATAAGTGCGTCGATTTTAATATTGAGCAGAATGAAGTTCACGGGGTCCTCTGACACAGTTTGGCTTTCTCATGCGGCTTCTTGATAAAATTAATTTCCCATCTCTGTCCTTTGTGGGTCGTTTATCGGGATTGTTACATTTATCACGACACCACGTGATATCGTGACAACTGTTACTCTGGATAATGTAAATGGAGTTGTAGCTACCCAACAAGTCCATCAGACGCCAGTAAAACAGAAGAAGACCAAAAGTAAGGACTGAAAACATCATAAAACATTAACCAGCTCCTGTTAGAGGGAAGAAGTCACTGTAAATGAAGTTCAGACTGCGCAATGTAAACATAACGGTAATGTACGAGACGCTATAATGAAGTTAAGCCTGTAACTGAACTGGACCACACTAAGTAGCGAACATACAGTTTAAGAAGAAAAGCAGAAACTGTTGACATGTCTCACTTTAAAACTATAATCTAAAGACGACAGTGAGTGGTCACAGACCCAGCAGAAAACTACTAAAGTCCCCTGGGAGTAAAAGGCGAATACCACAGAAATCTGATAAACGTCTCCAGGCCCTTTTCTCGTCTTTCTTTCTCTTATCAGTCTCTACACCCTTTCCTCCTCCACTCTGTCTCTAAAATACGACCAGAAACGTCAAAAGGAGTGAAAACAGCCTGTGAAGTCGCTGTAAAATCAGCTGAAAACTCTATGAAGTTTGGTTCCAACTTTGGGAAGTTTGTAGCTTAAGTTTGTCCTCACAGACGAACGGTCACACACGGGTTCGTACCCGGTCCGAACACACTGACCCGGTAAGCAGCCGGTAAAACAGCACAAAGCTCTGCTGGGAACAAACTGAAAGAGGACTTACATGGAGGAGCAGCAACCGGATGGGTTTTCTTCTCTTTGTGAAGCTGCGGAGTTTAAGGCATGATGATCCAGGGCTCAGAGGCCCCGCCCACCCGAGGGGACGGGGCGGGGCGGGGCGGGCTGAGGAAGGAACGAGCCGAGAACAAGCACGAGGAGGCGGGGTTTGATCAGGGTTTGATCGGCTTCGGGTTTGCGGTTGTGTCGTCAGTGTGCCCTGAATTGTGTGTGTGTGTCAGTGGGGAAATGTTTTCTCGAAGGGTTCAAGAGCGTTTAAAGCGCCAAGAGTTACAACACACTTCCTCAGCCGTTTAAAATGGCGCCTAACAGCTGGCGTTTATCATGAAGCACTCAAAACTGTCAATCAAATGATAATTTGATCATAAAAATGAGGAAAGCAGCAGCTGAACTTCATCAGCCCCTCATAAATTTTAGCGGTTCACGTTCTTCTCATTTCTGTGGTTTGGCTGAGTGACTTTTGAGTCAGTTTAATCATCTGGTATTAGTTTGTCTCTTATTGCCTGCAAAACAAGCTGGAAACACCATAGCTGAGTGTCAAATTAGATACTACAAACAACATCAGACTTTCATAAAACAGAGGTGTCATCAAACCAGTAGAGTACAATATATTACCGTGCTCCTTTATACTAAAGTTTGTCTTTTGACATGAGAAAATGCCTAAATCTGCTCAAAATAATCCCAAACCACCGAGACTTAGTGTTAGCCTTTCTCTGCTTAATGTTAAATAAGGGGCTCCGTTAGCTTAAAGATGGTTTTGTTTTTGTTCTTAATTGTACAAAACCACATTAGAACAGCGATTCAGAAGAGACACAGAGTCTTAATTTCTTGTCCATCTCAAAGTTTCACTGAAATGACTACTAAAGCTAGCAAATTTTAGCTCTATCAGCTATAGCGTGCTAGCGTATTATGCTAATGCTTGCTCCATATGCTGCAAAAAGTTTTGTTTCTAACTGACTTTATTTGTGTATGTATGTACTTTTTAATTCATTCAACCTTCATCCTTTCATTGGTGTCTGTTTGGATAAAAAGATAAAAAACAAAATTTTACTTTTTGATAACATTTTTGTACCCACAGAAAGAACCTACAGTAACAGGTTACTTGCAAAATATGAGGACTGACTTTTCTTTTTTTTTGTTTTTGGGTGTGAAATCAGTTTGTCTTAGAATTATAAATGTGATAAATGTGACATAAATCCTTTAATCAATCTTCAATCTCAATCTTTATTTATAAAGCGCCAATTCATAACAAACGTTATCTCAAGACACTTTCCAAATGTTAACAGGTCTAGACCTGTAAATGGTAATAACATTTTATTAACAGAAACCCAACATCAAGACAAGATAAGAAGTCTTATCTCATCTTAACCCACCATGAGTACAGCACTTCGCAATATTTAGCAAGTTACAATGAGAAGGAAAAACTTCCCTTTAATGGGCAGAAACCTCAGACAGAACCAGACTCATGTTAGACAGACATCTGCCTCGACTTTGTTGGGATTAGAGAGAGAGAGAAGGGGGGAGCTCTAAGGTGTGGTTCATACCATTATGTTGATAACAGTGGCATGATCTCCCACGATCGCTCTTTGTTCACTGTTCATACCAACCAGTACAACTTGTTTTTTTGTTGTTTTTTTGCATCAGGTTGTTCAAGTCAAAGGTGAATCATGTTTTCCACAATCTAGTAATCTAGCGACAGTTTTGTTACCTGATGAACAGGTTGATTGTCAAGGAGATGGGTTGGGCAACACAGCTTATCTGACGGAACAGGAGACAGGAAGTGAAATGGTAATTTCTGGTTCCAGCGGCAGGACAGTGACAAACAAACAAACAAACAAACAAAAATAAATAAATATCAACTGAAGAGAAGAGAGCAGCCTCACCAACATTCAGATACAGTCACTGATCCAGCTGACAGGAAGTGACTTCAAAGTCAGAAACAACCCCTGGTCTACAGGATGGTAAATGACCGCTGTGTTTGCTCTCAAAGGGAGTACGCAGCTGAAACGACAAACCCTTATTCACCATTGTGTGTCAGATAGATGATGCTCAGTGATTGTTGCTTATGTCAGGTGGAAATCAAAGATGACAAAAGGCCTGAATCAACAGGATCATCTCTGTGTAAACACCTCACACAACCCCTTTCAAAAAGAAGAAACTGTCTCTTTAATACGCAAAACAATGAATGACTCTCACACAATAGGTTGAATTTACTGGTATGGCTCTGCTCTGGGAGCTGCCCAGCCTCACACATGCCAATATGGGCGGCTTGAGATGAGGACAGCAAACTTTTCTAGGGTTAAAAAAAAGAAGTCAGATTAATGTATCAAATTGATGAGGGAAAAAGTATCACGTTTGTTGGATTAATGTAGAAAATGTGGGGACAAGAAGCATATTTCTGGGATAAAAGTATCAAATATTTGGGATTAAAGTAAAAAATAAGTGTCAAATTTGTGGGATTGAAGCATCAAATTTGTTTGAGGAGAGAAGCAAAATTCAGGGATTATACAAAAAGATAAATTTTTTGGGGATAAAGGTAAAAAAAAAATTGGGGGGAAGAGGAGCACATTTTTGGAGACAAGGTATCGAATTCATGGAATTAAAAGTAAAAAAATGGTGGAAAAGTATCGAGCTTGTGGGATTATAGCATCAAATTTGTTAAATTAAGTACAATGAACCAGAGTTGACAACTTCTGTTGTTGCTTCAAACAATCTTTTATCTTCATGTGAAACCACGTGAGCTGAATGTCTGAACAAGCTTTTTAATGCTGCCTGGTAATAAAAATAAAGCGACAAAATCCAGATTAACTTTTAGTGGAACGAGCAGCAGAATGCAGAATAAAAAATGTATCAGAAAATACAGACAAAAGACTAAAGCGCTAATATTTGAGACACAACTTTCCATGAGATTTGACAACAAACATGAAACAGAAGCAGAATGAGATGGGCTCAGTATTTATTTTCACTTCGTCACATCAGTGATCTACTCTTTATCTTTATTTACGAACAGAGTTACAGCAACAGAGTCAGAACATCAGTAAATCCATCAGGTTAGTAGCAGAGATGCTGGTTAGTCAGATTATGTAAGTTTACAGTACAAATATCATAATCTGTAAAAGGTGCATCGAGTTCAAGCAGCATCTCTTCAGTTTGAGACGTTAAATAGAAAATATTCTCGTCTTGTTTTTGCAGTTTTGAAGAATCCGGCAGCCAAAAGAGTTTCAAGCAGGATATTTAAAGTGACAACAGGAAGATAAAACAGTCAGACTAGGATACAGACATGGATATGAAACTGAATATGACTCTTAAAGCAGCGATTTAACAGCAGCTAAGTATTAAATATTCAAGCATGAACCAAAGCAGACATGGAGGGATCGCAGCATAAAGTGAATAAACATTTAAAAAATGACATATTTATTTATTTATGTGGTTATGCATAAAAAATTAAAACATTTTACATCTAAAGTGGCTTTGTCCTGTCACTAACTGGTGACACTGAAGGCAGGAGAGACTGTTTAACATTTAGATTTAACACAGGGCGCCCCCTACAGGAGAAGTACTGTACTACAGCAGGCACTGGGTTCTTGTCCTAAAGTGAACCGTGGATCTGTTTGCTGATGTCAGCTGTAAGAGATTCTGCAGAAGTGAATTCATCCATAAAAAAAAACAAACACTTTTAATCCACGGTCGATAAAAACCTGTTTGCAAACTAATGTCTAAAGAGGAAATACTGATCAGGAAGGTTACAATAATAACTCCAGATTTCCTTTAAAGACGTGAAGAAATCCAGTTTTACTGCTTCGGTGAGGTAACGTCATCACTATGAGACAAACATCAGGTAGATCTTTGAGAAAGGCCTGTCTGTGACTTTAAAAGCTAAGCTAATACTAGCTGCACCGAAAAGTAAGGCTATCATGGTTACAGTTTATCTTCAATGGAAGGGAAGACGTTTAGGACGATTCAATAAGAGGAGCAAAAGGAGAAAAGTATTTTCAAGGGACCAGACGCAAATATTTGAAAGAAAAATGTAGCAAATTTGTCAAGATGTAGATTCAAATTTGTTTGGGATAAAATCTGGTTATCAGGGGATTACGACGGCAAATTTATGGATAAAAAGTGGCAAATTTGTGGGATTAGAGTTTCACACTTTTGGGGATCAAAGCTGCAAATTTCAGGGATTACAAAAACGATTTTGGGGGGAAGAGTATCAGATTTGGGGGATAAACAGGTCTCAAATTTTTGGGACAAATGTAACAAAGTTGTTGGAAAAAGGTATCAATATTTGTGGGATTAAATTCGCATTTTTTTGGGGTGGAAAAGTATCAAATTTGGGGGATTTGAGTAGAGTAAATTTGTAGGGAGAAAAGAAGCAAGTAGGAAATTTTTGGAACTGAAGTAGCAAAAGTTTTTGGGAAGAGGTATCAGAATTGGGGGATTAAATCTGCAAAGATCTGGGAGTAAAGTAGCACTTTTGAGGGGAAATACTGCATCACACTTTGGGATATCAAGAAGTGGCAAATTTGCAAGAACGATCAAAAATGTTTCCAGAGAACCTCGTTGCTTTCCATAACTGCACATTGACCCTGTGTTTAACCACGATCATCGGTCTTGGATTACAGCATATCCTTTTATTTTCAAGCCTTTGCCTCCTTTTTAACATCGGAATCGTGGCCTTTGGGAGGGAACAAAGACCGGCTTCAATCAGCTGAGGAAGCTTCGAATTTCTGTCCTTGACAACAACTTAACAGAAACAGTTACAAAGTGAAATCGAAATACTATTTTCTCTCTCATTTACAGCTTTATCACCAGGATATTCCTCTTCTCCTTGATTCCTGTTTTTGTTTGTTCTGTTTATTTGTCCCTATCAGGCTAGCGTAAACGTTAAGTGCAAAAACCAGATTAAAGAAGTCCTCTGGATGTCTCTGGATCCCCTTTGAATACTGTTTGAATAATAACTAAAAGTCTAAAAAGCTGAAGAGAATAAAAACGGCAAAATCAGCTGTTGTTAAAATTGGCACAAGACTTTCACTCCAGTTTTTTTCATCTAGAAAGTGAGCTGTGTCCGATCTGTATTAAATGCAGGTAGAGGTTGTGTAGTTTGACCCAGAAGATGGCGCTATTCAAGCAAAAGCTTCAAATGGACATGCACTGCTAGTAGAATCAGCACCGCCCCACGTTCATCGCTAGTGCCTCACAGTCATTAATGCTACCACAGGCTGAGCTAAGCTAACGTACAACACAGCAGCAGAGGTTATTCTAGAAAGAGCTACACAGCTGCACACAAGCTGCACATTGCTGAATTTGTTGAATGCATTGGAACACGTCACTGTGCGTCCTCAGAGCTTTTGTTCTCCTTTCATGTTCGGATGTTTTTCCACCTCTCAGGGTTTTCTCAGGTTTGCTCACTTATGAAACAGTCATATTCAGACCTGTGAGGTTTCCACGCAGGCCTGAGGACATGACTTGGCACACAGACACGATTAAAAAATTCTGTGACAGAGAAATCTTTGGTAAATTGAAAAAGGAATCTGTCTGAGAAACAAAAGTTATCTCTGAGAGATCTCTGAACGGGCGAACGGGTTGGAGAGCAGGTTGGTTTTAATAAAAGAGAGAGGAGGGACGGTTATTAAAAAGTCAACTGAACTGAGAGTAACTGTGTGTGTATTTGTGTGTGTGTGTGTGTGTGTAGATGTTGAAGAAGTGTGTGTTTACATGACGACACAGCAGCAGGTTGCAGGATAGTTGTCTGCGTTGACTTGGTTTTCGTTGCCGTAGACGTAGTAGACGTGAGAGTCGCCTTTCCACTTATAGTTCACCTTTGTGATGGGGATCAACTCGACCGTCTGCCTCTGAAGGATGGAGAGAGAGAGAGAGAGAGAGAGAGAGAGAGAGAGAGAGAGAGAGAGAGAAGAGTTAAAGGAATAGTTCTCATAATTTAAGCATCACACGCTCTCTGGGATTGTTTGGATGGATCCACATCATCTTAAAGAGCTTATCATGCCATATTATCTGACTAGATCGCTGCTTTCCCAGCATGCAGACCTGCTCATTGTACCCAGGGTCTCTAAAAGTAGTCTGGGAGGTCGAGCCTTTAGTTATCAGGCTCCTCTTCTCTGGAATCATTTACCGGTTGAGGTTCGGGGAGCAGACACCCTCTCTACTTTAGGAGTAGACTTCAAACTTTCCTTTTTGATAAAGCTTATAGTTAGAGCTGGATCAGGTCTGAACCAGCTCTTAGTTAGTCTGCTATAGGTTTAGACTGTCCGGGGGGGAACTGACACACAAGGCTCCTGTTTCCCTCTCTCCTCTATCTGTCAGTCTAACTTCTGATCTTAATGTCCCATTAAAGTTATTAACCATGGATCTCTCTGAGAGTCTCTGAGTTTGTCTGTTAGGTTCTTTGGATTGTTGCTGTGGACGACCTGCTGCCATGGACCTGACAGACTCCAGCTGCTACGGCTTCTTACAGTTACAGTTTCTCCGTCATCATCTCTACAACACAGAAATATGGACTCTGTGTTTATGTCCCCCTGTGTCTTTGTCTCTCTGCCCCTCCCCCTCCCCCCTTCTCTCTCTCTCTCTAATCCCAACACAGTCTCCTCAGATGTCTGTCTAACATGAGTCTGGTTCTGTCCGAGGTTTCTGCCCGTTAAAGGGAAGTTTTTCATCTCCATTGTAACTTGCTAAATATTGTAAAGGTCTGTACTCATGGTGGGTTAAGATGAGATCAGACTTCTTATCTTGTCTTGATGTTGGGTTTCTGTTAATAAAATTTTATTATCATTTACAGGTCTCGACCTGTTAACGCTTGGAAAGCGTCTTGAGATAACGTTTGTTATGAATTGGCGCTATAAAAATAAAGATTGATTGATTGATTGATGTTTGTTTAGATGCTCGGGCTTTAAAATGTTTGCATACGTCTCAGTGAAGGTTAAGAGAGAGTCCTGCTGTCGGTGTTCGTACCTGCTGCAGGATCCTGGAGGTCTGAGCAAACCTGCTCTGGTGCTCCCTGATGAGACGCTCAGAGGCTTCAGCCATGGCTGGATTTGGAAACCCGTGTATAGGGTAGAGCTGAGAGGAGACAAACAGAGATCTGACACAAAGACACTCTGCTGACGTCTTCCTTTAACTCAAAACGAGTGAATATTTGCAAAAAACAATAAAGTTTATCAGTTTGAACAATAGATGTCGTGTCTTTCTTGTTAATTCAGTTGAATAAAGATTAAACAGGATTTATAAATCAGTGTGTTCTGTTTTTATTCATTTGTCCAAACAGGATGATTTGTACGTGTGTGTTTTGTGTGTATTTGTGAGTACCAGGTACATGTTGTTCTTAAACAGCTCCTTTCCGGTCACTGAGCGAAGATCTTCACTGTCTATCCCAGAGTTCTGCTGCACCACGTGATCATCCACGTTATTTTTCCTGAACACACAAACACACACTGATTATTCATCCAAAAGTTACACATCCAAAAATTAACAGAGGGAATTTAAAACAAATCAATATATCATTGTGCAGTTTAATCTTTGAGCCACTAGAGGGCGCCATGACAACATCACAACCCAACCAAAAACTCCACGAAACCTCAAACAGCTGTTACCCCTCGTCTTTGGGAATGACTGATAAATCCTGGAAGCATCAGTCAGAAACTCTTTGAGGATCTGACTGATGGGTTTTTAGAACCTCTGGAACCATCAAACCCTTTAAGGACCCATAAAACCCCCCAAGGAGCACAGATGTGACACTTGTAGTACCGGCGCTCACCACTCCACTTTGAGCTGGATGTAGGTCAGCAGCTGTCGTTTTCCCTTACAGGTTTCACACTCCTTAGTCCCCTCAGAGTTACATTCTGTACATCTACACACACACACACACAGAGAGAGAGAGAGAGAGAGAGTTAGACATGTGACACACATGACTCACATTCTTCAGTGATATGATCCCACAGGACTGACATGAGGGCCACAATGTTTAACATGTCCCAGCTCTTAAAGGGGCCGTAGCTTCATACGTTCATATATACACAATAAAACCCATTTTACAAACAACGATCAAATATAAATGTTGGATTTTAACAGTAAATAAAGGTGAATTTTCAAATCGCCATGGTAACGTGTTGGAGTCAGACTGCAGGCTGCTCTGAACGGCTTGCTCTAAAATTCCCGCCAGATTTCAGCAAGTTTAGGATGAGATTTGCTGACATGGTGACGAATTTCTTTAAAAGGACAAATTGTGCCATATTGAAACGCAAAGAACAACAACACTGAAACAGTGAAGGAGAGTTCCGGAATGCTTTGAGGCTCCTTAAAGAGACAGTAGCTGAAAATAAGTCTTAAGGAGGGTTTCGGAGTTTCTGGTGGATCAGATTTTGATTTAAAGATAATCCAAGATAATCCAAAAAACAAGCCATAAATTCATATCGGTTGGGCCCTAATTTAAAGTTTAAAAACCCGTAAAAACATCATGAGCATGAGGACTTCCTGTCCTCTCTGCAGTACCCGTCTTTGCCTGTGCCGTCACAGCGGGAGCAGTTTCCATCGCTCTTGGTCCCAGAGCCGTTACACACCCAGCAGGGTTTCTACAGAGACACACACACACACACACATGTGTAGAGCTGTAAACATCCACTTTGGGTTGATTCTGCTGTGTTAAAATCACTAAATGCTGAGAAACTCTCATCCAATCAGGTCTCTAAAGACTCTCCAGCTGGTCCAGGATGCTGCGGCAAGTTCACTTAAAGGACTTTAAGGAAGGAACTTCTGATTTTACTGATAGAGCTGTTTATGGTCTGACTCCATCATATCTCAAAACTCTCCTTTGTTAAGAGCATCGAGGTTCTGGGTTGAAGGAGTACTTGTGGTACCAAAAGCCTTGAAAAGTAGTCTGGGAGGCAGAACCCTTAACTATCAGCCTCTGTTCCTGTGACGTAATCAGAGTCCGCCTTAAAGAGGAGACTCTAAACTCCTTTAGAAAGCAGACCCGTTTGTAGAATCTTGAGAATCCAAAAGTAGTACGGGAGGCAAGATCTTTATGATCCAGTCCCTGTACCAGCTTGAGTCTGGGAGGTGGACCGCCTCTTTATACTTAAGATAAATCTGTGTTGGACAGTTTTTATAAATCAAGTTGTGGATAAATTTCATCTTCAGTGATGTTCAGATAAACTCACATATCCATCTCCATTACACTCCTTACAGTAACTCCTCCCAGTGGCATGGCAGGTGTTGCAGTCCTGTGAAGACACACACACACACACACACACACAAACACAGAGTTAAAAATAATTTTACTGTTTTTTGAGTCTCACTGACAAGAGCTGAGGGAGCGCTCCACATCTGAATCCTGCTCTCTGATTGGCTGTCTGTGCTCTGTTGGAATCTCATAAAGCGGGAGCTGAACTTTTACCAACGACTCAAAGGAATCTGGTTTCCCACAGAAAAGTTCTGAACTCTCAAAATCTGTTGGATCAGAGTTGAGGATGGATAGAGAATCTTTAGAGCGACCCTCCTTTAAAGTTTGAGACAAAGAATCCTGCTCTCTGATTGGCTAACACACTTTAAGTTTCCAAAGCTTTAGTTTTAGATCTGATTGAATTAAAAGAAAATCAAAGTCCAAGGAGCTGCAGGTACGACTAACAGCTCCAGTTAACCAATCACCTTGATGGAGGAGGTGTACGGCACCCGGATCTCCTCCGTGTGATTGGTGAAGAGGCTGGGAGGCGTGGCCTGGATCTCCCAGGGTCGCGGGGCAGTCTGGGTGTAAAAGTCAGGCGCCTCACCTGCCAGTCACATAAGAGAGACATCACAACCACCTGTCAATCAAATACCTGCAAACTAACAGCATGAACGATGAAGCTTTAACACACTCCTGAACTTCACCAGGTACTGGGTCAGGAAGTAGAAACGCCATCTCTGCAAGACGACGAGGAAGAAGGAGCAGTAAGCTTCCTGTGACGGTTTTGAACAGACCGATACCGATTATTAGGCGTGAAGGAGGCCGATAACCGATATTTGCAGCCGAAAATTTTGAATAATACAAACTCTGATGCTTAACTTTGTTTAAATGCCTTTCAGCACATGTTTGTTTAAAATTTTCCAGGCTCAGCTGCATGTCTTCTAAAGGTAAATAAAAATGTAAACAAATAAATAGCTCCCTTAAGTTTTCTACAGTATATAAACTGTTTCAAAATTTCAACACAACTAAAATGTTTATCTCTTTTTTTTTAACTTCAAACAATAACAATAACAATATCATTTTCAAGAGCCAAGCAAGCTGTGAAAGTTATAATAAGTTCATAGACTGTGAGATAGTCACGATGCTAATTGCGTTAGCCGGTCAATGGGATTTTCCATTCATGTTAGCATTAAGCTAGCGGACTTTCGCTAACCGAAGCAAAGTAGTTAAGAATAGCTTTCCTTTGCCAAGTTTTGAAGTGACCTATTATCGGCCGTCGTATTTAAAAAAAAGGCCGATGACGATATGGGTCAAAATGACAAATATATGCGCCTATAATCGGCCCGGTCGATAATCGGTCTATCCCTTATGTGAGCCACATTCAACAGACGAGTCCAGGAACGTGTCTTATTTCAAGATATTAAAAGACAAAAATAAACTCTGAATTACCTGCAACAGGTAAAAAAATTCTGTCAGTGGGGTAAAAAAAAAATTCACTTGTCAAGTTTAGAATAATGTATGAATACAAGAAACTTTCACTTACTCCACTGGCAGATTTTTTTTACCTGAAAAAATTCTGAGCAGATTTTAGTCTTTAAATATCTTTAAATGAGACGTGTTTCTGGACTGGTCTGCTGAATGAGGCTCATGTTAAGTCTAAAAATACATTTTTACTAAAAATAAGACAAAAGCACTTCATAAGATTTCCGTTTTTTTGCAGTGTATCAAACGCACGTATGACCGAAAAATGGGTGTACGCTCATTTCCACGCACAGATCGGCATTTCTGCTGTCACCCTGGTCCAGTCGAGCAGTAATCTTTAAACTTGGCAGTATACGGAAAAAAAGAAATTACAAAACACGAATAAAAAGTATCCTTTAATACACAAACAGCTCCTTTTGGATGCTGAACAGGACAGGCTAAAAAAATAAAAATAAAAAAAAATCAATCTGAACGTGGGCGGAGGGTACGCTCAAATCTCACGCCAGGTCTGAGTTTGTGTACACAAGTTTCCAATCAGACGGGAGCTCAGTGCAGCAAGGAAAACCCGTCTGCAGTGGAGAATTATTGGATGCAAAACAAACACAAATGTTTACAGATTAATATTTAGATTGCTGACTAAGAAATGACACCAAGAATATATCGAACATTTCAATCTTTTTTGTGTTTTCCTATAAAATAAAAATGTTTCCTTTATAGATTTACTCTGAAAGTTAGAGGCTGTTTGCAGTGATTGAAAACACTCCCAGCAGAGATTATTCAGAGGATTCATTTTGAGGACCTTTAGTTTAATATTCTTTATAACTCAGACTCTTTGAGGACCTGTACAGGTTTTCCAGAGGTTGATTTTCTCCCACGTGTTGAGAGTAAAGGTTTAAAGACTCTGTGAAACCAGCAGGTCTTGACGTGCTCTGTGTGAACGTTCATACCTTCGTGAGGTTTGCTGGCCCACTCGGTGGATCTGGACTCAGTGAAGGTCTCCAGACGGTACTAGAAGCAGAAGAACAAATCCCATTCAGAGGTGGACCACAGGCTGAAAACACGGGCTGAGATCTGTGCCACTGGAAACTGAATCTGAATCGTTATACTGACCCTGAAAGCCTGATCTGAAATCAAACTCAATGTTTACAAATCGAATTGATTTGATTTAACTGAAGCTACTTAAAAAGTAAGCACAGTAATAAAGAAAATGAAGCTCTCTGACCCTTTCATTCATCAACAACAAAAGAGGTAAAGACAAGTTGGTTTATTCTATTTAAAATAAATGAGACACTGAGGCGGGGACCTCAGCTCCTTCACTCTTCCTCACGGATGTTTTTGAATTTAAGGAATAAAGAGAGCAGAATTTAAAGTTGGTTAAAAACAATTTAAAAGCAGAAGATTAAATTTGATTTCAGGTTCGATCAAAAACATCTGAGCGGAGAGAAGAGAAGAAGAAGTGTTTCTAAGAGAAATGAAACTGCCGACACGTTCAGTAACAGAAGTCTCCAAACCCACAGGCTGTCATCTGCTGAACCGTTTGGGGATTTCCATGAATCCACGACTTTCATTCATCACGTCTTTAACTGGCATCGCCCAAAGCTAAATGTCTCAGTCAATGGGGAAGCAGAAGTGTGGATCCCGAACTGAGAGCGTGACTGAACCACAGAGAGAGGAACAGGGAGGAGTCAGGGGCAGAGTCCAGTTAATTCAAGCAGAGGTTTAAATCCTGGTTCTAATCTGTCTCAGACAGGCTGCGTTCAGAGAAAGAACAAACTTCACGTTCTCTGTTACACAATCGAAACATAATTAAATAATATCAGAGTAAAAATAAGCAAACGTGAAACCTGAGCTGTCGCTGATGACAGCTGTACGGATTTAAATAGAAACATGTGAGCAGTCAGACACACGACAGAGAGGCTGCTGCTCAAGAGGCTTCATCACCGCTAGATTTCCTTCTGAGGTCACATGACACTGAAGATAGAGTCAGAGTCAGATAATGACAGCAGATAAAAATTACCCTCAGAGACACGAGCGGCGATGGACGAGCCTTTTTTAATTCAGACCCTGAACCCTTCGCCCCCTCAGTATGAACACATGATCTGTGCTCTGTGATCTGGAGATTCAAGAGGAATCTGAACAGATCAGGGTTGGACAGCCACACCAAACTGCTGTCTGCCAATTATTCACAATCATAAAAGCTGAAACTTCCTGAATCCCACAGAACCACAAAATCACACCCATATGTCCAGAACCTGAAGGTTGGAACAAACAGCTTTACAGCCCGATGTCAGGGAACATGAGGTAACATGAGTTAACACGAGTTAACACGAGTTAACACGAGTTATTGAGTTAACAAGAGGTAACATGAGTTAACAAGAGGTAACATGACTTAAGATGAGGTAAAATAAGGGAACACAAGTTAACATGAGGTAACACGAGTTAACTTGAGGTAACATGAGTAAAGATGAGGTAACATGAGGTAACATGAGGTAACATGAGTTAACGAGTTAACATGAGTTAACACGAGTTAACACGAGTTAACTTGAGGTAACATGAGTAAAGATGAGGTAACATGAGGTAACATGAGTTAACACGAGTTAACAAGAGGTAACATGACTTAAGATGAGGTAACATGAGTAAAGATGAGGTAACATGAGGTAACATGAGGTAACACGAGTTAACTTGAGGTAACATGAGTAAAGATGAGGTAACATGAGGTAACATGAGTTAACGAGTTTACATGAGTTAACACGAGTTAACTTGAGGTAACATGAGTAAAGATGAGGTAACATGAGGTAACATGAGTTAACACGAGTTAACACAAGTTAACAAGAGGCAACATGAGTTAAGATGAGGTAACATAAGTTAACGAGTTAACATGAGTTAACACAAGTTAACACGAGTTAACATGAGTTAACATGTCGCCTGTTGATGCTGTTTAAATTTGAATAGAAATAAGCAAAATTAAATGCTGTTAATTGGAGCCCCCCCATAAGTTAGTGCCCCAGTCAGCGGCACCTCGGTCTAAAAAGTCTAGACAAGCCCCTGCTTGTCAGCACCTCCCTCCCTGCAGGTAAGTGGATCTATATTCATTTATACGAATGAAATACAGTTTGTGTTTGTGTTGCGTTCAGCCATCACAACGCGTCTGCAGTCACAGTTAAGTCACAGTCACAGTTAAGTCACAGCCACAGGCTCTCTCACCCTGTACGTGTTGAACGGCTCCATGCCGGTGATGACGCCGTGGTTAACGGGATCTTTGCTGTAGCAGCAGTGAGAGGACGCATAGCTCTTGAATGCTTCACGAGCCACATCCTCCGACAGAGAGGGGATGCTGCAACACAAACACACAAGCAACACTTAACCTCAATGTCAGGGCTTGTTGCATGCTGCATTCAAGGAAAAAATTGTGTGTTGGAAAAATAAAACTAGATCCAGATGAGGACTTTAAGAGCCCGCTCAAATTGAAAATCTGAAATATGAGCTGATTTTACAGAGAAATTTGGGCCGATGAAGACTGTGCACTGATTGAACAACGCAGGGGTGCTCAGAAAGTGTTCGTCTTTTACATTTACCACCTGAGGAGAAGCACATGAGTGGGGTTTTACCTCCAGTCAGTAGGTTCAGGGCCAGGTTGAGGAGGGGCCACAGGCTCCAACGGCATAGGAGGAGGCAGGTAACCTCCTAGAGCAAAAAAGAAAAAGGAAGACCTGAAGTAGCCGTAACCATCTGAGAGTTACCTGTAAAGTCGCAGCTTTGACTCCTCTTACCTCCTCCTTGCACTGTGCCCTCATAGCCGGGCACACTGCCAAACATGTCGGCTGGTGGGGCGGTGGGAGCGGGATACACAGCTGGAATAAAGACAAGAGCTGTAACAGCCTGCAGGTATGTGAAGGTAGCATGACCTTTAAAGGGATAGTTCAACATTTTGGAGCCTCGCACCAGTTTAAAAGTTGATGCCCCTCCCAGAGGAATAAAAAAGACAGGAGAGGATGTGGCGAGGAAGGAATGAGACGGGAAGGAGAGGAGAGACGAGAGAAGAGAAGGAGACAGGACGCCAAAGAGAGGAGACAAGGAGGCAAAAATTTCTAACAACAAATCCATTTGAGATTCCAAATATTTAAAAGCATCAAGATGTCTTCTGGGAAATGACCACCAAATGGGGTTGAGTGCACGTTAATCACTTCCACGTTTATTCCTCCTTTTGTTTTCCTCGATTTCCAGAACTTCAACATCAGGCCTACATCATATATTTTCACTGTCTGCATGAGGCCTGTGGACTTTGCACAGTCACCATGGAGTTAAAACGGGCTGTTACACTATGTGCCAGTAACGGAACTCAAAGAATAACACATTAATAACACATTAATTCACCAGGTAACCTCAAAATGAGTTAAGAAATCATTTTTAAAAAGACTCAAAATATAAAAAAAACAAAAAAAACAAACAAACGTTAAGAAAACGTTAAATCTGTTTAAATTCTGAATAAGGGGGAAATTTTTTAGCAATATGAGCCTAAATGAGCATTTCATGAATTCATACTTTTACGTAAAATGTTGTCTGATTTGTCGTTTAAATCGTAACGACTGCAGTTTGAGAGAAACCGTTAAATCTGTCAAAAAAATGTCACGTAAACCGTTTTTCTCACTACACCACCACGTCCAAATCAGAAACCGGGTACCGCAAACTGGTTGAACCCTCACTGACAACAAACCAAGAAACTTAATACAAGCTCACACCGCGTTAAAGTTGTGTAAATAGAACGTTTCTTGATAGAATTTAAACGTCTGCAGGACGCCCGGACAACGACTCCGCCCTCAGTCGGTGTTGTGGTCAGTTTGGTTACCGTGCAATTTGACGCCAGACGTTAAATTAATGTCCTACCTGCACTGTTCATCCTTCTGCTGCGGTTTCAGCTCGGTTTCGGACAGTTTGTTACCTTCTCTTCTCCGTTACACGCTGACTGCTGCAAGTGTATAAACAGCGGTAATTCAAACACACAACTTCCGGTTATATATTCAAAATAAAAGTCCGGTGACCAGTCTCTATTTCGGTGGATTTTTATATATATATATATATATATATATATATATATATATATATATATATATATATATATATATATATATATATATATATATAATGAACTGTATGAAACAGAATGTAAATACCATGGGTTTTTCTTAGCAATACAAAACAATTACAGCACGTAAAACAAGACACTAAGTCCATCTATAACTTTTAATTAAAAAATACAGAGATAAGCAGTCAGCAGTTTGAAAATGCATATATGCTTCACAAGCAACACATCTAGCTAACACATTATAACCAGACACATACAACCAATTTATGTATTGTTGTTGAATGGAACATCCTAATTTATGAGTGTATCTTCTTTTTCTTCATGACTAATATACCTACGTTAATTTTATTGTTGTGACACTTTTCACCCTGCAGGTCTCAAAGTGTCCTCACCACGGACTGTACAAAACATGGACATGTCACTCAATGACGTCACTAATTGGTCTTTGAAGACGAGTTATGAAATGAATATGGAAATAATGATTACATCAATCAATATCTACAACTTTGATATCTTCAGAATGTTAGTATCCTCTAAAAAAAGAAATAAATTATACAAAATGAAAATATATTTTGCACCTGGCTGTAAACGTCTAATTTTTCTGCATTGAACATGGATGATAACGGGGATCTTTGAGTGGACTGCTAGTGGACACTTGAGGAGCTTTATTTATTTATTTGTTTGTTTGTTTGTTTGTTTGTTTGTTTGTTATCCTGGACGTTTTTGGTTTGCTTCTGTTGGCAGTAAAGATGTCAGTACTGCAGCTCCTCCACATCAATATGTCAACAAGGATCCAGACAGTATTTTGGCTTCACTTTATAGGGAGGAGGCGCGCTGTCCATCTCTTTGCACAGCCAGTGATCTTGATTAAACTTAAACTGACTAAATTTACGGTCGTAGTTTTACTATCCATGAATAAGACTAAATAACCAATTGGCTGCAGTCACAATTGTTCGTTTTATTTTGAAGGGCAGAACTCTGACTTCCGCTTTTTATTGAAGTTTCGCGCTACCTTGCCTGCTTCGGTCTGCTTGAATGCTGCCACGCCCCATCTGGAAGCGATTAGAGGTCTGAGCAGAAACTATTTACTATAAAAGTGAGCTGATAAACATGAAACACTGATTAACTATCAAAGATTAACCCGCCAATTTAAATTCCTGCAGCATTTCTCACTTCCTGTCCTCTTGTTCTCAGGTTTGATACTGGTCTGGCACTGAAGGAGAACATAAGGTTATTACTGTATGTCAGGCATGGAGCTGGTTTATATGTCAGGCATGTTCAGGCACTTTGTGTGTTCAGGAGGTGCATTTTTTCAGAGATCAGCAGGAAGCAGCTCTGTGCACGCTGTCCTCACAGTGTGGTGTGGTGTGGCATTTCAGGTGAAGCCCCTTTCACCTTTTACCTGCAGGCATGCGCATTCCTCACACAGCTGTAAAAATCAGTCTGGGATTGTTCAGTCTAACAATACGAGTCTTGATCAATACGAGAAAAATAGTCTGCGCTTGTCTCAACTCTTCTGGATTAACCCGCCCAGAGACCCCAGGAGGAGTTAATCTGAGCTCCTGATAATCCCACCCTGCAGCTCTACAGAGCTTCATGCATGCCTTTCAGTCAGGTGGGCGTGACGTGTGAGTATCCTAATTCAATAAACTGAGTGTGGTCCTCTCCCTGCCCCAGGCTTTGGCATTCCGTGTAGGCATGTGGAAGGGCAGGGAGCTCCCAGAACACAACATTTGTTGTCACATCAACAAATTTAACTTACTGCATGCAAAAAGTTCATTCTTCCCACTGATTTTAGAGTTTGAAACCAGATTTCATTACAAGGGAGAAGTATCTGGGTCCTTTTCTAATGTAAAAATGTTTCAAAATTTAAAAACACTGTAAATATAAAGTTAGGTTGCAGTCGACAAAAGGCCCAAAAACTGGATTTAAAAGCTATTTGAAGCTCTTCTGTTGTTTCCAGCTGGCTGTGAAACGGTGAAATCAACACTGATGCCTCTTTAGGACACAAGACAGAATATTTTCACTCTACTTCAAACTTTACAGAATACAAAATACTCTTCGTGATCTTCTATATTTTTAAAAATCCTTTTTTGATTAAATAATTAGATTCTTTCCAGTGTTGATACTTTAATGTTCTGTCCACGGAACATTCTGTCCCTGACCAGCAGGAGGAGCCAGAGTCAAACACAGCTCGCTGCCAAGTCTCCACTTACTGTCGCGGTCCCGTGTGTGTCTGAACCACTGACACTCCACAGTTTAAATAAACACAGAGAAGTGTTTGATTTTCTGTGTGTGTATAAATCGAGCGCACCTCAAAGAGCTCAAACGTTTGAAACGTCCCTCAAAATTAACGTGCAGGCTCAGGCACAGGACGGAGTCTCACTCAGCTGATGAACTGTGAACAGTTTTCTAATTTCACCAACAGTTTTTCAGGGTAAAAAACTGAATTTTAATTTTTTTTTTTTTTTTTTTTTTAATATGAACTGATGCTGACTTTTTCAAAATGAGATTTGGGATTTGAAAGCATTCATGACATCATCATCATCAACAACAACAACAACAACAACAACAACAACAACAACAACAACAACAAACTTTTATATTTTAGAGTTTTAAATCTGAAAACACAGATTTGGTCTCAGTAATGACAACAAAGTAATAAACCTGAACTATGGCAGGGTGAGCAGGACTCCTAATTTGCATATCCACCTGCTCACCATACATGAAAAAAAAAAGTGCCAACACGAGCTGAAAGCATCGTTTTACTTTGTCACAACTTCAAAAAGAGAGAGCAACAGCGACGTTTAAGAGCACCCACACTAACTAAAAAACATACTGACACATACTGACACATATAGGGGAACAAATAAAAAATAATGTGATTCACACCAAGGAACTGTGGAATATAATAAACGGGGTAATCAAAAACAAAAAACCTGTTAAAGCTATCCACTTAACCTTACAGACAATGCAGATAACATAGTGAATAAGTTGAACAAATTCTTTGCAGAGGTAGGGCCAAATCTTGCCAAGCAGATCCCAGAGAATGACCTTAGCTGGAACCACTTTGATAGGGAGGGGAAATGTAACCAAAACACAATGTTTTTGACTCCAGCAGACGACAGAGAAATAAAACAACTGATTAATAACTGCACAGGAAAAACGTCAAAAAGACGTCCATGACATTGACATGAAACTGGTCAAAATGGTACAAGAAGAGATTGCATCACCTTTGACACATATATGTAATCTATCATTTCAGACAAAAATAATCTCTTTGCATAAAAAAGGTAACTAACAAAAAAAAAAAAAAAAAGACACTCATGAATTATGCCTTACGTGGAACAAAGGACTGGTCATAAAAGATCAAATACGGACACTAAAAGACAGTCAAGAATTATGTCATACTTCTGTAAATGGAATACAAATGTATAATAATCTGATGATATGTGGAAAAGAGGAGACTAAATATTGAGAAAATGGGGACGGGACTAGATAAGCTCTGCTTCTCCCGTTTTCCCTTTCGGACATGTACACTTTCATCAACTATTGACAATGTGTGATGTTGTATAAGTGTGCTGACGTGACCGAAACATATAAATTAAAAAAAAAAAAAAAAAAAAAAAAAAAAAAAAAAAGACCGGCCTCTGAAGGACTCGTCTCAGGAAGCTGGGTCCTTCGAAGGATGCAGCCCCTGAACTTGGACACAGCAACAGCTGTAAACATCGCTCCTGACTGAGTCGACCACTGACGCAGGGAGTCAGAGGCTGTTTTACAAATGGCCCTTTACATACTACATTCACATGCAGTGGGTACTGCATACTGAATGTATGTATGACAGATCTGTGGGGTCTGTTTTGTAGTTTGCTACTCTGGTTTTTGGAAAATGATGTTTGACTTTGGGTACATCTTGACATTTCAGTTATTAATATACAAAAAGACTTCCTGACAGAGCATTTTACATCCACCTGTTTCTTCAGAAGCTGATGGGTGTTGACTTCCTTCTCGCTCAAAACAACTCGTGTGGAATCATTGATGCTCGACAGGGCTCAGTGTAAACTTCTTAAAACATCTGCACTATGACTCCACCTACGATTTTTGTTCATTTTGTTGCTTTGTTGCTTTCAAAAGCTGATTATTAGAGCGAGTATGACAGCGAGGCTAACATCAGCTTTGTGGTTTCCATGGCAACGTAAACAGAACGTTCAAACGGAAGTGTAAAACCAGCAATTGTGATGAACTACGGGTCGTCAGGAAAAAGTTTGGAAAAACAGCCGAAGTCTTGAGGTCATTGGTTAAAAAGTCCCTTTAAAACTTCTCACTTTCTGATTCTTTATCGTTACTGCTAGAAATAAAACAGAAGAAGAAGAAGACGTGCTCCATTCGATAAACACTTCATCAGCTATTCAAAGAATCTTTGGCACGAGCTCTTATCAAATCCTCTCCACGACTTTTACACCTCGGGAGAAACCGCAGAGGAGGATTTTCCGATGTTTCTATTCAGGAGGGAGCTGAACTCACAGCTCAGAGCCTCTGGTCCTCCTCCACACAGAGGATGTTTACACATCGCTGAGTCTGTGTGTGTAAATGTGTGTGTAGATGTGTGTGTGTGTGTGTGTGTGTGTGTGTCATCCGGGTTGAGCAGAGTCATGCATATTTTCCATTACCCTCATCAAATCAACAAATCAATGTTAAACACTCCTTCTGTGTCCCTCTGCAGCAATAGTGTGTGTGTGTGTGTGTGTGTGTGTGTGTGTGTGTGTGTGTGTGTGTGTGTGTGTGTGTGTGTGTGTGTGTGTTTTGTCATTGGCTGGATCAATACACAGAATCAATGGCTGATTGGTAAATCTGGGACGACAGTCTGACAGACGTGGTTTCCAGTCGGGGTCTTTGGCTGTAAAGCGGTTTGTTGTGGTTTCACAGCAGCTCGGCTTCGTTTCTGGTTCAGCAGCTTCAGCCAAACGTCCTCAAACCTTTCCTCCATTTCCTCCAGCGACACCAACAGGGACCCATGTTTGAGGTTGTCAGTGAAATGTCAGGACAGAACAGAGTGTCTGATGATCTCCACACAATGAGTGTTAATCTTTATGTAGCAGCATCCAAAGCTACGTTCGTTTATATCAGTCTTAACATCAGCTAGAAAAACTGAGATTGGTGAACCTGAACAACATATTTAAAATCAGTAAAACTTCTGAAAACTAGCTGGATTTTAAGGGTGAGCTGCATGTGAGAACGCAAACCTGGAATTGTACCTGTTTACTGTATCGGTATGCAGAAACTTAAATTTAGTGGCCTGGCTCTGTTCTGCCAGCTCCCTTCTCTTCTATGTGCCTATGTGGAGTGCCAAAGCAAGAGGCAGGGAGAGCACACCCCCCATCTCTTTCGTCTTTCCTCTCTTTTTATGCTGTCTCATTTTTACCAGTGTCTTTTGTATGTATAGTCACTGATGCCCACTCTGTTTTATATCCTTTGGGTCTTTGCTGCTGCTCTCCCTGCCTTGGCTTTTCATGTAAGAATCTAGTTTCTAACCTTTAGTTCAGTCAGAAGAATTCATTATCTGGATGCACAAAGTTAAATTTGACAATAAGACTCTGCTCTGGAAGCTCCCGTCTCTTCTATGTGGCTATGTGGGATGCCAAACCTTGAGGCAGGGAGAGCACTCCTCCCCCTCTGTCATCTTACATCTGATCCTCTCTTTTTCTGCTGTGTCTGATTTTACCAGAGTCATACAGATTTTCTCTGATGCTTGCTCTGATCTATACCCTGGAGGTCTTTGCTGCTGCTCTCCCAGCCTTGCCCTTTTATGTAATGATCCAGTTTCAAACCCTTAGTTCACTCAGTGGAACTAATTTTTTTGCATGTCATGAGTTAGATTGGCTGTATTTCTGTTCTGAGAGCTTCCTGCCCTCCCACGGGCCTATGAGAAATGCCAAACCCTGAGGCAGGGGAGAGCACACCTCTCCTCTCTTTATCGCTGTGTTTAATTTTAACAGTGTCAGATGTATTATCACTGATGCTCACTCAGCTCTATATTCCAGGGGTCTTTGCTGATGCTACTCTTCCCACCTCAGCTTTTCATGTTTGCACATGAAAAACAGGAGAAGTGTGTTCTCCCCGCCTCAGGCTTTGGCAGTCAACGCAGGCATGTCGCTTCATTTAACTTAAAGCATGCAAACAATAAATTCTTCTGACTGAACTTAGAATGAAACCAGATGTTTACATGAAAAGAAAAGGCAGGGAGAGCAGCAGCAAAGACCCCTAACAGTACCCTGGATGTGTTTTTGGCAGCACAGTCATCAGGATCTGAAGTGAGAAAACTTTTGCAGCTCTTCACTAATTTTTTGCTCCATCACTTGAGTTGTGTGCGAGTGAGCAGCAAAGTTATGCCTTCCCTTCGCTGTCTGAGCCACCACAGACCAACGTACTGATGGACAGTCCGTCGTCGACCAGCACATCGGTCAGCCGCTGAATTAGTCTCATGCTTCAGTGGTCTGACTTTGACTCAGCAGCTCCTCGCTCCTCTCCACATCCACTTTCTTTTCCAATTATGGTCACTTCTGGCTCCAAAACATCGAAAGGCGATTCAAAAACCAATGGGTGACATCATGGTAGCTACAGTCGCTCCTTCACTACTAAGAGGACTTCTTTCCTGAGGTCAGCGGCACAGCAGAACACAGAGCAGAGGAACTCCACTTCATAAAACTGTCATATTTACCAGCCAAACACTCGGCCTGTTTCTTCTCGAGTGTCAGCGTGCAGTTGTTGTTATGACGACTCTTCATTACACAGCTTTTCTTCAGCCGTGTCTAACGGGCCGCTGTGGTCACAGCATAAACAACCACAAGGCGGGCAGAGGTTTGAAGTCCAGATGATCTGAGAGTTAATGTTCAGAGGAACTGGAAGCTCATGAAGGAAAGACAGTAAACCAAAGAGAAGCAAATCAAGAGATCTGAGAAATCAGTTCTACAGGAGAAGGACCAGGACCACTAAGACAAAAAGAGGTTTTATAGAAAAGACCAGTTAAAAAAAAAACAATAAATATCTTTTTTCCCCCTCAGAACTGTCAAAAGTTGTATATAAGTCTCAGAGTTCTGTTTTTAGTTTTGGAATTATACTTTAACCTGAGAATTATAAGAAAAAAAGTGCCTTTTTGCTCATGGGAAACACTTCTGATTCCAGCCAGAGGTGTCACTGTAATCAACACCAGATAGATAATCCTCAAGGAGCCTCACAGGGACTTTAAGGAAATGGGAATCTTATCCTATTTTAAAAGAGAAACAACAGAATACTGAAAATAAATGAATAAATAAATAAAAATAATTCTGAATTGGTCTGGAAAGTCTTACTTTAATCTCAAATTGTGAGGGGAAAAATGAAAAAAAAATAGATTAAAGTTAAATTCTTAGATTTAACTCAGGTCTTGAGAAAGATTTAGACTTCAGACTTTAATCCCATTGTTTTTAAACTTTAATATCTTAGAATGTGAAGAAGAAAAAAAAAACAAACTCTGATTTTATTCTTAAAATGCATAAAATGTCAGTTTTGAGTTTTCACTTTTAAGTCAGAAAAAAAAAACAGAAAAATCTTTTTAAAAAAAAGTCCTGAAACTACCTCCAATTTTGACTTTATTCTCATTTTTTTTACTTTAATCTCAGAATTACGTAAAAAAAAGTAAGAATTGTAGGTGTTATTTTATAACTACTTTAATCTGAGATATTTCACTAAAAGCTAAAAAATTCTGGAAAGAAATTAAAAACTCTGAGACTTTAGTCAGAATTGGGTCTTGAATCTCAGATATTTTACTGTAGAGCCAAAAACAAATTGAAAATGTCTTTTTTTTCTTGCTCTACCTCGAAATAAAATACCCTCTTTTAAATAAAAAAAATTAAGCCTGAATTTTGACTTTCTCTGGATTTTCTTATTTTAACATCAAACTTTTGCTATAATTACACAATTCTGGGAAAAAAAAAGTCCCAATTCTGACTTTAATCTAAAAAATGGAGGCCATCATAAACAACGATTAACTCATCCATGGCCGGGTATGAGCGAGCCTATGACATGATACCTGAACGAACCCGCCGAACCCTCGACCATACCCATAACTGGTTAAAGCCGGTTGGTTCATACTCATCATCGAGTTCGTTCATTCAGATATTCAGATGAATGAAGGATGAGCGAGCAGAGTGCCCACGCTGTCTTTGGATCTTTGCTTGAAAGTAAGACATGATTTTGAGAGGACTGGTCCTTTAAGACTTTATTTTGCACCAAGTTGAGCTTTAAACAGTAAAAACTTTGAGTGAAACCAAACAACCCTGGCAGTCGTTCACACACTCACACCACACACACTCACACCACACACACTCATACCATGTACCACGTGATCAAAGAGCCACGAGTGTGTTCGTTTTAAAGCGGAGGGAAAGTCAGAGGTTTGTGGAGATAAATCGATTTGTTCGCACTGATCGCAGCGTAAGCAGCGTCCAACCCGTCACTAAAACCGCTCCAGACATGGTTCAGGGTTTCACAACCACAGAGAAGTTCAACGAGTCCAGAGGAGTTCAACCCAGCGCTCATTCAGAGGACGGCTAGGTCATGGCAGCTTTTTGACCTCGCCTTTGCCGCCATGCGTTGGTTATTTCTCGCTACAAGTCGGTCCAGGAAGCGCCGAGCCTTCTGGGTAAGGCTCTCTTTGCGTTTGTAGATGGAGCGCCGCCGCTGGATGGCCTCGCTGCCGTCCCGACGGAGGCGGATCTGTCGGACCACGCCTTCGAACAGCTCTGAGACGTTGTGCTGCAGAGACGCCGACGTCTCGATGAATTTACAGTCGAACACCACGGCACACGCTCGGCCCTCTGGGAAACAAGAACCGGTGAGAGGAGTGAGTGTTTCATATCAGCGTTGATAAGCTAAGATTCCTGAACATTAAATCGTTACCTTCAACCGCCACTTCTCTGGATCGGACCAGGTCACTCTTGTTGCCCACGAGGATGATGGGAAGGTTTTCAGCCTGGCGTGCACGCCGTAGAGTAATTCGGAGCTCAGCAGCCGAATCGAAGCTGGTTCTGTCGGTGACGGAGTAAACGATGACGTAAGCGCTCCCGACCTTCAGGCAGTGGTCCTGAGAGGAGCTGTCCTCGTCCTCCTGACGGGGAGGAAGAACATTTTTATTCTTCAGTCAAGACTTTAAGGATCCATGTTCACATGAATAAAACCAACAAGTTCCCATCACACCCAGTTTGAAAAGCTCCACAGCTGCATTAAACCAACACTCCGTACCAGTTTGTCGTTCTCCCAGTTGTCCATTACGATGAGCGTGGTTTCCTCTCCATCCACCGTCAGTTTCCGCTCGTATGTTTCCACTGTAAGAAAAAATGAAAACAACAGTTACAGGGTGAGAATCCAGAAGCAGAGCTTAGTCCACGTTGTCTTTGTAAACTGTTTGTTTTGGAAATGAATGGAGATCAGATCTTCTTTTTAACACTACTTTTCTTTTTCAAGACAACTTTTCACCGGATAAAACGTGACGAGGTAAGGTATTTATCAACAGCTACACCGCGCTGCTGTTTGAAATGTGAAAACAAGTAAACTTTGTCAGTTTGTGCTGTAGTTTAATGGCCGGCTAGCCTGGTGCTCTGAGATGTATCCATAGGCTAACATAACGTTAGTGAAACCTTATGTCCTTATGTCATCCACCAATCAGAGCTAACGTAACCTCACTCTTCATTTTATTGACAGACTCTCAAGTTTGATCAGATCACTGCAGAATAACTGCTGCATGTGGGTTGGAATGAACATTATCACAGACAGATTAACCTGTGGTTTAGCCTTTAGCTTGGGGTTTAGCCTTTAGCTCTTTGTTTAAGTCTTTAGTTGATTGTTTAAGTCTTTAGTTCGTTGGTTTAGCCTGCAGCTCGTTGATTAGACTTTAGCTTGTGTTTTAGCCTTTAACTTGATGTTCAAGTCTTAAGCTCATGGTTTAGTCTCTAGCTCATTCTTTAAGGCTTTGGTTCATTGTTTACGCCTTTAGCTTGTTGTTTATCCTTGAGCTCATGGTTTAGTCTTTAGCTTGTTGTTTAGCCTTGAGCTTCTGGTTTAGTCTTTAACTTGTTGTTTTAGCCTTTAGCTTGTTGTTTTAGCGTTTTACTCATGGTTTAGTCTTTAGCTTGTTGTTTAGCCTTGAGCTTTTGGTTTAGTTTTTAACTCGTTGTTTTAGCCTTTAGCTTTTTGTTTTAGCGTTTTACTCATGGTTTAGTCTTTAGCTTGTTGTTGTAGCCTTCAGTTTGTGGTTTAGACTTTAGCTAGTAGTTTAGCCTTTAGCTTGTGGTTTTGTCATTAGCTTGTTGTTGTAGCCTTCAGCTTGGGGTTTAGCCTTTAGCTAGTAGTTTAGCCTTTAGCTTGTGGTTTTGTCATTAGCTTGTGGTTTTGTCATTAGCTTGTTGTTGTAGCCTTTAGCTTGGGGTTTAGCCTTTAGCTCTTTGTTTAAGTTTTTTATATCATTGTTTAAGTCTTTAGTTATTTGTTTAAGCCTTTAGCTTGTTGTTTATCCTTGAGCTCTTTAGCTTGTTGTTTAGCCTTGAGCTTTTGTTTTAGCCTTAACTCGTTGTTTTAGCCTTTAGCTTGTCGTTTTAGCGTTTTACTCATGGTTTAGTCTTTAACTTGTTGTTGTAGCCTTCAGTTTGTGGTTTAGTCTTTAGC
Organism: Labroides dimidiatus; assembly: GCA_030710495.1. NCBI lineage: Eukaryota > Metazoa > Chordata > Actinopteri > Labriformes > Labridae > Labroides > Labroides dimidiatus. The sequence goes on from CM061143.1 coordinate 2,800,137, forward strand.
TAGTAGTTTAGCCTTTAGCTTGTGGTTTTGTCATAAGCTTGTTGTTGTAGCCTTCAGCTTGGGGTTTAGCCTTTAGTTCATTGTTTAGACTTTAGCTTGTTTAAGTATTTTTCTTCTTAAATAGAAGTGCTGGTGTATGTCTCATTTTAGTGTAGCTTTTGAACAGTAACACCCTCAATTAGCACACACTTTTTATCCTTATTTTCTCTTCATGAGGAGTAGAAATCGTAAATAAACTGAAGTATCTCATTATGTACATTAACGCCAGGATCCAGAACATGCAGGTCTGAAGCATCGAATGAAAACCAAACACGGAGCTCAGTTAACCCTGAAAGCAGAGAGCAGAAAGCTCCCCCCCCTCACTCCATATCAGACTGTCACAGATCAATACAGGCTGTCAATCATGGCCTCAGGCCAATCAACACATGACCCGGAGCTGATCGATAACGTCAGGACGCTGAAGGTTGTTCTGTCACAGCAAAGTCAGAGAGAGAAAGTGAGAGCTGAGCTGCTGAGTGTGAGGAAGAAAAACAGAAACAACGTGACACAGGAGGCTGTTAGAGAGCTGCTGATTCAAAGAGGTTAAAAAGAGAAAGTCCTCTCAGACGAGGTCAGAGGCTGAGCAGCTCGAACGCTTCACTCTGATAATTTCATCCTGAGAAACAGACGAAGACTGATCCAGATCTTCACTGCTACCATACCTGGATTGAAACAGGTAACAGAGGCCGTCTGTGTCTGGTCTAACTGACCTCTCCACCAGTACAGGAATGAGAACGTTAACCTGCTGAGAGGACTGAAGACTGGTGGTGCTAGCTCTGCTAACTTTAGTCAGTTTGACACGTCTACCTATAAACTCTGTGATCTGAGAGTTTTCTTGGTTTGACTCGACCTCAAGTCGTCTCTGAAAGTCTTCTCAAACTCTTTGCTCCCCACATAAACAAACGTGACTTTTTAAAATGAGAGAGGAAGTAATAATTTATGATGCATTCACAGAAGTCAGGAAATCTAATCACTGATTGGCTTTCAGGTCGTGACATAAAGCACATTTGTCCTGCAAATTCCTGCACAGTACCATGAAGCTTGTCTTTTCTTCTTTAACACCAAAGGTATCATAATTTAAAACATGAGATTCAAAGACCTCTATTCCATCAACAGGATGAATATTTTCAGAGGATTATTGTTCCTCTACAGGCGGCTGGAGTTGGAGTTTGACCCTTTTTTTGTTCCAAGTGTCTGCTCTCAGGAAATCATCCACACACTTTTTTTTTTCCAGGAAAATCACTGATAGAATTTAAGAAGATGTTTTTAAGACAACTTAGAATTCACAGAGTTTGCAGATAGTCTCCCTTAGAACACATCTTGGAAAAAAAATAAAATGTGATAGTGACATTTTGAAGCATTTCTCTTGCCCAAATATTGTACTGGTTTATTATTTATTTATTTATTTATTTATTTATTTATTTATTTATTTATTTATTTATTATCATGTTTTATATCTATGTATTTATCAATTTATCTATTCATTTATTCAGTTTTTGAATATGTGTGCGATGTATGCCACTGGGTGTAAACACTTTTGAAATAGAAAAAATATATACATATTACTGAAAAAAAAGAAGATGTGTTCAGAAAAACAGATTAATTGTTACTCTCTGAAAAAAAGTATTTTCTGCATCAAATGAATGCATATTTACAAAAAACTTTATTAAAAAAGTTGCTAAAACCGCCCAATTTATCAAATATGATACAAAAAAATATCATAAACGAAATGAAATAGAAACATTTTGTGAACATTTTGTTAATATTTTGTTGGATTTTATTAAAAAGATTAATAAACATCTCAATTAAATATAATTTTAAAATAATAAATAAATAAATAAATCAGAATTTTCTATTTTTTAGATGGGCCAGAGTTTAAACGGTGAAGTTGTTTAAATTTTTTGGCTAGCTTGACTGGTTGAGGACTTACAGTAATCTAAAGAGCACCTGTGAAATGAGAGAGCCTTCACTCTGACAGGTTTTAAAGCGTTGAGCACAGACTTCTGACTTTTATCTTAAAATTTTTAACCTTAAAGTTACATTTAAAAGTATTTTCCAAACTCTTTTTATTAGTTTGAATACCAAAAACCGTCAGCGGTCCTGATCTTCTTTGGGTTGGGGTCTATGTTTCTATGAGGAGTCTGTTTCTAAAGCTCATGGAGAAGCTACCTCGTCTGACTTTAAACGTCCTCTACAGCGTGTTTTTAAACCTTTTCTGCTTTGTTTTTTTGTTAAGCTCATAAACTTTGATTAGCGTTGATCGAATCTGCTGCTACTTCAAAAGACGAGCTGTAACTGACTGATCCGACCCCCAAAGGTGACGTCCCACCTCCAGGTTGTTCATCTTTCTCCGTGACCCCGGCAAAGATCCCTGCCAGGCTGGTCTTTCCGACCCCGTGGTCCCCTAACAGCACCACTCTGTAAACACAGTCCGAGTCGCTCTGCGAGTCGTCCTCTGAGTCCGAACTCCACTCGGCGAGGTAGTGGAGGGACTTGTCTCCAGGGTGGTAGGACGCAGACTGTCCCAGAGGAGGGTGACTGCGCTGGGGGTGGAGCTGGTCAGGGTCCTGGTTGGTGCTGCCAGGAAGCTGAGGGTCTCGGGTCCAGGACTGGTGTCGGTAGAAGTGGGTTGGAGGGATGGGTGTGCTGCCTCGCCGCTGCAGGGGCTGCTTCTCTCTCTGGGTGTTGAGGGTCATTTTGGTGACAGCATCAGGACACGATGAGCCTGAGGGAGAGAGGACGGAGGTCAAAGGTCAAAGGTTAAAGTCTGGCTCACCTGGATAAGGTTTTTGGAATCTGGATTGAATGATGATGTTTTTTAATATCTGTCATGACTTTCACAATCAAACACTCCTGCAGTCAAACTGAAGTTCCTGCATATGAACGATGACACCAAACGCCTTTGTGATTGTGTGCCCCATCCTCTTCAGCCTCATCATGTTTTCACAACTTTTTCCTTGATAATATGGTCATTTTTTAATTTAATCTTTCCAGTGGTTCCACTATGTTTCTTGCTCTTTATGTTTCAGCCAGTCTTTCCTTTAGCTCCCATGTGGCTCCTCTCTTTGGGCCTGACTCTGTGCTCTCCATCCTCTCCTCTGCCATGTCCTCATTGACAGGAATGGAGCCACACTTTGACACCAAATACCACCGGCTTCCTCGAACATACCCACCAGCTACAGACACTCTGTATTCCCCCGTATTGATCCGGATCGGTCAGAAATGTGGGTCACTGAATTTTGGGGGTGGAGCTTTTGTAAAGGAACTGACAGGGTTTGTGTTATTAATCAGATATTGGGATCAAATTTAAATAAACGTTGAGTTCTCAGACTCTCTCTCTCCAAATATTCAGGTTATAAAAACATCAAACCCAGAGGGAAATATCTCAGAGGTCTTGAACCTTGTATAGAAGATATATGTCCCACTGTTTACATTCTGATGTGGTCTGTATCTGCTGTGAGCTCCTCTTTATCCTACGTAATGCCTCCCTCAGGCTCAGGCTCAAGCTCAGGCTCTGCTCTCAGTGTTTTATGTCAAACTAAAGAAAGGTCTCATTTCTTCTGCTTTCTGGTCTGCTCCTGTTGTCTCTATAAGGGTACGAAGCCTGGAACTGGAACAGGGTTAGACAACATCGGGGGCCTGGCTTTACTGCAAGGATGCACGACATGGTCTGACAAAATATCTTCTCTCTTCAATCCTCTCAGATAACTACAAAAGCTAAAAAACTACCGACCAGTTTGTGTTTACTTCCTAAGAAGCTTTCACAAAACAACAAAGCAGCATCAAGTGATCATAACGCCTCAGTAAAATTAAACACATTAAACAAGGTTTACATATTCGCTGTTATGCTGATGATGCCCAAATCTACGTCTACAACAAATCCATCACTTCTCTGACTCTCACCAACTTCCTCCTTAAAATAAAAACTTGGATTCAAACTAGGGTTGCCAACAGTGGTGTAGTGGTCCCTTGAGAAGTGGGAATACTCTAAATTTTCACCTTTTTTTAAGTAGTACAGAAAAAAGACGGTTTTAGAACCAGTGTACCATGTAAGACTACTCTATTTACCCAAAAATTTGTTATTTCTACCTGCTCACTATTATAAAATTATCATGACTTAATTAGGAGCAGTTTGTAGTTACTACTGGTCACACAAGCAGAATGGATGAATGTAAAATGTATTTATCATGAGGCAAACATGGTGTTTCGGTCATTTTTTGAACATTTATTTAAATCTGAAGTTGACGATGCATTCTTGTTCATATTCAACTCACCGTCGCTTGTTCTGTTGTTTGGTCTGCTCTGCTGCCGTTCACAGTCAAGTGGCACACACAGACACCTGAGGTGTTAGCGATATTTTAATCGGCATGACCACCCCTATTCTGCTTCTGATTGGCTCATCAGTCACCAAGCCTAAAGTTAACCAATTTAATCAGTGAAGGCAGCGAGAACCAGCCAATTAGAGGCAGAGGAGGGTGGGTCATGGCTTCACCATCCTTGAGGGAAAAAAGGGCAATCTGGCAGTTAGATATTACTGAATGGTGCGCATCGGGGGGTTTAGAAGTGGGTATACTCAATGCTGACTGAAAAATAAGTGGGTATACTCCGTATACCGGCGTATACCCTCGACTACACCACTGGTTGCCAACTGTCCCGTATTAGCTGGGACATCCTGTATATTAGGCGAAATTGGTTTATTTCTTATGGGACCGCAATTGTCCCATATATTTACGATTAACTCTTGTAAATAAAGTAGATTGCACTTAACAGATTCTAGATCAGATAAATCAGCGGTGGCAGATCGTGTGCCAATCCCACCGCCTGTCATCCAATCACAGGCGCATTTGCGCCAACTAATGCGCAAATGCACCAAGTCCTGACTAAAAAAAAATCAAGTTAAGGTAACGTGTAGAGTTGTCTGTCTGGTTTGCCTTTTAATGTAAAAATCCACATTATGGTTTGTTTAAGGTTTATTCATGAGAGATTACAAAATGATACAGTCAGGATTAACAAGAATACACAGTCTCTACATTTCCAGTTGAATTAGAATATGAATAGAAGCTGAATTCACGCGTCATGCTCACACCACCGTGACACCGTACACCTGTCCCTTATTTAGCAGTGAGGAAGTTGGAAACCCTAATTCAAACCATCTTCCTTCAAATCAGACGTCTGAATCATCGACCTCAAAGCTCTGTCTCCATCACCGCTTGTTCGCCCCCCTCAGCGTAATTCAACACATCACCCTCACATTTAAAGAGCACCTCATCTAATCCGCCCTACGTCAGCTAACAAACAGATACTCTAACAGCAGGACGTCTGGGAACTTTTGGCATACTGCAGATTTTTCCAGTTTTCATATACTGCCTACGACATACTGAACTTCAGCCAAATCAGTCGACAATACTCGGTCTGGAAAACAGCCACAGACTGCTTATACAGGAGGTAACAGGGCACAGGTGGAAACAATGAGGGTGGGGACTAGGGCTGCCAAGATCAGTCGACGAGTCACGATGACGTCAACGATCAAATTCGTCGGCGACTTATTTAATAATCGACGTCGTCGTTTTAATATTTTTTCAAACTGCCGCTGTACTTTCACCTGTCTCGTCTGCCGTTCTGTCCTTGACGCATACGCGGAGAAGTGGTAACCGGAGTAACCCGTGATGTCACTGGAAAAGTTATGCCCAACAGTATCATGGCTAGCCGGCAACAGAGCTGGAAAGTTTGGGAGCATTTTTCCAAAATAAAGGAGAAAAGTGAGCAATGCAAAATCTGCAAAGCAGAAATGTCCTTCCATGACAGAACGACGGAGATGCACGAGCATCTGAAAAGACAGCACGCCGTGGCTGATTTATTTTCTGACGAAGAATGACAATCTCGGTAAGCTAATTGGCTAGTTAGCTGCTAACATTAACGTCAACAGGGAGCTACCTACTTAATAGCGATGTCATGTTTGAATAGAAAATTGGTACATTAAAAAAAATGTCAGAAATGCTGCTACAAGCTGCAAAGTTCATTAAAAGCTGAATGAACTATGATATTAACTGTCTTCATTTTTAGTTAGTACATACCTTAAACACTTGAAGCTGGAAGCTAATGATGTTAGCTATATGCTGGTGCAGTAAGCTGCAGTTTATGTATGATCCGAATAGTCGACTAATCACCAAAAATAATCGGTGACTAGTCGATTATCAAAATAATCGTATGTGGCAGCCCTAGTGACGGACAACAATCGCAAGAGTGGGAAACACATCAGGACAGGAAGTGGAGTGTTCTGAAACGAGAGGGAAGACATTACTACAAAATAAAGCTGGACGGGACAAATAATTAGCAAGTATGAACTTAACATATATGACAAGACATGAGTCAGTCTTCTCTGGATCTGGACTCTAGAAGTCCAGTCAGGGTACGCTACAACAAATATCTACGCCTACGGAAAAATTCAAGAAAATTCACATATAAAGTCATTTAAAAATATTGCATGAGACATGTTTGCATGCATGTCTGCTTATGACAAACCAAACAATCATACATGTGGAAAAACATATATGATTGAACTGGAAAATCCATCTGAGTGTAAAGGGCTGAGTGTGTTATTGGTTTTTCTACAGCTGGAAGGATCTGCGTCAGGAGAAATGAGCTGCAGAAGCGTTTCATCTTTAGAAGCACACGCAGAAATAAAAAGCAAACGGGAAAGAGACAAACAAACAACAACAGACACCAAATAAAAGAAAAACAGAGCAGATTGAAGCCGGACGTTTGTGTGTTTGTTGTCAGAGCGTGTTTCCTACTTTGCTGATGAAACAGTAACTGAGAGAAAACAGCGAGCTGAAGTTCACTTACAGCACAACGACACCAAACAGCACCAAAGATATGGAGGGAAAAGTTTAGACAAATGAAATCTGACCCCCCCACAGCAGGTGGAAATCACCCCTTCTCAAGATTTGTCATGGAAAAAGTTTAAAACACGGGACGGAGCGATGATAAACGAGCCGCAGGAATCCTTTTTTTTCCGTTATTTACATTGAAGCACACTTCCTGTGTGAGATTATACGTCCCTTTACGTCTTTAAAAACAGAGAGCACACTTAGTGTCCTTGGATTGGAAACCCATCCTCAAACTTACTCCTCATTTGACTCATCATTCATATCACTCTGTATAATAACCCAATGATGACAGTCTGATTATGTTACAGAGCCAGCACAACAAAAGTCCCAGGCTGAATGGACTCACCGGGATCTGCAGCACGCACAAGAGAGCTCAGACACACAAAAACTCCTGCGATAAATAATTCAAGAGTTTAAAGGTGCCAAGAAAGGCTGGTAGAGACGGTGAGGAGGAGCCGGACCAACCAGGAGAAGGTTCTGGACAAGTTACAGTCAATAAATAACGGTGAAAAGTAGTTCAAATACTTAAAGCTGACGTTAATTTATCGCCATTGAAGGTCAGGGGTCACATCTTACTTGTATGAATTGTTATTTTAGTGGATTTGCTGCTTTTTCTGAAGTGTTTTCATCAATTTTATCCTCAAGCATTAATGATTTTTTAAAAAATTTAACTTCATCGTCATCGTCAGACTTGAAATCAACGTTTTTGCATGTGAAACCACTTTTTTTTCCACCAATATAATTCAAATAATTATGCAGTCTTAATTTAAACATCATAAAAAAATAGTGCATACATATAAAGTCTTACATTTTCAAGAACAATATTTTTAATGGATGTTTTGGTGCTTTAATTACTCTGGAGAGTGGAAAAAAAAAAAAGGTTTGATTGGTGAAATAAAATGACCCAACATGCAGATTTAAATTAAAGGATCATAAGATGAAGACTAACTCACCGTACGCTCCATAAACAGTCTGCTGGTGCGTCTCTCCGGCCTCTGCAAACAACAGGACTGAACTGAACCCTGACTCTGTGTCTGCCTCCGTCTCTGTAACAGTACCCCGGTGCCACAGTAACCCGGCTGGAAAAAAAAAAAAAAAAAAAAAAAAAAAAAGTTCCACAACAGCGTTAAAAATTCAGCAGTGGAATCACAGAGTTATCTACCTCCCTCTGTGTGTGTGTGTGTGAGAGAGAGTGTGTGTGTGTGTGTGTGTGTGTGTGTGAGAGAGAGACAGAGCGACAGCAGAGGAGAAACAGATAACTGAGGGGGGATTGTGTGTGTGTATGTGTGTGCGTGTGTGTGTGTCAGTGCGGAGCCTGAGATGGTTTAGAGAACATTTTTGGCCGTTTCCTGTTTGACACACAGACAGAGTTTGGCTTCATAAGACACCACAGACAGGATGGAGGAGTTTACATAGAAAACATCACGCTGTGTGTTTGTCTCTGACTGATCCGGATCCCTACAACAAAGAAAACCTAATACACCAGAAACCAGCTCGTAAAGCATCAGTTAAAGAAACACTGACACTTGAGAAGTGATTAAAGTTCCTGTGAGGACTTTCTGAGTGATCCTGAAAAAGTCTCTCTTCTAGATATCTGCCTGATCCTAATCCACAACTAAAATCAGATTATCAGCACAAATATAGGTTATTACTAAATGATATTTCTCAGCTTCCTGATCGGGTCGGACAGGACCGGAATTATTTACAGCACGTTCAAGTATCAATGACAACACCACACTGATTGATGAAGTTTAGTAGAGAGAAGAGAGATCTGTGTTTTTCTCTGCTGAAAACGATTTCTGTGATTAATTTAGTAGAGGTGGTGGAGACTGGAGCTGAACTGACAGACAAAAAAAGGACAGAAGAGAAACAGAAAGATAAACAGGAGAGAGATAGAGCACAAGCTAAAGGCTAAAACATAGGCTAAACCATGAGCTAAAGGCTAAAACACATGCTTAACAACAAGCTTAAGGCTATAACATGAGCTAAATGCTAAAAAAACATGCTAAAAGCAAAAACACAAGCTAAACCATGGGCTAAGGGCTAAAACACAAGCTGAACCACAAGATAAAGGCTAAAACATAAGCTGAGGCTAACACGGGAGCTAAACCATGAGCTAAAGGCTAAAACATGGGCCAAACCATGAGCTAAAGGCTGAAACATGAGCTAAAGGCTAAAACACGAGGTCAACCACAAGCTAAAGGCTAAAACATAAGCTGAGGCTAACACACGAGCTAAACCATGAGCTAAAGGATAAAACATGGGCCAAACCATGAGCTAAAGGCTGAAACATGAGCTAAAGGCTAGAACACAAGCTAAACCATGGGTTAAAGGCTAAAACATGGGCTAAACCATGAGATAATGGCTAAAACATGAGCTAAAGGTTACAACACGAGCTTAATCTTGAGCTAAAGGCTAAAACACGAGCTAAACCACAAGCTAAAGGATATTTTTCTTCTAACTAAGGCTGCCCCCCCCCCCCCAGTAGAAAACAACTACCTTTAAAAAACACTGTTGCTTAATGACAAACCGACACGAGCAAGACCACCAAGAGATTAACTAGTTGTTAACAAATAATAATAATAATAATAATAATAATAATAATAATAATAAACAACTTCAGTTGTTTATTAATGCTAGCATAAAAAATGCTGGTTTACAAGCTAGCTAGTTGACACAGGGAACATTTACTGACCGGTTAACTATGGCTATAACTAGTATACTGATCTGAGAAAGAGTGAACCAGTCAGTCTAGACATGGTTGAACTATGGCAGTACCAAATAGTATCACTAGGTGGAGCTACCTTCCTGTTTCGTTTTCTGTGGTTGTTGCATTGCCGACTGTGTGAAGGTGAAGGTGATATGTACATTTTTTGAGAGGTGAATGAAGCGCTGTGGAGACCTGGTTTCATGTGGTCTTAGTTTAATCTTGTACACAATCCTCCGTCCTTATACTTGATGCTAACATGCTATCCTGGTATGACACTGCTAACTCTCTACACCAGCGATGTTACAACAGAGTCGCTAATAAAGGAATTACTGACAAAAGCTTTAAAGCATCCTATTTTATGTGATTCACCATCTAGCATCAGTTAGCCAGCTAGCTAGAGGGACACAAATACAGTTAGCTTACACGGACCGTTAAGCGTTAAAGCTAGCTAATGGGCTTCTCAAATCTCATTGGCTAGCTGACTAACAGCGTTTAACATTCACACAGACACTGAGAAGCAGTGCTGCTTTTTATATACTCTACCAAAATGTTAAATGCTCATGTTGTGTGAACGCTTTCTTTGTCAAATCAGACACACCAACAGATCGTCGTCTGCTCTGACTCCATATGTTGAATACCTGATTTCTCTGTTTTGGGCTGGAAATGATTTCTCTCCACTCTCAATATTTGAGTCATGAACTGAGATTAGATCAGAGGACGTAACAGAAACACTCGTCACTCTGTCTGAGTCACAGGAAGTGCTTTTACTGTAATCCAGCGTCCTCTCAAATCAGCTTCGCTGTAAAACAGTAAAAACTGTACCTGCAGCAGGAACCAGTCACTCATCATGATGACTTTCCAGTCAAACCACCTGCTTCCAGTTTCCCCAGTAGCCAAATGTCGCCCTCTGCAGGCAGACCGATGTAACTGACATCAGAAAGGCTTAAGAAACACAAAATAACATGGTCTTAGTGGGCCGGTTTCACTGCTTTTTGGTTTAAAGATAAATAAACAAAAGCAGGTAACATTCAGACATGCAGTCTTAAGAAGACTAATTTTTTTTTTTTTTTTTTTTAAATTGCACTTTAGATGGCACACATGGTGACCTACTGAGGCCATTAAGAGTTATGTGTTTTTGAAAAAAAAAAAAAAAAAAAAAAAAAAAAACATGTTGAAAATAAGTGAATAATTCTATTTTTTTCATTACTGATCATTATGGTACAGAGTGACTTTAAGGCAACGCACCCCAAAAACACTCAGAGAAACTTCTTTAGAGTATGCTTGTTTGGTCTATTTTTTTTACCCAACAATCTTTTTATTGGTCTTTTTTTTTTTTTTTTTTTTTTTACAGATTTATACAATATAACATTACAGTAGTTTCTTGGTACAAAGATCAAATAACAACTCCCTCCCTCTTTCCCTTGAGCCCCTATCAACTGCTGGAGATTTAAAGCACTGTGCTTGAAAGCCAATTCTGGAGTTAGAGTGAGGATAGTAAAAGCTGGAATTAGGGCTTCACAACCCCTACTAATAGAGTAGCAGAGAAAAAAGACGGCAAGAGAAAAAACAAAAAACAGAAAGATGATGAAAGTATGACATAATCCACTGTGTGTCTGAAACAGAAAAAAAAGGTTAAAAAAAAAACATTGGGAAAGAGTAGGAAGAAAATTAGGATCCAAATTATGCCGGAAATCCATAAAATATATAAATAATGAAAGATGAAATATTTAGGGGAGGAGGAAAGTGTTGAATTAAAATGATTGGAGTTTTTAAATGTGGTCCAGGAAAGCTCCCCATATCTTTTTGATTTTTTTTTTTTTTTTTTTACAGATAGCGATCAAGTAGCCAGAAGAGAAGCAAATGACAGAGTTCGGCATTTGAGAGGAGTGAGGTTCAACACCTCTTCTGCAGTACCAAAAATAGCGATTATAGGATTAGGATCTAAAGTTACGTTCAGAATTTGTGATAAAGTCTGAAAAACTTCCCTCCAAAACTTTTGAATACTGGGGCATGTCCAGAACATGTGATAAAGTGTTTGGTCTATTTTATGAGAAAAAAAAAAAAAAACTCAAAAAAAAATTTCCCAGCTGGCATCATAATGCTTACCATAGAGCAGCATTTTAACTCCACGTCTGTTCTTATAATATGAAATAAGTCTAAAACATCTTTTTAACTTTTTGTTCTCTCGGTTCACAAACCAAGAAAAAAAAATCCACTATAGTTGATGTAAATAATTCATTGGAGTGGATGATGCGTTCATTTACATTTCTTTGATTTTTCAAGCACATTTAGCACCATCCATCCCATCATGCTCAGAGACAAGCTCAAAGAGAGGAGTGGAGAGAAGTGTTTTACATCCTGGTATTTTCAGATTCATGTCAACTACAACAGAAAAGCTGGACGGAGATCAGACAGGAAGTGAACGACGGTTTGACAGAGAGCAGGTCCATGTGAGGCCGGTGTGTTTGAGCTCCAGCTCATGGATTCATTAATCCACTTTAGACCTTTATAAGTTATCACTTTATTCCTTCAGTCTTTGTTGTGACATTAAAGTCACCCGTAAAGTGAAGTCTGTTTTTCCTCATTAACATGAATCACAGCAGCATCTAGTGGACAGGAGAGGAACTGCAGCTCAGACTGAAACTCAGGGTGTGTTCGAAATGGCGTACTACTCGTACTACTCATACTAACCCCGCCCCCATATTGAGTATGCAGTGCTCAAGATGTATACTCAATCGGCTTCGATTTCTGAGTATGGAGCGGAGCTTGCTTCACGTACTGCTTCTGCCCCACAATGCATTGCGCACTTCTGACGTGGGAACTAAGACGAAAGACAAAATAGAGACGGCCGGCAGCAGCAGCAACGAGCGCCAACCACAGAGCGCTTATAAATGTAAGTTATTTGACTTTTGTATTGACGTTTGAGTTTATACTTTGCTTGACGACCAGTTAGCCTACCAATTCGTTAGCACGTTAGCTCACGCCGTCGCCGCAACTAAACTGTAATGTGGACCCGTGATGTCGCATGGTTTTTTTTCCTTTAGGGACGGATGAGGACACCGAACGGCTCATCCGGTGGCGGGGACTGAACGAGCCCCTCTTCACAGGGAAAAGGAATACCAATATCATATTTTTTAAAAATCTTTTTAACATATTTATTTGTATTTAAAATCAGGATTGTAGGTCATGTTTTTAACTATTTCTATGAACTGACTTTATTTATTTGTCTATTAAAGATGTATTTATTATAACTGATGGTTTCGGAAATGATCATTGTTAATGACATGAGAATGTAGTCGGGAAAATATGTATTTGCCAAGGAATAACCGAACAAGGTCATCATAATTCTGTTGTGTGTTGGTCATTTTGCAGCCTAATGCTGCTCATCGCACGCCCAGCAGGTGGTGTATAGCGTTATCACCATGGATACACAGGTGTTTGTGTTCATTTTTTTTCATCCACTGCCGCTCGTTTTGTGTCATGCAGCTGTTGATAACGAAAACACTTCAAAATAAGATAAAATACTACGCAATAACTCGGAAATGTGAAGGGAGGGGCTGCTTCTACCTGGTGTTTACAGTATGTAAATGGAAACACCCACCAAGCGGACGCTTCGGTCTCCGAAAACGGCGAGACAAATTAAAAAACAGTCGCTATTTCAAACAACTGGGCTCATAATCGGGATCTACATACTTACTTTCTCGCTAGAAATATGTATTATAAATAAATGAATTCGTAGTTTTCCGGTTGTTTTCTGTTGCTTGTGGTCGGACTATTTCAATTTTCCCGGCCGACACGAAATGCATTCTGGGATATTGAGTATGCTCTGAGTAGTAAACGCTCGGGTAGCCGCTGTATACTCAGATCAACTTTGAGTATTCAGTATGTACTGATAGAGTAGGTAAGTAGATAGTAGGCAGTGCGGCATTTCGAACACACCCACACTGATTGGTTGATAAAAAACAAACGCAGATCAGGATTGTCAGAATTTTTATCAGATAATCACATCATGTAGTATTTCTATTAAATGAACTCCTGTTATCATCAAACATCAACAATGTACAAGAGAATAATCTTTAGAAAAGTCTCTGTCTCATGTTTTAATATTAAAGCACCATCAAATCCAGTGGTCACATTATATTAATCTGTAGGAGTGATGAAAAATATCACAACGAGTACTTACAGTCAGAGTCACTCTGACGGGTCGTTATTAGAACTTTTTAGAATAAATAAAGTTTTAATACAGCAATGGTACAGAATAACGAAGGAGGATTAATGCTCGAAAAAGCTTTTCAAAAATGTCGCAAATACGACCGTCAGTTATTTACAGAGTGTGTCAGTGTGTGTTTAAACAGCATTAGTTATGTTGTTGTTGTTGTTGTTGATCTCCATCTTGCTGATCAGCTCGGTCACAAGCTGCTGGACGGTTTGAGAGCGCAGCCGGCCGACCTCCAGAACGCCCTCGTGGTTCACGCTCTCCGTGTCCTCGTAACACTTCACCACCTGCCAGTCGACCAATCGGTTAATCGATTGATCAATCATTTCATCATTAAAGCAAAGAAATCAGTCAGCGTACCTTGTTGGTGATCAGAGAGAGGCCGAAGACTCTCAGACCGCAGTGGGTCGCTACGACAACTTCAGGTACTGTGCTCATACCTGTAAACACACAACACCTGAGGTTAACGGTGCCAAAACCTGCAGTGCCTCAAATGGCCACTTGGGGCTGGCTCCAAAAGTGAGTCAGTCCCCATTGAGGCCCATTTAAAGGTTAGATCTTTAGAATTATGCAGCTCAACAGGGAACAAAAGTGTATTCTACATTTTTAAACAGGATTGGAACCATTTCAGAAAAACATGAAAGCCAAAAGTTTACAGAACGAGTGGTTCAGACAGTTTCACGGACTCTCTCCAGTTTTTACAAGTTAGCGCTACTAAGCAAAGATCTGGCTCATTAGCTCGCTCAGTGTTTCCTGTCATGATTCAGAGTCAGACTTGTTGTTTTCCCGTCAGAGATGACCGTGGCGGGTCGTGATGAGGAGTTAGATTCATCTCGGTAACCAATGCTCACTTTCCCACTGCACATTTTTGACAGCAGACGGCCAGGTTTCTAAGAAAACCTGTTTGGACCAGAGGGTCCAGGAACATTTGGGTCCTGTTAAAGGGTTTTGATCATGGGGCTGAAGACCTGGGTAGATTATATAAAAGCAGACCAGCAGAGGGCAGTAAGACAACATCAAAGACATGGAGGAGATTCAGCCTGTGCTGGTTTTGATGGTTCCTTATTTCACTGCTGATGGATTTGTTGACTATTGAAAGGAGACGAGCTCTGGAGACAAAGCCGTCTTAAGTCGGTCGAAGCCGTTTCTAAAAGCTCCAAACAGCTTGGAGCAGAGAAACAGCAGACTGAGCGCTCCCCCGTCTGAAGCATGAAGCCAGCAGAGATGGAGCCGTGTTTGAGCTCCAGAAGGAGCCCGTTGGTTGAGGACTCTGATCCTCCTCAAACAGCTATCACAGATAGATTATGACTCCTATATCAAACTAAACACGGATGACTTCAGAGGACTTCTTCTGTTTGAACAGCTGCTGTAAACTGGATATCCACTGACACGTTCAGCTGAAGGTCACCAGTTTACAGGGTCACTCTTTAACCTGGAACACCGGGAGGTGACAGAGACACATTCAGACCATCAGGCTCAAAGAAGACCATTGATGAGGAGGTACTAAACCAAGTCCATCACAGCTGGGGGGTCAGCTTACTGTGGATGGTTCAGGTAGGAAGCCCCGCCTCCCAAAGTCCCTGGACCTCTGGAAAGTACCACCCTCCAGGTAGGTCTTGAGTATAAACCCTGACAGGCTGACAGGACTGTAAGTTTCAGAGTTTCCTGCTTCTCTGAGGAAATGATGAGACAAAGAGCGATTCTTACCGACAGCATCCACCCCAAGGCGATGTAAAAGTCGGGCCTCAGCGATGGATTCAAAGTTTGGTCCACCCACCATGGCGTACACGCCCTCCTGCATGAGGCCGGCCACGCCAAGCTCTTTAGCAATTTCCATGGCTTGGCATCGCAGGCTTTTGTCGTAGCAGCCTGACATGGCCGGGAAACGAGGACCAAACCTGGTCACAACAAAACGAAACAAAGGATGTAAGAACAGTTCCACATAGATACAAAGATCGTAAGATTACGACATAAACATCCATCGTACTTGTCATCATTGGGTCCACACAGCGGGTTCAGACCGACCAATCCCGGGAAGTTGATGTGGTCTTTGATGATCATGATGTCACCAGGTTTGAGGCCGTCAGCCAATGAGCCAGCAGCATTTGTCACAATCAGAGTCTCCACCCCCAACAGCTTGAAGACTCGGACTGGAAATGTCGTCTAATGAAAGGACAGAAAAGACAAAAACTCTTAATGTTCTTCAAAGAAAGAAGGCGGAGCTTATGTTGAAGGTTTCTGACATAAGGAGTTAGTCCACGCCTCAGGACACACCGCGGTCTGCTTCTTTGTTGACCGCGTTCACGTGGCACTGGATTCCAACATTTTTGTCCTCTTCGTTAAAACTCTCTGGCAGAGTCTCATGACTGTTATGTCATGTAGTTGTGGGTTCTTTGTGCCCTGTGTGCAGACTTCCAGGTGACACTTCCTGTAAGGGTGTGTGGTTCAAATCAGACTGTGTGTCTGTGGTTCAGTGAACAGGGTCAGTGCAGGAGAGCCGACAGGAGCATGATTAAGTATTTATATCTGACACTGTCAGCGTGTGTGTGTGTGTGTGTGTGTGTGTGTGTGTGTGTGTGTGTGTGTGTGTGGTACATGGAGTTAAACAATAGCAGCATTGAACAGTCTGCTAAAAGGCTGCATGTGACAAATGCATGACCTGATCCGGGTTCACTGCTGACATGCACATGAACACACACACGCGCGTGCGCGCGCACACACACACACACATACGTAGCTCACACAGGTTGGTGTTACAGGTTGAGTCTCGTGCTGCTGATTACAAACAGTCATACATGTTTGGGTTGTGTGACTGAGCTGCTTCAGATTCAGACAGCTGTAGGTGTGTGTGTGTGTGTGTGTGTGTGTGTGTCGGAGTGTGTGTCGTGTGTGTAGTGGGAGAAAGTGCAAGCACAGTTTAACTCTACTGTCCAATGTGATTTTAGGAACTGTTTGTAAATGTATCTACAGCTACTACGCGTTAGCATCACATATGATTAGCTGATGCAAAGTGCTCAGACTGCAGTTCCTTGAGTGTCCACTTGAGGCTGACTGGAAGTGCCAGAAACCACATACACACACACACATTAAAAGAAGCAGATTTTCACAGCAAATATAAATTTTGTGCCAGCGCTCTGTGTGTGAGATATTAAATAATGAGTTTTACAGGCAGAACTGACTTTACTGACAGGAACCTCCGGCTGTTAGCGAAGAGGCTAAAAGCCCGTCTCAGCTACGCCTCTTGTTTATATTTAGCCGACCAAAGTCGGGTTAAGTCAGCATTTCCAATATGGCTTCAAGTGGCTTCAAAACTCAGCTTCAGAAACTAATCACTGACGTTCTGAAGAGGTGTGTGTTTATGGATATCACAGAATGCCCGATGTGTGGATTAAAGGGATAACACACGGAATAATAACCATCCTGTAGCTTTAAGTTGTACAAACATCATATATCATGCTTTTCTTCGTATTCTATAAACAAATATTAACCCCTTGATGCCTGTTGTTGTGAATTTGTGACACACCTGATTTGAGACATCAGGTCTTAATGCAATTCATATTCTATACATACCAATGATCGTATGAAATGCTCTGTATTGGTCAGAGGGTGAACTTAATATATCTATAAATATTCTGTAACTTATTTATATCTATATTCAAATTTACAATCTTCACTCAATTTAGAATCTGTAAGGAAACAAAAAATAAATATATAATTGCAAATTAAATCAGGCAGTAAGGGGTTAAATGGAAACGTTGGGCGTCAATAATGAGTAAAAAAAAGTTTCAAACTGTGAGATTAGGCTCCAAGGTTTTAGCGAAGTGAATGAGGTTAACGACGTTTGTTCAGTTTATGACATCACCAGTTGGTGGATATCCTTCAAACAAGTCTTTTTTAAAAAGAAATTTAACGTATGGAAACAGGTGAAGGAGGGTTCCGGAATTCTGAGTTCTGTAGTGCTTTGAAGTTTCTTAAAGAGACAGTAGCTGAAATGCTGAATCTCACACAAGGGTTTTTTAGATTCTTTTCTGTAAATCATGAAAGTTTTAATGCAACTGTCAGAGGGACGATGAAATACCAAAAACAAGCGTAGTTGAGAGACTCAAGATGCAACATGAAAACAGCTGTTACTGTGTGAAATATAGAACTTTTTTTTTTTTTTGACGAAAGCAGATTTCCAGACGATTTCCAGACACACACAGGAAATCGTGGTCTTAGTGAAACTTTGACTTTTCAAACTGTCTTTGAATCATTCGTAAAGGAAATAAGGTTGACCAATCATAATGAAGCATGTGGCTGCACATGACTCAGCCTGAACCTCTGCTCTTACGTAACCACCAGGTCCTGGCAGATTGTCTGTTTGACGCTCTGATTTGTGAGCGACCAAAACAATGAGGTCATGTGATCCTTGAGTTAGCTTTACGGGACACACAAGAGTGTTTAAGAGTTAAACCTACGTGAAGGTCGTGATGGGAGCGTGTGTGTGTGTGTGTGTGTACCTTGAGGAGGGAGTGTCCTTCATACATGTGGAAGCGACCCTGCATGCACACACACGTCTTCCCCCTCAGCTCCCCGAAAACCAGCCGGCCTGCATGGCCCTGGACTGCAACACGGACACGGAAAATCAAGATCACAGCGACAGAGACCCTCAAAATAAAACTGAATTTAAAATCAGTAAACTGATCTTTAGAACATCAAATATTCATCTTTGTAATTCTTGAAGTAACGCTGCCTACGCAGACGACCTGTGCTCTGTGGGAAGCCCGGGATGTCGGAATAATCAAAGGTATCCTGACACTTCAGCGTGTCAGCGAGCATGCCCAGTCCAGACCCACAGATGATCGCCACCTGGGGGCGGTGCTTCGTGTGAGACATCAACCAATCAGCTGTCTTCTGGTATTCATCATGGCTGCAAACAGGAAGAAGAGGGGAGAGGAAATGATGTCAGATGTTTTTGTCCCGCTTGTTCCTTTCAGGAAACTGCAAACTGTGAAGTGGAGAAGAAAGTTATCCATCCACGTAATCCGGATCGGACCGGTCCAGCCTGTTTAATCCTCAGGTCAGTAAAATCAGACCTGAACAGTCACCAGTTCATCCCATTCAGATAGCATCACCTGGTTATCTGTTATCATCTGACTAAATGTCAACTTTGTGTGTTACACTGTTAACAATGACACGGTTGATTAATCATTGATTAATGACAAAATTCCACTGTTAATTCAATCACTTTTTGCCATCTGCAGAGGGTTCCCGAACGCTGGGTTCTTAAAGAGACGGTAACAGAAACTCAGGTTTCCAGACAGAGGCTACATTCAGTATGTGTTTGTTGTTTTTTTTTTTTTGGGGGGGGGGGGGGGGGGGTTAGCTGTAAATCACAAAGCCAGGGCTGCCAACACTCACGCACTGACCGTGAGACACACGCATATGATTGACTTCACACGCTCTCACGCCACACCCCTGATTTCTCACGCTGAAATCACCATCTTCATAAAAAATAATATATATTATATTTCTGTTATGTGTTATTTATCTGTCTGTTGAGCTATGGCTTAGAGTGACAAATGCCACCTGCCATCGATTAGTTGAGCCTTCAAAGCCAGTGAAGGGGTGGAGCTTAGTTCTCGCGCCGTTGGAAGCAGAACCATAGTCAGCTGTGGCATTATCACAACTAGCTCACAAACGCTGATTCAAGCTTCGTCCAGGTGAAATAGAGACTTTGACCCCCCCCCCCCCCCTTCAGGTTTGTATGTTTGAAGTGTTTTGACCTTGAACGTTAAAAACATTTTTTTAATTTTTTTTAGTGTCTTTTTTTAGGCGTTTTGAGAGCTTTGAAAATACTATTAGAGGTTTAAATTCAGCTAGCCACTACTAGCCGTAGCAGCTGCACAACATAGGCTACTGCTCAAACCAAAATAAAGGAACTCTTTGAAATCACATTATATATATATATGCTCTTATCTCAACGAGTTTGCGCTAATGGTGGTGTTTTTCTTGAAAATGGAACACTTACACATGAAACAATCAAGAGACAAATGTCGTAGTTTACTTTGCAGACATTTCTGTGTAGCCAGTATTATTTTAAAAGAGTTTTGTTACATTACATTATGTTACATTTTATTCTCACTTTTTAAAGGAACGAGAAGTAATGGGGAATTTAGACACATCAAGCAGTATTTGGAAGAACAGGTAAGCTATATTCAAATTCAATTCAGAATAAGCACAACAAACTTATATTTCATAAGAAAGCGTTTTGTCACTGATACACGAGTGTAGATTAACCGTACCAACATGTCTTTTAGGATAATACATTGAGAACCACTGATGAACCATAAGCGGTAAATTTTTTTGCTGTATTGTTATCATCCTGAATGGGCAAAACAAAAATTTGCTGGGTATGTGACGGAAATTTGTTTGGCCCCACCAAATGTCACTCCAAGGTTTTTTCAAAAAGTTGGCAAAGCACCTCCACAAAGCTAACAGAGGGACAACACGACACTCTGAAAATAAGAAAAGTGGAGATACAAAAATCATATTCCCAGAACAAATCTTTATATCACTCATTAACTTCCAGCTGCTTTTATCATATTTTTTAGACTAAAAGTTACAAATGTCAGGACTTGCTGACTCAAACAAAATTACAATAAAAATCTGACTTTTTAATAAAGTGACACCAAAACTTTGGTCAAGAACATAAAATTACTCAATTCTTTTTTTTTTTAAGATTTACCTCATTACTTTGATTTTTGTTTAAAAAGCTGAAGAAAAAACCTTTGATGACAAAAAATGACTCAAAAATACGTCAACGACAGTTCGTAAGGTGAAACTACTAAAAAACTTCCTGATCGCTCAAAAAAACCTCAACAGTGTTTGAAAGAGAGAATGTTGATCCTTTTAAAAAAACCTACAGCACACACACACACACACACACACACACACACACACAAAACAAAAAAATGCATTGAAGAATGAAAAACCATGAAAGAGAGGCAGTGAAGGTGTGTTCTTACCTGATCTGCTCTTTGCTGTGCATGATGGACGGATAACTGACGGCCGATGATGATGACGGCGTATTTAAAGCAGACTGAAGAGTGTGTGCCCCTGTAACTAAGAGTGTGTGTCTCTGAGAGTGTGTGTGTGTTAGTGTGTGAGGATGTGTGTGTGCGTGTGTGTGTGTGACAGAGGGACAGTCAGAGTGAGTCCAGCTGATGTCGGTCGGTCTACATATTTACTGGTCACATGCTGCTGATTGGTCAACAACTCATCCATTCATCAGGAGTAGCCAATGGGACGACGACGTTGTAGATATCAGTGTGTGTGTGTGTGTGTGTGTGTGTGTGTGTGTGTGTGTGTGTGTGTGTGAGAGAGAGAGAGAGAGAGAGAGAGAGTTTGAATTCCTCTCCAAACAGGAATTTGGGAATTTTTTGGTGTCTCATTATACGTCACGCCCCCGGTGACTGTAACGTGATTTAACATCAGTATTCACTCTGATCCTGTGGCCACACACACACACACACACACACACACACACACACACACACAGATAGACTCAAGAACACAAATATATATATTAAACATGGTCTGTATTTGATGAATAAAAGGATTTATTTAAAGAAACCAAAGAGAAACGACCTTCAAATAACCTTGACCTTTGTCATGCAGATTTTTGTTGCCGACTGTTACTATTCATTTATTTAGATAGACAGTCAGAAAAGAATGGTGTCCTGCAAAGGATCATGGG
Source organism: Labroides dimidiatus (assembly GCA_030710495.1). Classification (NCBI taxonomy): domain Eukaryota; kingdom Metazoa; phylum Chordata; class Actinopteri; order Labriformes; family Labridae; genus Labroides; species Labroides dimidiatus. The sequence continues at coordinate 2,821,730 of CM061143.1, forward strand.
CCAGAGTCAAAGCAGGGCCTCCCCCTTTAAGGATTATAGCCTGTGTACATGGGACGCACGATAACGCCACAACGTCAAACTGGTTACGTTAAGTTACGTAAACTCTTGCGGTCACACTGGTCAAAGGTTCTGTGCCCATGCACGGTTCAGCCCTAAAGTCCAGCTCGTTTGGTCAGTGTGACCGTAAGCAATCCGTGCTTGGGCGTGGTTCACTTCATGCAAGAGCACACGATCACCGCTACCGCTTCTCTCGACAGTTATTTCAGGCAATAACGCCGGTGTTAAAGAGCTGCATCGGACCAAAACAACTTAACATGACACAAAAAGTCTCAGACTTTTTGCTGTGCATGTACCTACAGTCTGGTTCAGGTTGGAGTGGTGTGACCGCGGGCCGTACTGGCCAGCTGAGGAGCTGTGCTGTGGGCGGGGCAATCCTGCCTGAGTCCAGCACAGAACATTTGGGCTGTGTGACCGCCAAGCGGCAACCTCCGGTCTGAAAATATGAGGAAATGCGGAAGTGCTAAAGTCTGCTGTTCCTCAAGTGTCCGGAAGTACCGGAAGTCACAAACACACCAAGAAAAGCCGACAAAAAAAGCAGTTTTCCCGGCCAAAATAAGCACATTTACAGCCTGGTACAAAGAATGTCTCCCATCTGAATTGCTAATTTCAATCGCCAGTTCGTCCAATCAGAGGCACAGCTCAGATCACGTGACTGTGGAGCGTCCTATGGTTGTTACTGTGGAGACTCACAGCACGCCTCATTTCCAATATGGCTGCGCCGACCGTTTGGCTTCAAAAGTCCGTTTCAGGAACAGACGGGTGACGTCACGGAGACTACGTCCATTAATTATACAGACTATGGTGACCGCACCCTTACTGTTTACTACTGCTGTTAGACAGCTCAGGGGAGCTCTGCTAGAAAAGATACCGTTACACATGGTCCAGTCCTTATTTAATTTACTACAAGGTATCGGCCACATGGGTAAATAAAACAGGATCATGAGAAGAAAGTCAACAACCCATTAAAATAAATCCATAAAGTTACGAGTCAAACACGAATGGAAAAATTTGATTTGTTCACTCGTAACTTTACAAATCTTAGTCGCTCCTATCTCAAAAATGTGCTGTCGTCCCTCTCACACCGGTAAAACACCCGTCATCCCTCAACTGTTCAGTCCCACCCCATTAACGGTTCTCTCCTGGTTCATGTTGGGCAGTAAAACCTCAAACCTGTTGACTTCTGAAGCCTGAAGCCTGAAGCCTGCACTGCAAAGCTGGATTTTCTTTCCTCCGACGCTGTTTATTTCTTAGCGGGATAAATCACCATGGTAACTTGTGTTGAACAGTTTACCTGGATAAGAGCTGGACAAGAGATCAACGAGTTGAAAAACACCTCTTCCTAACCAATCAGCTCTCCGTCACCGGGCAGATCAGAGACTCAGGCGCAGACAACGGAGAGACACAACAGACCGGCGAGTACACAAGAATTTATTGGCAACACAAAATCGCCAAAAGTCAACAACGGCAGTATGGAGGGAGCTGAGGAGGAGAGGCAACACAACTAAATACCCCCCCTAAAGAAACTGACTGCCCCCAGGCCGGCGTCCGGTACCGGTCCGTGGGTCATTTAGTACTGGGCCGCACAGAAAGAATAAATAACTTCCATTATGTACATTTGATTTATTATCTGAGTCTGAATGATGTTTTATTTTGAAACATGACCAGAGTCTCTCCATCACATCCGTCTATGACTCACTCAAGATGCATGGAGTCATGTTTATTATCACATATAAAAAATATCACAGTTTTTATGCCAGTCTTGATATTTTATATTGTTGTAGAGAGACTGAAGAGACTGGTCCACGGTGCAAACCGCTTTAGACTGTATCTACACAACGATCCAGATCAGAGCAGTGGTCGGGGTCTGGTTTTAAAGTGGAGGTAGGAAAGCTTCAGGTGATTGCCCATTGCCTGCACCTGTCTTCACTCCACACACCTCAATCAGCCCACCTGGGGAAAAGAGAGAAGGAGGGGGAGGGGAGGCTCGACACTCAGAGAGAACAGCCTGTTTTTAGAAGATCCTGCAGACGTTAGTGCACGGATCGAGAGAGGAGCGCTTAGAAGAGAGAGAGAGAGAGTTTTTAGGGATGGATGCAACCCTTTTGATGACATCCTTCCTCTACCAAATATACAGACTTGAATCAAATGGACTGAACTACATTTGTCAGCTGATGGATCCATAAATAAATAAATGAATTCAGTATGATTCCATCCAAACATCAGAGACAGACTGAAGAAATGAAGCCTTTGAAAACGATCGCTTTGAAGGAGGTTCGTTTGATTAGTGGGCTGCACGGTGGAGCAGTGGTTAGCCCTGCAGCCTCACAGCTAAAAGGTCACCATCTCGAGTCCCATTCGCCGAGTGGCCTTTCTGTGTGTAGTTTGCATGTTCTGGAGACCAGTCCAGGGTGTACCCCGCCTCTCGCCCTGATACAGCTGGGATGGGCTCCAGACACCCAGATGAATGAATACAGCCTGAATGGAGCTTCAAATTAGACCCAAATTAACAAATCAACTTTCAGCCTGTTAACACCCCAGTACATTTTTCCAGCCTGACTCCTCATCAAATTTTTTTAAAGCTTGTAGAGTTTGTCAGCCAGAACCATCAAGTCCATATTTGGACCCAGAAATCAACCAATCGGAGCCGAGATGTCGAGGTTTAACAAGCAGCGGCTCGTTGGTCACTCTTGTTTTAATTGAGACGGCACGTCCAGTCTCATGACCGCCGACACACCTCACATGTTCCTCTCTAACGTCTGCTCTGATCAGCTGAAGATAATGAGGCTCAGGAGGGGTCTGATGGACCTGAGCCAGAGCCAGACTGGACCCAGAGAGACCAGGTACACGAGCAAGAAGTGAGTCTATAAAGTCAAAGTGAAACCTTGAACCTGAGGCTTGGTGCTCGTCAGGTGAGTTTCCTCTGAGTTGATGCAGAAGTTAAAAACGGCTGAGAGCTCAGGAGGTTTCACGTGACGCGGGCAGTTTGTCTTTTGTTTGGTAATAAAAGAGATTAGATGTGGTTTGTTATCTCTAAATCTGACATGTGCCAGTGTGTGTGTGTGTGTGTGTGTGTGTATGTGTGTGTGTGTGTGTGTGGTCTAACAGAAGCCATGTGGAAGCTGGTTAGCAGGTTAATGAGCAGAGCACAGCTGGTTGTTAAAAACACACGGACGCTCACTGATGTCACGTTTTTTACTTTTTCAGCTCAAACACCGAGTCAATCCTCCAAACTCAAAAACCTCAACAGGTTCTGAAACGTATCAGGATGAAATTTGGTACAAATGTCAAAGACACCCAGAGGATGAAAATCAAATGAGTTCAGAGATCACATGACCCCCCCCCCCCCCCCCCCCCCTCCTCCCCATTTTATTCCCAACACGAGGTTTACATTTTTAGAAAATTGAATTTTTTCATAATTTCAGTGATCGTTTGATTCATAAAGTTCAAGTAAGGGTTCAGCAAACAGTTTCTTTATCTTTTTGTTAAGATTTTTATCAAAGCGTCTAAACAATAATATTTGCCTTTGTCTTTTTGAAATGTATTCATCACAAGGTTATCACGGTGATCTCTGTGTGGTGAATCATGCCAGTATTTTAATACTGCAGACACGAGGAGCTCCTGTGGTCGAGCATTAATCTGGTTTAAGGCAGTGTGTCGTCTGCATATTCGATGAAGTGCTGGGTTTGAAACAAGAGCACGAGACTACGAGAATTAAAGCTCCAAGAATAACAAAACAAGAAGAAACACTGAGGAACCAAGAGGTACACTGAGGAACACTGAAGAACACTGAAACAATGAGAAACACCAAGAAACACAGAGGAACACCGAGGAACACTGAGAAACACCAAAAAACACTAAGGAACACTGAGGAACACTGAGAAACACTGAGGAACACTGAGAAACACTAAGGAACACTGAGGAACACTGAGACAATGAGAAACCCTGAGAAACACTGAGAAACCCTGAGAAACACTGAGGAACCCTGAGAAACCCTGAGAAACACTGAGGAACACTGAGAAACACTGAGAAACACTGAGAAACACTGAGGAACCCTGAGAAACACTGAGAAACACTGAGGAACACTGAGAAACACTGAGAAACACTGAGGAACACTGAGGAACACTGAGAAACACTAAGGAACACTGAGAAACACTGAGGAACCCTGAGAAACACTGAGAAACACTGAGGAACACTGAGAAACACTGAGAAACACTGAGGAACACTGAGGAACACTGAGAAACACTGAGGAACACTGAGGAACACTGAGAAACACTGAGGAAACCTGAGGAACACTGAGGAACACTGAGAAACACTGAGGAAACCTGAGGAACACTGAGGAACACTGAGGAACACTGAGAAACACTGAGAAACACTGAGGAACACTAAGGAACACTGAGAAACACTGAGGAACACTGAGAAACTGGAAACCTCACATATCTTATACAGAAAAAAAAATAGCCAGAAGTATATCAATACTGTGGAAAGCACAAAAACTGCTGAATCAGAAATCACTTCTCACTGTTTACTGGGCTCTGGTGCCTCCGCACATACAATACTGCAGCGAGATATGGGGAAATACTTACAAAACGAATACTAAAAGTATACTAACACTACAGAAAAAAGCAGTAAGAATTATTCAAACTATAGAGCACACACAAATCAGCTGTTCATTGCAGCAAAGATACTGAAACTATATGACCTAATAAAATACAGGACTGTGCAAGTATTGTACAAGGCGGCACACGATCAGCTACCAAGGAACCTACAAACAAGGTTCATAAAACGACAGATGAAACATAATTTAAGAGGTGAAATGATTTTCAAAAGGAGAACAGTAAGGACCACGTTGAAAGCCATGACTATCACAGTTAGTGGAGTCAATCAATGGAATAACTTACATGAAGACACCAGGTGCAGCGGTACCTTGAGAGTATTTAAGAAAAAAATGGTCAACATGTGCTTTGATGGATATGAATGTGAAAATGTGATTAAATGAAACATAACAACTCTGTGGGCTGTTTAGTCAGTAAAACAGCAGGAAAGACGAAATGTACCCAAACAATGATAGCGAACGAAGTGATGATGTAATACAGCTGTATATATCCAACTAACTACAAAGGGACATGCAGTCTCAAAGGGACTGGATGCGGCCTTAAGCGGAACAAAGAACTGGAAACCAAGAAATATGTAAAATTCTGTAAATGTGATACAAATTAATGATAATCTGATGATATGTGGAAAAGAGGAGACAAAATATTAAATATTGGTGAATGGGGACGGGACTAGATAAGCTCTGCTTCTCCCGTCTTCCCTTTCGGACATGTAAAAATTGTTCAACTATTGACAATGTGTGATGTTGTATGTGTGCTGACGTGACCGAAATAAATAAATAAATAAATAAATAAATAAATAAACACTAAGGAACAATGAGACAATGAGAAAGACTGAGGAACCCTGAGAAACACTGAGAAACACTGAGGAACACTGAGAAACACTGAGGAACACTGAGAAACACTGAGGAACACTGAGGAACACTGAGAAACACTGAGGAACACTGAGGAACACTGAGAAACACTGAGGAACACTGAGAAACACTGAGGAACACTGAGAAACACTGAGGAACACTGAGGAACACTGAGAAACACTGAGGAACACTGAGAAACACTGAGAAACACTTAGGGACACTAAGGAACACTGAGGAACACTGAGAAACACTGAGGAACACTGAGGAACACTGAGAATAACTGAGGAACAATGAGAAACACTGAGAAACACTGAGGAACACTAAGGAACACTGAGAATAACTGAGGAACAATGAGAAACACTGAGAAACACTGAGGAACACTAAGGAACACTGAGAATAACTGAGGAACAATGAGAAACACTGAGAAACACTGAGGAACACTGAGGAACACTGAGGAACACTGAGAATAACTGAGGAACAATGAGGAACACTGAGGAACACTAAGGAACACTGAGAATAACTGAGGAACAATGAGAAACACTGAGAAACACTGAGGAACACTGAGGAAAACAATGAGCAACCTCTCAGTTCCTCTGAAGGTGAGACAATGAGTCGGGACCAGGAGCTGGAACCAAGGCCCCTATAGAAGTTCCCAACAGCTGCTCCAAATCAGGATCCATCAGACAGACAGACAGACAGACAGACAGACAGACACACACACACACACACACACACACACACACACACACACACACACACACACACACACCTGAACCTGCCCTGAGATGATGGTCTACCAGGCTCAGAAAGGCCAAACTGAAAACCCTTTGAACGTTTTCCCTCTGAGCTCCAACAGGCTGGTGGGCGGAGCTAGAAGTGACTGAAGGGTTGTCAGTCTGTCTCTGTAGAGGTTTTAGACCTCCGTCCACTAGTCTGGACCTGATGACTGAGAACCTCCACAGTGATGAGTGTATGAGAGCGTTTGGAGCGTGGATGTCGTGCTCTGAGTGGTCAAACAGATTGAAGTAGTGCTTCGTGGGTCCACTTTATGAATTAAAACTGTGCTACAGCTTCATTTGGAGAACCAAATCTGATTTAATGTTATATAAGCGCTGATTAAACAATCAGCTGTGGGTTAATGAAAGTCATACATGACTCATCAGCTCAAGACGTCCTCCTTTAGTCTGATTACAGTCGGCTACCAGCAGAAATCCAGTCTCAATTCAAGAAAACATGATGGTCCATTAGCTCATTCACCCGTTTATAAACTCCAACAACCAATAGAAGCTGCGGTTTTCTGGCTGCGCTTTGTCCAACTTTGAGTTTTGTAACACTTTGATCTCATTGTGGTTTTTGGAGGAGTCCCTGGACCTGGTCTACTGTCGCAGTAATGACGTTTATATAACAGTAATGAGATCAGGGATCTGAGAGGTCTCTGAGGGGGCGGTGGTTTTAAATGAACGTCTCCTCTTGAGTTGATTTTACGGTTTAGAGTTCAGATGTCACTTCTGACATCAGTGTTATCAGTTTTAATTAAGAGAAACGTGCTCTCTGCTGCTGGAGCTCCAGATTTTAATCTGAATCGTTTAACTCCACCGTCACGTGTTTGATTCGCTGTTAGTTTGGGTTACCTTTGCTGCCCTCCGTCCTGATTCTGCTGCCTGTGTGTGTGTGTGTGACTGTGTGTGTGTGTGTGTGTGTTTAATGTCCAGCTGAACGCTCAGCATTACTGCGTTCCTTCAGCCCGGTTAAAATGTGGAAAATGTGACTGTTCCTATTCAAACTGCGTCCAGATACCTGACATTCTTCCACGTATGTGATTTACAAGGAGTCAGCCCGTCCCATATTTCAGTCCTGCTGGGTCAGCTCAGGAAGGACGGAGGAAATCTGGACAAATGCAACATTTTTTAACGTGTTTCTTTATGAAAGCGGTGCTTGTCTCTTCAAATCCCAGTGAAAAGTCCTAAAACTGAAGAGGAGGACGTGCATACGGGGACATGACCGACAAAATACCTCCGTCAGAGGCGTCGCCATCGTGCAACCAGAGTCTTTGCAGTGGAGAATCTGAGTGGAGCCGGATGACAAGAATGTATTTATTTTTTTCTTTAAAAAGTGTATTCTCTTTTTAACTCTCCTTCCTGATGTGTTTTACTATTCTTGAAAAAACTACAGCTGAACAGCAGCTGTCAATCATCGTTAAACGAGACGTAAAACCCTGTTTTTAACGTCTAATAACGAATGAGAAAGGAACACGATGCAGCCCAGTAATTTCTAAACATCACCACAGAATACGGATGAGAGAAACATTTCTATGAGGTGTAATAATTATTTAAAGTTTGACTAAAGCCAATCTGGAATGAATAAAGAGGCAGAGTTTTTGACCTATACTGCAGCCAGCCACCAGGGGGAGCAGTTTTTTGTGGTGACATCAGTTCGAGCCGAGAGAGATGACGTCTCTGTTTTTTTTTTAACAGTCTATGATTTCAACATTAAAGTAAAGAATAAAACAAAACTTACCTGAAAATATCTGCTACAAATCCAGAAAGGTCAGAACAAAATATGAGGGAAATACAGACCAGGTAACGAGCAACAGGTGTGACAGAGGACACAGGTGACGCTAAGGCTCCGTTTACACAACCACGCGTCACAGCGTTTCACTCAAAAATGCAAAAAACGCTGTAAAAAAAATGCACGGAAACACTGAAGGACTAAAACGCTGTAGTATGCATGCCAGGCCTGTAGGTGGCGACATAACTGTAGAGTCTTTTGGCTGATCATCTGGTGGATATATTAAATGCGTCTTATCTGACCGCAGAAGTGGAGCAACAGATGAACATTTTGTTAAAGACAGTCAGCAGATTCAGCAGCACGAGCACAACCCTGTTGGTACGTTTTTCTCCCCATACATGAAGATAAATATGAACCATCTTAAGTTTCAAACGAACCTGATTATTCAGTCCCTGGTCCTCAGTCATCGTGGACCTGGCGCTGCCTCAGCTTGCTCCGCTCGGTTGAGTCGTACAGCAGACCGCAAAAGATTTCAGGTGGACGTGAAGATGACGTCTGTGAATCTGTGCTCGATTAGTCTTCCCTCGCGGGAGTTGATTAGGTAATGGTTGTGCCACTTTGGATTGAAATTGAATCTTAGAACTGAATCTGAATTTTGTGAACTGAAATTGAATTTTATATTTTTGAATTTAAGGAATATGGAGAGTTGAATGTTTAATTTCAGCACAAATAAATTCAGTTTCAAAACATGCTTTTCAAATTCAATATTATAATTCAAATTCAGTTTCTGGTGGCACAAATATCAGCCCATACATGGCGATTAAAAGTTCCCACAGTGAAAGTGGAACGCACACACATGAAGCGTAGCATGACGGCAGAGCTTCCATTGAAAACTCCAGCTTGATGTTTACACGGCAACTGAGGCTGCAGCCTTTCAGAAAAATTCCACATTGGAAGGAGTTTTAAAAAATTTGCATTTTAGGTCGGTGTAAACAAGAGGCCAAAACACAACAATAATTCTGCATTTCATCCTAAAACCGTTGTTGTGTAAACGGAGCCTGGAAGGAAACGCACTAAACTACACACACAGAGGCAGCAAGAACTACAAAATGAAACAGGAAACAGATTTTTGTCATTTTTAGGTAATGAAAGTGTAAACATCACTGGAGGTGTAGATGATATCTGGTGTCTCTCCCGTATCTCTTGGCTTTTAATATCGCAAAATACACGAGGACCCACAGAGACGTCATTTTCACCAGATGCTCCGGTTTGTGTCATTGTCGGAGAATCCAGGAAACGAGTCGTTTTCATAAATTCAGGGACGTACAGAACTTAAACACGTCAGACTGAGCTGAGCCACTGATTCTGTCTTTATCTGTGTCAGCGGAACAAACTGAACTCAGTCTGTAAAACACAGCGAGAGTAAAAGCCTCAACACGTCAGTAAATGCTTCACATTCTCAGAGAGCCGACTCAGATTAGCGTCTCCTTGTTTCTGCTCCTCAGACTGATGAAGGGTTTTTCTGTTTCTGACTCAGTTTTGTCGTATTTGTGTCACCGTGACGTCCGAATGACAAAGCAGGACGAAGCAAAGAGCGTTCAGGTCGTCGTTTCACAAGAACAAACTCAGTCTCTAAAGTTTAATCGACGAAATCTATGACGCTGAAACACGGGATCAGCTTTTTAATTGTTTTAAAGGACTTTTAAACCAAAGATTTGGAGGAAGAGAAGCAGACTGTTTCCAGGTGTGAAGCGGCGAGGCAGAGCCCAGCTGCTGGAGTTTGTCTCCCTCTAGTGGTCGTTCCCTCCTCAGCCTCAGATCTCACTCTGTGTTTTTTAAAAGCTCTCCGTCAACAGAAACAAACAGTGAGTGAACAGTAATCACTCAGGTGCAGATCAGAGTTCAGGTGAGTGAGAATCACCTGTGGAGTGACTTCAGAGCGGCGCTCAAACAGACAGCATCTCAGGTTTGTGTGATCTGACTGAAGAGCTTCACGTCTGCAGCGTCTGACTGTCATTCATCAACAAAGTGAGTGAGCGTGTGTGGGTTATTGGCTATTGTATGTGTGTTGCATCATGCAGACACTGTGCAGATCAAACCGACACACACACACACACTCACACACACACACACACATATAGAGGGAGGATGCAGCAGATGGGAGGTAGCTGGACTGGTTTCATCACTTAAAAACACTGTGAGAAAAGTTAATTAATGGTTGTTCATCAATAATTCAGAGCACAAACATCCTCTGACACTCAACCTCCAACAAACGCTGCTCAAAACGTTTTACGCAGCTGAAAGTCTTCAGTGTGTTTCTGTCAGCGATCAGCTCTTCACATCCCTTTGATTTGAAACCGTCACGTTTTTATACGTGAAGCCGGCGGCTCATCAGAAACCGTCATGGCCTCCGTTAGTGCGGAGAAACATCCGGACTAAAAGGCGACACTCCAAACCCAAAGGGTCGCCAAGAGGCAGAGATGAAGAAACCAGCTTACCAAGGTGTGATGAAACGAGCAGACTGTTCAGAGTGTCAAAGGGTACTACAAAGGCGGTCAGCAAAAAGTAGGACCTCTTCCTCTCACCCTCCTTCCACCAAGTCCCCTCCAACCTGTGCAGGTGAACTACCCGTAAAACCTGGAGGTGTGCTGCCCACCACACCACGTGACCCACTCACAGGAAGTGACAGAACAACACAGACTCATTCATAAATATCTGCCACCTACACAATTGTAACAATGACCAAAAATGTCATTTAAAAAAGAAAAAATGTAACAACTGGTCGACAGGTAAGCATTTCACAGTCCCTCCAGGATGTTGCGGACTTTTGGGGGGGGGGTAGTTTCGAGCTAAAATTGCTGATTTTGCATCAGCTTTTCGAAATAATTGCAAAGCATGTTGGGATTTTTTAATGTTTTTTTTTTTTCTCAATGAAATTGCAGAAATTAGCAAAAGTTGCAAAGCTAGTTGCAATTTTATTTTAAAAACTACAAAATTCACCTGGAATCAAAGTGAATTTGATCCAGAGAGAATAAAACAGCTCTGAGTGTTTCGGAGTTAAAGGTCGCTCAGTGACGTCTCTCTCTCTCACACACACACGCTCTTCATCTAATATCATCACACATTCAAAAGTATTTTTGAATGTGCTTTGAAAAGTACATTTGAAAAAACTAAAAATAACAAGAAACACACTCACACACCCCGTTTGTACCTTCCTCAGCTGCAACATTTGTTGGTAAATCAGAAGCAGTTTTTGTCAACTTCATAAGCAAAGAAACGAGTTTCCCAGGGAGACCGACGGCTGGAGGGGGCGGGTGAAACTGTCATGATTGGTCAAATTTGCGAATAAGATGCAGTGGTTGGATAAAACTGTGAGGTCACCCAGAACTCACAGGGACTGATTAAATTTGCGTTAATTGTTGCGATCACAACTTTGGAGACCAAGTGTGTAGTTTCCCTCTGCAGGTTTCAGAGTGATCCGCTCGCTGCGCCATTAAAGTAATAAAACTAACAAAATAATAATAATAATAATAATGGTTAGGGTTAGCTAGCTAGCTCCATCACTCTGAAACCTGCAGAGGAAAACAAACGGCTACAAAAACATGCACAGGTTGGAATCAGGAGTCTGTTACTGAGGTAATCAAATGTCTGTATAAACCCGTCTAAAATTTATTCTTACGTTATTTAGTAAACAAACCTCTGAACCTCTGAACCGCTGAACCGCTGTGACCGCTGCAGCGTGAGCGACTGCATCTACGATGAGGACAGACTCATTGCTGTTTCACTCAGAGATTGTTTTCGGCATGTTTGCGTTGGTTTGACATTATTTTTCCCGACTCTCTTTCTGCTACACATCAGCTGTGTCCAAATTCAGGGGCTGCATCCTTCGTCAGCTGCATTTGAAGGCCGATTATATCACAACGCTGCGCGAAGGCTCCTTCAAATGCAGCCTTCTTTTCCCTCTTTTTGGAAGACGCACTGCTGCTATCCTTTGCACCCCCCGTAATCCCAAGATGCTTTGCCCACTGCTGCTCAGTCCCAAAAAAGAAGAGGGAAAGTTGCACAACAGTGACATCAAATGGCGCAGACATGACTTTAAATGTAAGTGTTGGGTTTATACTCAGTTTTTACTCATTTGAACATCCAACATCAGATATGTTAAACTTCAGGGGGAATTGGAAAACCTTCAAATTTTAACTTTCAGTTAAAATACGTGAGACTGGTAATGAATTAGCATACGGCATAAATTAGCATTATGTTAAGCGAAACTTTTTGATTGAGTAAAGAACTAAGTTCAGGATCATGATTAGGTGGCAGCTGTAGCGGAGCCGGCGGGGGGTAGAGGGTGCAGCTGCCCCGGGCCCACGGTCATGAAGGGGCCCACCGCAAGACCGGTGGCAAAAAAAAAACAAAAACAACGTAAAGTCTGAAAGTCAGACTCTTTTTTAAGGATATAAGTGTGAGAATAAACGTAAATATAAGTGGAAAAAGCAATCCAGATCAGAGCGTTTCTGAAATACCATGAGGAGGTAGCCTAATGTGACGTCATACTTACCATGTCAACCTTTCTCTCTCTCTCCCTGTGGGGCGCGGTCTTTTTCACCGTGGTCTCTGAGTGTGCAGTTAGCCCTGGTTACTTACTCTGTGTGTGTGTTCGCTTAAATAGCTTTAAAATGAAAAAAAAAAACACGTTGGGCGCACTGAAGCGTGAGGAGCAAGAGCAGAGGAAGAATCTTGTTGCCTCCTGCGTTCCGCTGACAAACTTCTTCTCAGCAACTCAACCCCCAACCATGGTGCTGAAATAGCCTATCGGCAGTTGGTTCTAGATCATCAGCAGGTCGCTGTCTAATGATAAATCAGTGGCACTGTCCATGGTGCTGAAATAGCGCACATTGTGCTGCACAGCTCATCGTAATCCACACTCTCTCCATTTTGCCCTTCTGTCTCCGTTTCCCATTATTAACGCTACTAATTGATCAGCTGTGTCTTTAGATGCTGTCACTGCGCAGCGTCTACTGTTGGGTTTACTTTGTTTTACAGAATATCTGGCCGTTTACGAAGCAAATTGAGTCTCTTTGTTGAGCTGTGATTTTCTTTCATATTTTGATGGTTCAAAGTGTGAGACTTTTTTTTAATTTACGAAGCTAAAGCCGTTCATTCAGTCCCTTTTTGGCAGTGGCGAATACAGCTCAAATCCACATCGGATCCATAATGTGAATTGTTAACAAGTAAAATAGCCAGTACGCTATAAGGGCCCACTACAAGTCCCCGCCCCCTCTGCAATGTGACACTGGCTCCGCGCCTGGGTGGCAGAAATTGTGACGTAAGGGTAAAGGCAGGGACATGAAAAAATCCGAAGGCTGGACTGTCCAATTTAACAACAGTTGACACGAACTTTGCGGCCTCCGAAGGAATCACCTTGGAAGGACGGGTCCTTTGAAGGATGCAGCCCCCGAATTTGGACACAGCAAGAGTGTTTTCGTCTGTGTGCGCTGACGCGTTTGTGTCTGTGTACATCGGAGCCAAACTCTGCCGTGCCCGATGCAGAGAGCAGAGAACATGTGACCATGTAGAGAAAAATATGACACCCCGTCGTGTAAATAAATAGAAATAATATAAGTTATTATAGACCTTAGAATAAAAATGTTTTTATCTTATTAAAGTATACTCTATAAGAAATATTTAAATGCCCCTGCAGTTTTAATTGTGTGTGTTATTTATACAAAGAAAGACATTAAAATTCATATTCTGTATCAACTAAAGAGAAATGAAAGAAAAAAATTGTTTTTTTGCAATTCAAGATTTGTATTTATTTTATTTGTTTTTGTGCATGTGTGTGCTGGGGAGGGGTGTTTTTGGACTGTAGGAGGAGTCTGCATGTATGCAGGAAACGTGTAAAAGTGCAGCTTTAACACTTTAACACTTCTTCTCACTGTGTGTGTGTGTGTGTGTGTGTGTGTGTGTGTGTGTGTGTGTGTGTGTGTGTGTGTGTGACATGGAGACAATTTTTAGGTAAAACTGCATTTTTCTCGACCTGTTCAGTAACTCGAGCCTGAAGTCTGTAAAAACGGACAAAAAGTTTCTTGCGTCTCTGCACCACTTTTTTAAAAAAATAACTGTGGAAACTTTATGTGTTTGGACGCCTGCTGCTGTTCATGCAACTATTACAGTACAGCTGTGACATCATGGCAGTATGAGGTCAACACACACACACACACACACACACACACACAGAGTCAAACAGGAACTATTCAACACTCTGTAACTCTCCTGCAATCAGAGAGGCTGACTTCATCCTTCAACCAGCCTCCCTGTGTGTGTGTGTGTGTGTGTGTGTGTGTGTGTGTGTGTGTGTGTGTGTGTGTGTGTGTGTGTGTGTGTGTGTGTGTGTGTGTGTGAGAGAGCATGTGTTGGTCAGCATTGCGTGTTGATTGCACCTCGTTACGGCAGAAAGCAGCCGGATGGTGTTGGAGGGAGCGTGTGTGTGAGTGTGTGTGTTTGTTTGTTTTGTTTGTTTCAGTCAGAGATGGGTGAGTGTGTGTGTGTGTGCGTGTGTGTGTGCAGGGTATTGCCTCAAGTTGCATTTGATGGTTGCACAGGAGAGCAATGAAACCACGGCCACATGCACGCACACACACACACACACACACACACACACACACACACACACACACACACACACACACACACACACACACACGTTTGAGAGCTAATATGAGAATTAACATTTGATGTATTTTTGATGTTTGCTGTTGTGTTTGTTTGTTTTTTTTTTGTTACTAAAATATTTTTCTCTTCTAGAATTTTCTGAAACTTCAAACTTTTTTTTTTTTCAATGTGAATTTTTTTTTTAAGTTTTATTAAACTTTTTACTCACCTGAACACTTTGACTTCACAGCGCAGCTCGAGAACCCGTGGTCAAATAAAGTCAAGAGTGAGACCTCCTCCTTTGTGTTGTTGTAGAAGATCTTTGACATCCTTTCTGTTTTTTAATCCAGGTTTCCTCCGATCAGAGTTTTTTAATCCAGGTTTCCTCCTTTCAGACTTTTTGCCTCCTCATCTAAAAGTTTGACTTGAGGAAACATCCGCGGTGGATCTGAGAGCGCTTTCTGGGCGCTCCAGGCGGACGCTCTCCTCTGAGGTTATTTCTGGTCAGACTCAGAGGCAAGCGTTTGAAATGATTCATTAAATTTTTATGAATTTATTTTTATAAACTCGTCTCTAATTGTTGTTTGTAAAGCTTCGGGAGGCTGGTGTAGATTTGGCGGACACACTGGAGGAAATTCTCACAAAACCGAGAACAAACCAGGACCACTTACGATCAAATCAAGAATTTCTGAAGCTTTATGAGTTTCTCTTTTTATCTCAGTTCATTTAAAGTAAATCTGTGAAAATCAGTCCAAACTGACCCCAAAGTGTAAAAACTGACTGAGTCAGAAACTGAAGCACATTATGATTTTTAATTCAGTGACAGTCACAACAAACCAGACCTCATTAGACTTAAACAAAAACCCAGACCGGAGTCTCCATGAGGACATCCATCCTCCATCTGTGCCCCGGATCCAGTCCTGAGGTTAGAGATTAAACCAGCACATTTTACATCAATGGCTGAAAGCTTAGTAATAATAATGCAATTGATCTATGGCTAAGTCCCGCCCTCAAACGTGATGAGCCAATCACAGCGCGTATATCCATTCTCATACACTCAGACGTTCTCTGCTGGACTTCCATTAAAATGCAGAAAGTCAGTTTTGTTTTGTTTTGTTTTTTTTTTCTGAGATTTTAAGTTTAAAAATGGTCACATGGTGTTCGCTGGGTTCATGAAGCTCTGACACAAGGTATCCTGAGAGGCTGGGTGACGTGCTGTATTTTTAACCCTTTCCTTATAAGACACATCTCAACCCTGAAAAGTTTCTTTGGATAAAGTTATGACATCATCAACTCAACGTGAGTAAAATGAACGAGGATATGGCAAGCCGTTTTAACATTTAAAAGCTGAGTTCGACTATCCGAAATTCGAATTACAGATATCCATAATTTAATTTTGCCTAGGCAAAATTACGTCACATTTGCCATTCATGTGTATTGGATGACTCATTGCGGATATCCAAAACGTCATTTCGGATATCCAAAATGTGAATTACAGATATCTACAAATGAATTTTGGATATCCGTTATTCGAATTCAAGATATCTTTAATTCAATTTCGCCTAGGCGGAATTCAAATTACAGATATCTTTAATTCGCCTCAATTTAATATATCTTAAAATGTATTTACGAATATCTTAAATTAAATTTTGCCTAGGCAAAATTCATTTGAAATTGAATTCAAGATATCTGTAATTCACATTTCACCTAGTCAAAATTTGAATTTCGGATAATAGAACTCAGCTTTTAAATGTTAAAATGGCTTGCCATACGAGGATGTTTACGTCTGTTCTGAGGTAAGTCAACATCGTATGTGAGGCAACATGTTGTCACTTTGCTGGAAAGAAATATAAAGTTAGCATCTCTAACGTTAGCTAACGTTAGCCTACCGTTAGCTCCTAGCTGTGTTGTTCGTCATGTCTCTTTGTCTGTTGGAGTTCATTGGTCTGTTTTGTTCTAGTTTTTGTTCTTTGGTGATCGTCCATCATTGTTAGCTGTTGTCCAAAGGGCTCTAGTTAAGCTAACGTTAGCTTCTGGAGCTTAGCTTCATTAGCTTATCTGTAATAGCCCAGATAACAAAGGTTGGCAAACGTTCTGCTTAATGATTCAGTGTAAATACTGTAGCTCCAAACTAACAGAGACACTCTTGGTAAAGACGGTAAAAAGGAGGTTAGATTTTTCTCCTGACTGATGCTGATCCTCTATCGTATATTTTATCTGTTGGGGTTTTATCTGTGTCATTTGTAACTTTGTGTTGTATTTAGGGATGAGCCAGATATTTGTTTCAAACGAGTACTCGTTACGGATAATGCATTTTTGCCGAGTCCGAGCACAACACGAGTTTTTTTTAGGATTATTCGTATCCGTGCTAAAAGAATCCTCATTGGGTAGCAACAACTACTGTCTTCACTCTTCATGCTCTGTGATTGGCCAGTCACACACAGCACACCCCCCCTCCCTGCACCCACATGCTGCAGCGAGGAGGTGCCTGCTCTCCTCTTTCACACACACACATACAGGCAGCGAGTGACAGCGACTGCTTCTCTTGCTTGCTTGAGTTGACTGTAGTTTACGTTGCTCTAATCTCTGTACTACTCACTCAGTTTTCTTCTGCTCGTCTCTATTGAGGTTTGTTTGGTATTTAAAGTTACTTCTTCAACTTATTTCCTGTCATACGCGATGCACGTGACAAGACGGGGCTGAAAACGGCTCGTGTCGCGCTGGTCAGTGCCTCTTGCTTCAATTCGGGACCATTTTTTTAAGGTTTTCGTTGTCTCTCATCTCTTTAGTTCTTTTTTTATATTTAAAGTTACTTGATTAACTGTTTTGCAACATACACGCAACGCATTTGAAGGCTTAAAGCTGTAAACTCCTGGTGTCGCGTGTCCCCCTAGTTTCTCCACGCCGGTCTTTTTTTTTTTTAACTGGCTGCGTGATTTTAGTTTGGCTGGTGAGAAAGTTAGTTGGAAAGCTTTGCCCATTCTGAGCACAGTGTTTCTGAAAATTCAGTGAACAACAAGGCATATTTTTTATTTTTTTGCCACTGAATGTTTGAACAAATCACCTATTAAATTTACACAGATCATAAATAAAGAGACAGTCTTTCACACCACTACATACACATTTTACATGTTGTACATAATACATAGCTGAAAATAAATATAGACATTTCAAATCCATTCTTTCCAGTTTCAGACTTAAAATAATGTTAGGATTTAAGTCCCGTCCGTTTTCGGACAAAACACGCCCACTTCTGGTTTAGGCCCCGCCCCCTACGAGTACAGATACGGATACAGATAATGGTGTACTCGCTCATCCCTAGTTGTATTTGCTGCTGCCTGTCTTGGACAGGTCTCCCTTGAAAAAGAGGTTCTTGATCTCAGTGGGATCCTCCTGGTTGAACAAACGGGAACATTAACTGATCAGATAACTTCAGGTCAGGATGAACTCTCCTCCAGACTGTGTCCACCTGCTGATGGTTGAGTCGTTTATGCACTGACATTTTTGAAGGTGGTAACCATGAGGAACATGTTTGATCCCTCCTCATGTCCAGCTCACTCCATGGTCAGGAGAGCAGATCTGGATGTTTGACAGACGTCCGACAGTCTCATTAAAGCACAGTGTGCTTCATGTGAGCCTGAGTAATCACTGCAGCTTGTTTTGATCCTCACACTCCACCGTACGACCAGGTGATGAGTTAATGATGTAAGCCTTAAACACAGGGATGTTTCCAACCATCAACCCAACATGATGCAAACACTGCACAGATGTGGAAGCCATGTTTCACTGAAGATCCTCAGTCATTTGACAAACGTCAACTCGCCCTCCGCTCTGATGAGGATAAGGCTTTTATTTTGGTAAATAAAGACAGGATGTGACGGTCACCTGGGAGGAGAAGGTGGAGCCTAATTAGCTGCTGATGTAACTCACCTGAGGGAGGCAGAGGACGAGCCAGAGAGGAGGATCAGTTTGATTCATAAACCCTGGGCTGCGTGAAGAGACCAGAGTTACTGAATGAAGTTTAAACCTCCTCTGTGTGTGTGTGTGTGTGTGTGTGTGTGTGTGTGTGTGTGTGTGTGTGTGTGTGTGTGTGTGATGAGACAGAGATTTCTAAGAGGTCGTTCACACAGAGGAGGATTTAACGGCACTGATGATGTTCTCTGCTCCATTTGAGGCTCTGAAAACAAAAACAACAACAGAAGGAAGCATTTTATGGAAGCCAAAGAATGACACAAAACCTCTTTGAACACAAGCTTCTTTTTTTACAGAGTGATGAGGTGATGGATTGATATGTAGCTGCACGGAAGGACGTGACAAGGGAAGTATTTCTGTGCCATCAGAGTCTGAATATGAATTTCTAACATTGATTTTATTCTGCATCAAGATCAGACTTTGAATTTTAAAAATCGTCAATACTTTTAGCACTAATGTCTCAAAATATTCAATTTTTAAAAAATTCAACATCCAAAAAAATTCAGTGTACAAAAATTCAATCTCAAAATATTCAGCATCATCATCCAAGTAACCAAGGAGAAGCAATCGATCCCTGTTTATACAACCTCCAGAGAAGAAAGAGAAGAAAGAGAAGAAGAAGAAGAAGAAGAAGAAGAAGAAGAAGAAGAAGAAGAAGAAGAAGTCTCCATGACCACTGGAGCATAATCTGATTGGCTGGATGTTGTATAAACAGAGATCAATCGATTCTCCTTGGGTACCCGGATGTTGACACTGAAAATTTTTGGAGACCAAATTTCTCAAAACATTTAATTTTTTTACACTTTTTTTTTTTTTTTTTTTTTTTGTACACTGATTTTTTTTTAGATGTTGATTTTTTGACATGTTGAATTTTTAAAAATGGAATATTTTGAGACATCAATTCTTTTTTTTTTTTTTTTACACTGAATTTATCTAAACATTGAAAAGCCCAAAGGCAGAAAAAAAACAGTGCTATAAATTCATATTCGAACTCTGATGGGACAAAAATACTTCCTCATGTGGTTCATTGGTAAAACTGACAAATGTCAACTGGTGTATCCAGTTTTGTTTCTCTTAAAAATCTGATAATGTCTGAAAAAATGCTCTAAATCTGTTTTGTCAGTCTGCTACACTGTAAAAAAATAACATTTATACTAATTTCAAACCAACTGAGCCAAAAATAGAGAGAAAACATTGAAGTCGGCGACAAACTGACTCACTCAGTACAACTAAACTCATTTTATCAAGTTTACAAATCAATATTTTAAATATACTTTGAGATGATATTTCATAACTAATAACTGATTTCATCAGTACGCTGTCATAACTTCGAGAAAGGTGAATTATTTAATATTTGTCATGTTTTTGTGGTTACACCATTTGACAGTTTAATGGGTCTGATTCTTTAACTGGTTAAAAATGGTAGAAATGTATAAAATACTCCGACTCCAAAAGAAATGACAACTACACATTTAAAGAAACAGCTCACATGTTTTTTTTTGACAGGTTTAAAACAGGTTTTTGATTTGGACAAACCCACTATTTATGATTGTCGGGCCCGACAATCGTACATATTAAACTTGATCAATATTTACGACCAAAAATCATCATGTGTAGGAAAAGCCGACGACTCCTGAGTCATGACTCTGTGAATTGTGGTGTGAAATGGCATGTAGCCAATCAGGAGTCAAACTGACTGAGGAACGAGGAAGCAGATGTAAACAAATAAAGTATGGCCGACCTGACACGGAAAGTTTTCATCTCCAGGATTTTTTCCTCTGGATTTTTTCCTCTCTAACAGATGAAACATCTCTTCACGTTTAGAGAGTCCTGATGTGTGTGTGTGTCTCTTTAGACTTTTGATTTTTTTTGTTGTTTTTGTGTGTAAACATTTGAACCACTTCGTTGCAGCTTTCCGTGCTCTCAGTTTGAGACACAACTTATTCAAAACAGCAGAGAAACACAATCATGTTGTGTCAGCCGGGTTATAAACAGATCTTATTTGTTTGTTTTGAACACACGGCTGGAGTTCAGAAATGGTCCCACAGGTGTGATGACTGGAGGTGATGACTGAAGCTTCTGTGCTTCATTGTTGGTTGTTTTACTCGTTGTTTCATGTTTTCATGGAGCTCCCAGCCAATAAAACCCGGTCTTATCACAGCCCCTTCATGTCAGTCTCCTCTGTAATCCCCCTACTCACACACACACACACATACACACACACACACATACACACACACACACACACACACACACACACACACACACACACACACACACACACACACACACACACACACACACACACATACAGTATTTAAGTGTACTCTTATCTCAGTTTTGCATCATCCCTGGTGACCTCTCAAAGAGAGAGAGAGAGAGAGAGAGTGTGTGTGTGTGTGTGTGTGTGTGTCACATCTCTATAAACACACACACACACACACACACACATACAGTGAGGCCAGCTTGGGATTGTCTCTGTGATGAAACCAGCAGTAACGTCTGCTGCTGGCATGACGACTCCATCCACTGTGACAGAGTGTGTGTGTGTGTGTGTGTGTGTGTGTGTGTGTGTGTGTGTGTGTGTGTGTGTGTGTGTGTGTGTGTGTGTGTGTGTGTGTGTGTGTGTGTGTGTCGTACAGTGTCTGACCTTTGACCTCCTCACTGCTTGTTAAATTAAGAATGAACCCTCTGAATAAATCCTCTTGGACAGAACGAATTAAAGAAGAACAAAAGATGGTTTCTGGCAGCGTTCAGAGTTTTGTGTATTTAAAACTTTAATCCAATCTGAGTTTCAAAAGGACTGCATGAACTGAAACACGCAGCTTTATGAATCCGGTCAAAGATTGAAGCGGTTTGTCTTTGTGCTGTTTGATGCATCATGTCCCTCCATCCTGCAGGACTTCATGTCCGTGTGCACGCTTTAAACTCTAAACTCATACTGTGCATTTTGACTTTTACTCCACGACATCAGAAAGACTTCTCACCTTTGACTCCAGGAGTTTTCTCTGAATGTCTCTGCAGACCTTCAGCTTCATCTCATCAGCCTGAGACGTCTTCATCTGCAAAACACAACCACCGTCCGGTTTGCTGCTCAGGATAAACACCCTCCATTAAAGTCCCTGTCAGGACTTCCTAAGTGGTCTTAAAGAAGTCTCCCTTCTAGATATCTGCCTGATCCATCCATCCATCCATCCATCCATCCTGCCATCCATCCATCCATCCATCCTGCCATCCATCCATCCATCCATCCATCCATCCATCCATCCATCCATCCATCCATCCATCCTGCCATCCATCCATCCATCCATCCATCCATCCATCTATCCATCTATCCATCTATCCATCTATCAATCCATCCATCCATCCTGCCATCCATCCATCCATCCATCCATCCATCCATCCTGCCATCCATCCATCCTGCCATCCATCCATCCATCCATCCATCCATCCATCCATCCATCCATCCTGCCATCCATCCTGCCATCCATCCATCCATCCATCCATCCATCCATCCATCCATCCTGCCATCCATCCTTCCATCCTGCCATCCATCCATCCTGCCATCCATCCTGCCATCCATCCTTCCATCCTGCCATCCATCCATCCATCCTGCCATCCATCCTGCCATCCATCCTGCCATCCATCCTGCCATCCTGCCATCCATCCTGCCATCCTGCCATCCATCCTGCCATCCTGCCATCCATCCTGCCATCCATCCTGCTATCCATCCTGCCATCCTTCCGTCCTGCCATCCATCCTGCCATCCTGCCATCCATCCTGCCATCCATCCTGCCATCCTGCCATCCTGCCATCCTGCCATCCTGCCATCCATCCTGCCATCCTGCCATCCATCCTGCCATCCATCCTGCTATCCATCCTGCCATCCTTCCGTCCTGCCATCCATCCATCCATCCATCCATCCTGCCTGTGGGAGGAAGCTGGAGTACCCGGAGAGAACCCACACATGCACGGGGAGAACATTTAAACTACACACAGGAAGACCACCGGACGAACCAGGAGTCAGACTGGTGACCTTCTTCCTCTGAGGCTGAAGCACTAACCACTGCACCACCGTGCAGCCCTGAGTTCATTACACAATAAAACTAACTTCATTTGGATGAAGGAACGAAGGAACGAATCAAGATGTGAAAAAGCAAAGTGCAGGATAACAAATGAGTCAAAATCTGAACTCAAAGCAAAAATTAGCGTCTTTTTATTTTTTTTAGTCAAATTGTCTTAATAGAATTATGAGCCTAAATCACCTGAAAGGTCTAAAAAATGTTTGATTTCAAGATACGAAAAGAAAAAAATGAGGCCTGGATTCCTTAAAAACCTGCGAATGAGTTCAGAAAAAACGTATTCAGATTTAAGAAATTTTTTTAAAGTGATTCAGTGTGAAAACTGTTTTCTGGACTGTTCAGGTGAACGTGGCTCATATTGAGTCTAATATGACATCTTTAATAAAAATCAAACACTTGTGTACACTGTAAAAAAAAAAAAAAGTTGTGTAAACTCAAATTTCAAGGCAACTGTCCGCACTGGATTTTTGAGTTTTGGGGCCGACATGGAATTTTACATTTGAACCAAATGATCAGTTTTTGTTGAGATAACTTAAAATTTTGAGTTCTACATACCAAGAATTCTAAAAAGTAAACGTAGTAAACTTCTTACTTTTTGTACAGAAAATGTATTTTTCACTTATAGTTCTTTCACCCACCCACTCACTGACAGCACAGAGCGTCATTTTTAACGAGTGCATTCACACGGCACTCATAATTATAATCGCGAATCAGCGGCGCTCGTGCATGTGAGCGGGGGCGCCGTTTTGGAGGAGCTCAGAGTGTTGGAGGGCGGGGCTAAACGGAGTCCTGAAGAGATGCTACATTCAAATTCATGCTAGTTTAACAAAAAAAAAAAACATTTTCAGGCCAACAATTTTACGTTTTCATTTTTACAGTGTATATGCGCCGTGCAAATTTTAAACCATTTAAAAATAGATATATTCCTGCAAAGGTGACTTCATATTTCTCTTTAAGGACATTCTTTGAGTGAGCGTGCTCAGTTAGACCCCGAGTGTCCCCTCGAGCTGAGACAAGAAGAAACTTCCTCAAACTTCCTCAGACCACCGAGTGATCCGGATCACTGTGAGCCGCTCAGCCTCCCTGAAGCTCTAACCGCCGCTAACGCTCGCTCTGTTAGCCAAACTCAGCGTGAAAACCCCCCCGAGGCTCAGAGAGCAGCATGCCCTGCAGCACAGAGAGACCACCAGAACACACACACACACACACACACACAGTCACACACACACATGCTGCAGCCTGACTCAGGTACAGATGGAGCCTCAGTCACAGCTGCTGCAGAGCGCTTAGTCGTTCAGGTGATCATCCTGAGAACGAGGACAGGGTGAATCAGACCTGATGAGCCTCTGGGTGAGTGTGTGTGTTCTAGGTAAGAGTGTGTTTGTGTGTGTGAGAGAGAGAGAGAGAGAGAGAGAGGGTGTTCAGAGTGCTGAATGTGTGTGTTCTCGCAGCGGGCCGTAGTTGAATCAGACACTTGGCCTCTGATTTCATCACGTCGGTTATGAAAGAGACAGTAAAGTTTAACTCACACACACACTCACTCACACACACACACACCCAGTACAAACACACACACACACTGTACTGATACACACACACACACACACTGACAGTATTCCTCCTCCTCTGTTTCTTCAATATTTCATCATGTGGCATAAAAAACTCACCAACCATGTTGAGATAACCTGCTGTGTGTGTGTGTGTGTGTGTGTGTGTGTGTGTGTGTGTGTGTGTGTGTGTAAGCAGGGCAGTCAGGCTCTCCACCTGTCTCCTCGAATCCGTCCAATCCGAGCAGAGCAGAGCTGGCTGACTCCACAGGCGCTCACAGGGAGGTCAGAGGTCACACACAAACAGGAAATCTGCGTAATAGAGCCCTGACCTCATTTCCTGTGGCGCAGCAGGCGTCCGGCTTCCTGCGGGGATTAAACCGGGTCACGTGCTCAGAGTTCAGGTGAAGAGTCTGTGACAGTTCCTGCTGTCAGCGCCGGCTGTGAGCCGTTTCCTCTGAACGTGACTTCGCTGTGAGAAACGCTGCGACTCTGCTGCAGCTGGATGAGCTGAACGATCAGCAACCAATCAGAAGTCTGGCAGGAATTACATTCTTTAAACTGGTTTTTTATACATGCGTGTGTTTTTATTTACTTCTCTTTAATTTATTTATCACTTTCTGCATGTGAAACAGAATTAGTACGAGACTTTTCGTTTGCATTTGCAGTCTGAGTGTGCCGGAAACAGTCCGTTTAGGAGAGCCAATCAGCCGCTTTGCCACCCTGAAACTTTCCTACTTCGTCCTCATTCCTCTGGTAACACACTGGACAGCCATCACTGAGTAATACCCCAGTAGAAACAAACTGTCACTTTATTCATTTATTATAAAGTCACTACAAAGATATTTATTGTTCAAACTGATAAACTTTATTGTTTTTTTTTTGCAAATATTCACTCGTTTTGAATTTGATGCCTGCAACACGTACCTAAAAAGTTGGGACAGGGTCAACAACAGACTGGGAAAGTTGAGGAATGCTCCAAAAACACCTGTTTGGAACATTCCACAGGTGAACAGGTTCATTGGAAACAGGTGAGGGTCATGATTGGGTATAAAAGGAGCATCCCTGAAAGACTTAGTCCTTCACAAGCAAGGATGGGGCGAGGTTCACCACTTTGTGAACAACTGCGTGAGCAAACAGTCCAACAGTTGCAAAGAATTGATGGCTTTGATCATCTACAGTCCATAATATCATCAAAAGATTCAGAGAATCTGGAGAAATCTCTGCACGTAAGCAGCAAGGCTGAAAACCAACACTGAATGCCCGTGACCTTTGACCCCTCAGGCAGCACTGCATTAAAAACCAACATCATTGTGTAAAGGATATTACCACGTGGGCTCAGGAAGACTTCAGAAAACCATTGTCAGTTAACACAGTTCATCACTACATCTACAAGTGACAGTTCAAACTCTACCATGCAAAGACAAAGACATATATCAACAACACCCGGAAACACCGCCGGCTTCTCTGGACCCGAGCTCATCTGAGATGGACTGACGCAAAGTGGAAAAGTCTGCTGTGGTCTGACGAGTCCACATTTCAAACTGTTTTTGGAAATCATGGACGTGGTGTCCTCCAGGCCAAAGAGGAAAAGGACAATCTGGATTGTTCTCAGGTCAAAGTCTCAAAGCCAGCATCTGTGATGTTATGGGGGTGTGTTAGTGCCCATGGCATGGCTAACTGGACCATCTGTGAAGGCTCCATTAATGCTGAAAGGTACATACAGGTTTTGGAGCAACATATGCTGCCATCCAAGCCACGTCTTTTTCAGGGACGTCCCTGCTTATTTCAGCAAGACAATGACAAGACACATTCTGCACCTGTTACAACAGCGTGGCTTCGTAGTAAAAGAGTGCAGGTACTAGAAATAAATGGTTTTGCGTTGAAACCCTTTTTTATCCTTTACCTTTAACCTTCTGTGTCGATGTTTGTCTTTGTGCTGACTTTCAGTGACTTCTTTTAATAATTGAACATAAACGTGTTTGTTTTCTCTGATATCATGAGACTCATTTGATCAAACATCATGTCTCTGACCAACACACACCTCCTGACTGACGAGTCCTAAAACACACCTGAAACGACTTCTTTCTGACATTAATCCTGAAGGAATCCTGTTTGGACTGAGATTAGGTGTTAATTGAGGTAAGACTGACACAGATCCATGAGCTTCAACAGGAGGAGTGTGAACAGCTGATCCAGCACCTGTGAGGCGACACTTACCTGAATGCCTGAATCAGAGGAGGGAGGAGGGAAGAGGGGGGGCAAAACCAAACATTCAACCTTCAGAGATTCGATGAACTTTTTTTCATATCAGTGCTGAAGTTTGAGACACAGGTGTGAGTTCACCTGATGTTTGCTCTGTTTGATGTGCTCTGATGATGTGTTGACAACAGGTGATGACCGCTTCATTCATCAGGTGGGCTCAGAGCAGAGACGAGTCACACGTGGCGCTGCTGGATGTGGAGCAAACAGCAGCTGGGTGAGTTCAAGAGGTGAGCACCTGCCGGCTGAGCTGCTGGTCACAGACTGACAGCAGATTAAGGTCAAAGGTCAGCAGGTGACAGCAGCAGAGCAGCTTGAGCACAAAGGCTGTAACTGAACTGAGTTTCTTTATTCCAAGAGACTCGTTAGTATGACAACGTTAGCCTAAAAATACTGTCCTCATATTCAGGCCTGTAACCCGTCTGCTGCTGGTGTGACTCCTTATTTTATCTTTCACTCATGTCCTGTGTGTCAGCGCACGGCATAATAATCTTCTTTATTTAAAATGAGCAGCTGATGAATAAAATTAACTCTCTGAGTGTTGCAGTGACTGACAACATGAAGCGTGGGGTATTTTTAACAGGAGGAAACATTTGTTTGTGCTGAACGTAGCCTGAGTGAAAGTCTCACTGAACTGTTCTGGTAAAAACGGCAGAAAGGTTTCAAACTTTAATACACACTAATTACATTTACCTTTGTAGTGTTTTCTCTTTGTTCCAAAAGCAAATCTAAGGAATCTATCATCAAATTAACATAAACAGCCACATGTTGAGCCCACTGTCATTTGTTTGCATTTATTTTTTTACTTTTCATTCAGTTATTATGACTTTTCATTTCATTATTGCACCTTATCATCTCAGAATACACGGCCTACAATTGATTTCATCTTTTATCACAAAATCCAAAACCTTTAGGTCATAATTACGAATTTTCATCCGATAATTATAACTTTTCATCTTCGTATTGTGAGATTTTGCTTAAAATAATAACTCTCCATCAAGGTTGTGACATTTAATCTCATCATTTTGACTTTTCACCTCAGTACTTATTCTCTATTTTTTTTTTTTTTTTTTTTTTTTTTTTTTTTTTTTTTTTTAGGGGGGAGAAATAAAGTCATATCTAGAAGACTCTGATTAGTTCAAATTAGATTAGTTCAAAGTCTGATGAAATGTTTTAAGTTGACCTTAAAGTCCTCTGGGGCAGAAATTTGCAACTGACCAATCATTTGATCAAGAAATTAAACAAAAAAACTTGTTTCACTTTTTTTTGACTCATAAAAACATTTAAAAGTTGTAAAAAAAATAAAGATAAAAAGTTAACGACGCATTTTAGTCACAATCTGCTCTACAGTATTTTATTTTATTTTGTTTTTTATTTTATTTTATTTTATTTTTATTTTATTTAATTTTATTCTATTTTATTTTATTGTATTTTATTTATTTATTTATTTATTTATTTATTTTTTTAGTTTCATCAGCTCTGTGACGTTTGTTTATTTTTGCTAAGGTAAACTACAGTTTGCTTCCCGCCCTCTGCTGCTGACGGGCTCAAACCCTTTGGCTCAAACTGAAACATAACGACGCTCCTGTTTGGTCTCGTGTCTGTTTTCTGACGACTGATCGGCTCAGGATTGCAACATCGAGGCCCCGCCCCCTGCCGGATGACGACATCACAAGAGGGAACAACGAAACCCAGCAGACCCCAGAGTCCGTCAGTCAGTCAGTCAGTCCTGGTCCACGGAGCGCCCGAAAGTTCTAGAGACGAGCGGGTTTCGGGTTGACCAGAGTCTGACTGGATCAGGATCAGGGGGTCGGACTGGATCTAAAAGCAGGACGTGAAGCGGAGATGGCTTTAATTTAAACCCGGACAGGAGGACTCGAGGACTCGCTGTGACTCGGCTTTGTTTGCTCCAGCTCCGGATTGAAAACAAAGTTTCATCTGTTTTATTTTCACTCAGCGCTTCTTGTCGCCTTCGTTTTCTCCTCTTTTGTTAAAGCTTAATTCCAACCGAAGAAGAAGAAGAAGAAGAAGAAGAAGAAGAAGAAGAAGAAGAAGAAGAAGAAGAAGAAGAAGATCAACATCTGACAGCTGACTGACGAAAAGTTGCGCAACCGACAAGAGAATAATAATCCAGACAAAGACGTAACGCACAGAGCGCCCACACCTCCCAGTAACAACAGAGGCAGCGTTTCCAGTCTGACTTCGAACCACAACAACTCAGAAGACACTTCAGAAACTTCTAGACGACAGGACATCAGACCCGGAGAGACCATCTGCTGGTTTCTTGCTGACCCACAGTCCGGACCAGTTAACACGGTGAGTCACTGACCGGATGCTTTACACTTTTACACGTTAAAGTCCTCAATTCATTACGCACGTACGTAACTTTTAGCGGGACAGTTGACGGTATGTAGGGCACCTAACATGTATGACGAAATCTCGGAATATATTGTTAAATACCGACTCTATTACATACATTACGGTACTTTTACGGTACAGTTCTGGTCGTTTCGTGGACTGATCAAGTTCAGACTCCATCTGAAGAAATATCACTGAAAACCGAAACAAAGCATCAAAGTCCATTTCTAATCTGGTTAAGGTCAGTTTAATTTCTTCTTCAGGGATTATTTTTCATGTTGCATCAGCTGATGGAGTCAGCTCAGGTGTCTGCTGGTTTGTCTGTTGACTGTTGAACTCAGTCTGTTTGCTTTCTATGTCAAAAGAAAAGAAAACAACAAAAGAGAGAGATTATCATTTTAAAGATCCTGATTCAAGGTTTTCACAGTGGGCGGTCGACTCCCAGAACATTTGAGATAAGAGAGAGAGAGAGAGGGTACAGTAAGTGCAGCTCAAGGCGTAACTTGATCCAAACCAGGATAACAAAATTGCCAGAACTGCTCTACAAAGAGCTCTGATGTGGATTAACGCTTTAGTTCCTCTTTGGGGATCAGTGAAGGATTTCTGATTCTGATTCACAGTAAAATTAAGGGACAAAAACACAAGTTTAAAAACAAAAATACGCCACGACTTGTTGATGAGAAACCAAAAGTTAATGAATTATTGTGGGTTTAAAACCGCATGAAACAGAAAGTAAAAGTGTTCAGGCTCTTTATGGTGCTGTTATTGTTGGAAGACTGTCAGTAAACGATCAACAAACCAGATCAAATATAATCAATGACAAGATTTACACCGAAGTTTACAAAGCTGACCTCGAATGTTTTTGTTTTTTTATATTTGGTTTGTTAAAGTTTCTGTAGCGTGAACATCAAAAATACCTGAATATAAAAACACTTTTAGAAAAAAAGTGAAACAATTTTTTGACACGTAGTGCTGAAAACTTCTTAAATACAAACATGTGCAGGTTTCCTTTTTCTTTTCTACGACTGTTCACTTTATTTCGGAGATAAGAAAAGATTTGTAAGACCATACACAGTTGAATTTAGAAACTTTATTTGTATCGTACATTCAAAACAATGAAGGACAAAGAACAACAACGAACGAACCAAACTACACGAGTTAGCATAACAAACCCAAACATTATAAGAACCGTCAACTTTAACAAATGAGCGTCATGACCTCAAACAACAGACCTGAGCTCAGAGTTTTTTTTCTCTCTCCGTTTAAAGGAATGTTTTTGGTTATTTCTCTATCCCATAACCAATCAGAGACGTCTGGAAACACCTGCTAAAACACCGCCGGACCAGCAGGTGGCGAGAACGTAAAATCATAAACACCGTAGAAGAAGTTTCTTCACGATACCTTCAAACAGAAGATGCAGATGTAACAAACCGGCAGCTGGTCGTCTTGGCGCGTGTGCAGCAAACAAAACAACAAATCAAGCCTCAAACTTGGAAGATGCTTTTTTCAAACATCTGTGACCTTAAACTTTGTTTACTCGCAGACGTGCGACCAACATGCAGGAAGAAAAAGTTGTTTACAAGAGTCTCCAAAATAAAAAGAGTGAAACAGACTATTTATTTTGTTTTTTCTTCACCTGTAAGATGAACAGGAAGTGTGTTAAAGGTTTTTGTTTTTTTAAATAAAAGAATAACAAAATAACTTGTAAAAATATAAATAAAAATAATGTAAACTTTAGGAAAGTTTCTCAGAACTTTGTTTTTCTTCTCGTTCGTTTCTAAAAACTCTGAAACTGCAACAGAACAGAACATGAAGAAATCCTTTGCAAACAGCTGACGAGATGAGACATCAAACAGCACTGATTCATCCTCTGTGTGTGTGTGTGAGTGTGTGTGTGAGGGCATGACGTTGCCGTGGTGACACTCTGACTCAGGGTGTTTCACCAGAGTGAAAGCAGCGTTGGCTAACAGCAGGTTTCCACACAGTGACACCAGAGCGACCGCAGGCTCTCAAACACTTTGTACCAAACCTCACATCTCTGCTCCTCCTGAGCGCGTGTGTGTGTGTGTGTGTATATGTGTGTGTGTGTGTGGTAGGTGTTGACTGTATTTAAAGCCCGTTTAAAGTATAAACTGTGGTGCTCTGATGCAACGATCTGAAAGCTGAAGCGTCTGTCAGCTTACAGGAAGTTTCATCATGAAGCCTATAGACACGTTAACATGTGAGCAGCAGAGACGCTGCACACACCGAGATGTGATAATAATAATATAACTCTTACTACAGTACCAGCAAATTAGACTGAGGAGGCTTTTTAAAGCAGGGAGGAGGCTGAGCTGACGTGTCACCAGTGGAGGGCGCTGACGAGCAGACATGAAGTGTAGAAAGAAAGAAAGCTGCATGAAATCAACATGAAGCTGTGAAGACGGCGGTTTGTAGCCAGGAAATGAGCGGTTTGACTCCAGCTGGTGATTTGCATTCCTTAGTCTTTGAGGCTTTTAGCTCGGCTGCAGGTTCTGAATGATGCACGCTTTGAAAAAGTTCCTAAGTTTTAACTTCCTCTCTCTCCTCCAATCACAGATGAGTATGGGGGTGGCTACAGCGAGGTCTCAGCAGTGTCTGAAGAGGTTACTGGATTCGCCCCGGGACAATCTCCCCAAATGTAAAGTCGCCCGTTTGGCTCCACCGCCTCCATCCACTGGCCAATCACCTCGCACCAGATCCAGAAGCCCCGCCCCCAAGTCTGACCAGAGCCAATCCCCGACCAGAATTGGATCATACATTCTGTTTGAGCGCTGTGAGGGAGAGGAGGCCTACAGAGCGTCACATGTCCAGACAGAGCAGCAGTACACCTGTCAGGTAAAGGTCTGATCACGGACAGTGAACTCTTAAAGGGACAGGGACCAATCAGAAATATTTATATCAGAGCTCAGGCCACGTATAGATTTTTCTATAGTGTGAGAATATAAGAGAAAAAAAGTAAGTATGCAGATTTTCTCATAAAATTTAGCCTTATATCTCAGAGTTTTTTTATTCAATTATTTTTGCAGAATTTGAACCTCAAATGATTCTCTGGTGATAATTCTTTTCTGATAAATGGAACTTTTTTCTTAATTCTTATTCAGAAATGTTCCTTTTTTTTCAGATTTTTTATCTTTAATGTCATAACTCTAATTGAACCTGCAAGTTTTTTAGTTTATGTATGATTCAAAGATTCAAGAAAAAACTCTGATAAATTTTTTATATAAAAACTTTGATTTTACTCTAAGAAAATAACATTTCTCGTAATTTTTGCTTTTCTCTGATATTTTACTTCCTATTTTTTTTTACTTAAACCTCAATTCCTCATTTTTTGCCAGAAGTTTAACTTAATACTTAACTTCCTTAATTTTCAAAAATAAATAGCTTATTCCAGAAGTCTTTACTTTCCCCACAAAATTTTATTTTTTTCCCCAGAATTTTGGACTCTTTTCAAAATTAATGCATTTCTCAGAATTTTGCATTTTTAAGAATTTTTGTTTTTCTCAGATATTTTACTTTTAAATTTTTTAAACTTAAAACCTTAATTCCTCACTTTCTTCCAGAAATTAACTTAAGGCCTAAATTCCATAATTTTCTACATTTTTTTACTTATACCAGAAATTTTTACTTTTTACCCAGAATTTTAGACTTTTTTAAAAAATTCATCCTTTTCTCAAATTTTTCCTATTTTTTTAACTTAAAACCTCAATTCCTCACTTTCTTCCAGAAATTAACTTAAGGCCTAAATTCCGTAATTTTTTTTTTTTTTTACTTACTAGAAATTTTTACTTTTTACCCAGAATTTTAGACTTTTTAAAAAAAAAAAAAAAAAATTATCCTTTTCTCAAAATTTTTACATTTTTTTAGATTTTTTATTTTTCTCAGAAATTTAACTTTTTCCTGAGTTTTTGCAATTCGACAGAATTTTTGGACATTGAAAGAATTTTTTCTTCTGTCAGAATTTTAACTTTTTTTTCAGTCTCTCAACTTTTCTCAAGTTTCTACTTTTTTTAATCCTGGAATGTTTTCCTTTTAATCTCAAAGTTTTGACCTCAATCTTTGGTTTACTCTTTTACTG
Source organism: Labroides dimidiatus (assembly GCA_030710495.1). NCBI lineage: Eukaryota > Metazoa > Chordata > Actinopteri > Labriformes > Labridae > Labroides > Labroides dimidiatus. The sequence continues at coordinate 2,854,727 of CM061143.1, forward strand.
AAGCATTTTACTTATAAGCCAGAGTAAAAAGAGAATTTTTAATTAAAAGAATTTGACCTCACCTCGAAAGAACCTGTTTTAGCGGTGTTAATCCTCTTCTGCACTGTTAAAAATTCCGTTTTTGACACTGACCAAAAACATTTTGAAACTATTACAAAAAACACAGAGAGGCTGCAGAGAAAATTCATAGTTCAGAGAAAAAGTTTCTGATGATGCTCTTAAAACAAAAAGCTTTAAAAACAGAGGGTGTGGACACAGGGTTCTGCTGTTGTGATTAAATCTGTTGGAATCAAACTTTGCTGGAGCGTCTGTCACTAAATGGATCAACCCTCTCTCCTCCTGCTCGCTGCGTTCAGGTGATTCCTCTGCGTGGTTATCAGGAGCGTTTGGCCGCCTACTCTCGGGTCGGTCAGCACGATAACATCTGCAGCCTGCAGGACGTGGTGGTCGGCCAGGACAAGGTGTACGTCTTCCTGTCGGGTCACCACGGGGACATGCACGCGTATGTGAGGAGCAGGAAGCGTCTGAGCGAAGAGGAGGCGGGGAGTCTGTTCACCCAGATGTTGAACGCTGTGACTCACTGTCATCAGCACGGAGTGGTTCTCAGAGACCTGAAGCTGCGCAGGTTCGTCTTCACTGACACATTCAGGTGAGTGTTACCCTCCTCTGATGATGTTTTAGTGAAACTGAAACTCAGACGTAGATTGAAATAAAAATCTGTTTCCTTTCTCTCCTCAGGACTCGTCTCGCTCTGCTCGGCCTCAACGACTGCGTCCTCCTCCAGGGGAACCAAAGCGACGACTCCCTGACGGACAGACACGGCTGCCCCGCCTACGTGAGCCCCGAGCTGCTGACCAATGGGAAAGGCTCTTACTCGGGCCGAGCAGCAGACATCTGGAGCCTGGGCGTGTCTCTGTACACCATGCTGATTGGACGTTACCCTTTTCAGGACACGCAGCCCGCCGCGCTGTTTGCAAAGATCCGCCGCGGCGCCTTCAGTCTGCCTGATTGGCTCTCCCCTCAGGCCAAGTGCCTGATTGGCTGCATGTTGAGGAAGTCGCCGTCGGAGAGGCTGGCTGCGTCTGAGCTGCTCATGCACCCGTGGTTGACCAATCCCTGCGCGGCACGTCACAGCACGCTCAAGACGCAGCAGAGCTCGCACAGAGCGGCTCAGAGCAAAGAGGAGGACCAGGACCAAGACCAGGACCAGGACCAGGTGGTGCCGCTGTGGACTGAAACACACTAACAACGTATGGGTGTGTGTGTGTGTGTGTGTGCGTGTAGTTCTATACTTGTGTGGACCTGCACTTTAAAGAGACTGACTGACACTAAACCTCCACAGCTGGATGAGCCCAAAGCTGACAGTAAACCTCACTCTGCACCCCCCCCCCCCACCCCCCCCACCCACACACACACAGACCCCACACCAAGATGGATTCAGTTTCACATGAGCCCGGTTCTTCATAGGCGATTGGATCAGGTCTTCAGATTTGGTTGCTTCTGATTTTCAATCTGGAAAAAAACTTCTAATTTGTTTTAACGAATGTTTGAATAACTTTGAGTTAACATCATCTTTTATTTCAAGTCACAAAAAGCATTTTTTTTACCGTAGCCTTCAGACGTATTTCAGATGATTTTGAGTATTTTGCTCTCAGATTTCTGAAGTTCAGTTGTAAAACATTAGGGTTAAATAAATACTCAGAATTTGTTTCCATCAAATTTGTTTTTCACCGATAAGCTTCAAAGACTGGTTCAGTGTTTTTTCTGACAGAAGCTGTCAGGATCTTTCACGTTACGTGGATTTTGGCTCCCCCTATGGGCAGCACACCGTATTACATGTTTCATTCTCATTGTTTTTATACTATCTATCTTTCTTTCTATACTGTTTCAGTGAACATGTGCTGAAATCAGAACAACAGAAACCTGATCACATTTCAAAATCTGACCCAATCCATGTTTTAATTTAAAAATCCAGAACAAAAATAAACTCAATTCTTTGATCCTAAATCGAAAATGTGAACTTCCAAATCTGGATCTTTGAAATCCACGTTGTGAACGGCCGGGCTGCGCTGAAACTGCGTCCGAGGTCTTCAAGTCGAAGACAGCGAAGCTCTCACTGCCATGGTACTCAAACTGGTCCTCACAGACACAAAGCAACACACACACACACACACACACACACACTCACACACTCCAGAACAGTCTGATCCTGGATTACTTGACCCAAGCCTCAGGTGCCTTCCTGTAACGCTGTCCCAATTTAAGCCCCGCCCCTTTTAAAGGGGGCGTGACCGTGACTCTGAGATGTGGAAAATCAAAACCTGTAATTCTCATGTTTCCCACCTTCAACTGAAATAACTAACTCCTTAATTAATATTTTTATTAACCTCTTAATTACCATGTGATGTAAAAGGAGGAGGAGGCGGGGCTTAAATTGAGACTTAGTTCCTTCCTGTCAGTGTTTACACTTCCTGGTTGCTCTTTAGAAATTACAAATGAAGGATTCATCCATGTTTGAAGGTCAACAGATGGCTTTCTGGGAGCGCCGTCAATGTTGAACCCTAAATTTAGCTTCAGTCTGACTTTATGATGGTCTCAGTTTATTTACGGTGAAATGACTTTTTTTTTTTTTTAACACCATGTTTCTAAAGCACACAGCTGGTTTTTGCCTCGTCACCCATCTCAGAGGAACAGCGAGCTAAATTTCTGCTCACTTTCTAAAACCGTTCATTGCTTTTTTTTTTTGTGTTTGTTTTTTTTATAAAGGCACAAAGTTTACAGTTAAATCCTGAAGTTATATTCCTGAGAAAACTCGACTAAAGGATTCCTTTTTGTTTCATCTGAGCGATCACAGACAGCCAGCTAACAGGATGCCTTCCTCCCAACGCTTCATTCAGACCTCATGTTCAACTGGAGAATAAATAAAAAGTCATTTTAAAAAAAACTTCCTGCTCCTCTGCTCCTTTTTGTGTCTCCTGTTTGTTAATTCTTTTGAGTCTAAAGCTAAAACGATAAAAAGAAGACAAAATGTGATTTAAAAAAAAAAAAATCAACATAAAGAAACAGTCACCTTTGTGTTTTATTCTTACATTTGTTACAATCCCTAATTTCACTTCAGCATTTCTTCATCAAAATAGTCAGAAAAATCTCCCTCCATGTCTGCTGATGACTCTCAGCAGACATGAAGGAGGTCAGCAGCCAATCAGGAGCCAGCATCAGTGTCCATGTCATCGGTGTCGTCGCCCTCCGAGCGGCAGATCTCCTCCAGAGCCAGTTCTGAAGAGGAAGAATAAAGAATTTAACCTTTAAAAAGGTTTTTAAAAGGTGTGAATGTTTTGCTTCTGTGTGTCCGTGTTCGTACCCTCGCTCTCGCTCAGCTCGGGGATCCTCCTCAGCGTGTCTCGCACGGCGGGGATGACCTGGTCGTACATGTGCAGCAGCGGCCGGCAGCTCTCGGAGAAGCTGCTGTGATGCAGCAGCAGCCAGTGCAGCAGCAGGAGACACTCTCTGAGCAGAGACGCCGCCGGGCTGCGGAACCATGGTGGCGAGGGGGCGGGGCTCTGCTGTGAAGGTGGGGCCACACCTGGATGATTGAAAAACAACCAAAATAAATAAATAAATAAATAAACCAGATTTTGTCACATTCTTTAATTAACAAGCGGTAAAAACATTCAGCTAAATCGAAGTGACCGACCTGTGGAGTCCGTCAGATCCTGAGCACCTCGAAGATCCAACCACTGACGGTGGAAAACGATCACCACCGTCTGAACCAGCTGACAGACAGAAAGACGTTTGTGTTTTTTAGTTTTCAGACAAAGTTTGAATTCACTCTCCAAAGAGAGACGGAGCAGAGTCAGAGAGTTTTACCTCAGAGGAACACGGGCAGGAGCTGCGCTGGCTGCTCGTCCAGCTCTCTCCTCTCTGAGTCGTCAGTCTGCTCAACAAACGAACCACCTCCGACCAAAACAAAAACAATTAGGGCCCGAGGCTGATATTTGGCAGAAAAATAATCTGATAACCAATCAATCGACAGAGTCATTTTAAAAATATAAAATGAATAAAATAACTTTTTTTTTTGTCCCTTAATCCTGAAAAATACAAATACAGGCAGAACATTTCACTGTTTTAAAATACTTTGTCCTTTAGTGTTTGTTTAACTTTACAACAGAGAGAAATTTTCAACTATCAAAACATGCAAAAATAATATAACCTTAAAAAAAAGAGTCAATCTATTAATGAGTTATGAAAATACATCTTGTCTTGTACTTCTTGTTGCTGCAAATTAAAGGTCGGTTAAAGTTCAGGTAGGACAACTTCTAAAAAGTTGTTAACAGATAATTCAACATTTATATTTTATTGAGTTTATAAGTAAATAAATATGAAATTGGTCACTGAAAATCTCTGGATGTAAATAAATAAAAATGAGTAACAAAAACGCACATCACGTGACCTGGATGTATTGTTTTACTATATGTAATTGACTGAAGTAGGCTAGCGATCGTCTTGAAGTGGTTATAACCCTGCTTTAAGTTGTTTGGAACCTTCCGTGAGCCTGCAGTAACTTTTATTTTATCTTCCTGTTCGTATTTTGACATTTAGAGTTTTCTTAGAGTAACTGTGACATGTGAAATTCTGCTCTAAAACCGAAGTTAAATCTCTGCATGCTAACCGCTAGCATATCAATGCAATTTCCCATATACGTTAGCATCAAGCTAGCGCTACGTTCTATATCGTTTTCGGTCCATTAGGAGGTGTTTAACATGTTGAATGTATTGAATAGGATTTTTTTGTGATAGGTTTTAGAGCAGAATTTCAACTTTAATCACTGAACACACCAATGAGGGTACAAAACTCTAAGTTAAATCGCTGCACGCTAACCGCTAGCATATCAATGCAATTTCCCATATACGTTAGCATCAAGCTAGCGCTACGTTCTATATCGTTTTCGGTCCATTAGGAGATGTTTAACATGTTGAATGTATTGAATAGGATTTTTTTGTGATAGGTTTTAGAGCAGAATTTCAACTTTAATCATTGAACACACCAATGAGGGTACAAAACTCTAAGTTAAATCGCGGCACGCTAACCGCTAGCATATAAATGCAATTTCCCATATACGTTAGCATCAAGCTAGCGCTACGTTCTATATCGTTTCCGGTCCATTAGGAATTGTTTAACATGTTGAATGTATTGAATAGGATGTTTTTTGTGAGAGAGTTTTGTACCCTCATTGGTGTGTTCAGTGATTAAAATTAAAATTCTGCTTTAAAACTAGTTATATCAATATATGCTAACCGCTAGCATATCAATGCAAGTTCCCGTCCACATTAGCATCAAGCTAGCGCTATGTTCCATCAATCTGCCAGCTCTCTGATGAGAGAGTAGTTCGTATATTTTTAACAGCAGATTACAAAGAAAGAAGAAACACGTCATGGTTCAAACAATCATTTATGCTTGTTACACACGAGCTGATTGGACAGGAAGTGACGCGGCAAGCAGACGGACTCAGCAGAGGGTCCGGCTGTTCAGCCTACAGCGGAGTGATCCACATCGACTCATGACCATCAACCGTCAAACCAATTATGTGACGAGGTCAGCTCAGAACCGCACCACCTCACAGTGTTAAAAACAAGATTCCCGTAAGAAAGATCATCTGATTATCCAAGATCGGCGCCAGACGGCAGCTGTAGCAGTGACTGAAGGTGTAAAAGACGATAAATCTTTCTTCTCTTGTTCTTAACTCACATTTTCTGTCCCCTTTCTCAGGTCAGTGCAGCAGCATTGTTTCTCTATCACTGGTCTCTGCAGTGTGTCCTACCTGCAGGTCTAGAAGGATCCAGTCTGTGTGTGCTGCCTGGTTGTCCGGTCTGTTCCTGACGTACTGGAACAACTTCACAAACGTACACGGGTCTGAAAAAAGAAACAAGAAACACAAACTTTCACTAAAAAAAATTAAGACTTAAAGAAATAACAGGATGAATCAACTGTGACGGAGCTTCACGCCCGGCCTCACCGTGCTGGGAGCAGAGCTGCTGAGACAGACTCTGGTGCTGAGACATGGACATGAGGACACACACACACTCTGAGACTGTCTGCAGCCTGCTGTCTGCTGACAAACACACACTCACGACTGGCAGCACACACTGCAACCTGAGGGAGACGCAAAGAGAAAGAGGTGAGCAAACATGCCCTGTTGAACTTTTTAAGCAGCTTCTGAAACAGTGATGAGAGGTTGTGCTTGATTTCTGGACTTTTAAATATTTTCAGTTTGCAAAAAGTGACGTGTAAAAAAAAAAAAAAAAGTCTGCAAAAAGTCGCATTAGTCTTTAACGAGTTATTAAGGTTTGCAAAGAGACATGCAAGTGTGCAAAAAGTCATGCAAATTTATAAAAAAGGAACATAAGCGTGCAACATGGCTCTGCAAGAAGAGATGCAAGTCTGTTAAAAGTTGCGAAAGAAAACGCAACGATACATCTGCGACAGGTCCCATCAGTCTGCAGAGCTTAATGCAAGTCCTCAAAAAGTAACATAAGTATGCAAAAATGTGCACAAGTCTGCAAAAAAAGTAACAACCCAAGTCTGCAAAAAGAATTTATTTAAGTTATAAAGTTGGCTAAGAGACATGAAAGTGGGTAAAAAAAAAAAAAAAGTTATGCAAGTTTGCAATGTGACTCGTCAAAAAGTGACACGAGTCTCTCAAACACGCGTCAGCATCAAGTCACTCAGGGCTGTAAATAGAAATGGATATCTGCAAGAAGTTACGCAAGTCTATAAAAGCTCATTCTGCATCAGCTGAAGCTTTTCTTTTTGTTTTTGTTGCAGCAGACTGATGTTTTTGAACTGTTTGTTTCCTCAAACGTTTCCTAAAAGTGATTTTCATGACTGACAGAGTTCAGCTCGTCTCTGTTACGTAACGACCGACTGTAAAACCTGCAGGTAGTTTACAGTAAGATGTTACCTAACCTCTGAGGGCCAGTGGAAAACTCATAAACACACACACACACACACACACACACACCCTCGGCAGACACTCCTCTTCCTCCAGCACTATTCATCCCAGGTGAGTGTTGCATCATCTGTGTGTGTGTGTGTGTGTGTGTCTTTGATATGTGATTTGAGGAGTCAAAGGAGTGTGTGGATATGAGCTGAGTTTCATGACATCTTCACGGCCTTATGAAACTCTCTCTCTCTCTCTCTCTCTCTGCAGCAGTGAAGTGAGTCCTCGCACTGAACAGACTTTTAAAATCCGTTTGGGATGAATCTTCATCCTGTGTGTTCACCTGTCTGTCTGTGTGTTCACCTGTCTGTCTGTGTTTACCTGTCTGTCTGTGTTTACCTGTCTGTCTGTGTGTCCTGCGTCCTCTCTATGAGGACACACAGAGCCTTCATGGCGCTGAGGACGAGCAGCTCTCTCTGTGAACAGCCGTCACCTGAGCCTGCTTCACAGAGCCGCAGCACCGACTGCAGCAAGGCATTCTGGGAGCACAGACCCACGTCTGCATCAGAGTACTTAGCCTAAAACCAGAGAGGAGAAGGGATCAAGAGATTACAAATGACAGCAAAAAAAAAAAAAAAAATATATATATATATACACATATATATACACATATATATATATATATATATATATATATATATATATATATATATATATATATATATATATATATATACATATATATATATATACATATATATACATATATATATATATATATATATATATATATATATATATACATATATACATACATACATATATATACATACATACATATATATATACATATATATATATATATACACACACACATATATATATATATACATATATATATATATATATATATATATATATATACATATATATATATATATATATATATATATATATATATATATATATATATATATATATATATACATACATATATACATACATATATACATACATACATACATATATATATATATACACCATTTACTGCTAAAAACAGGTAAAAACCGGTTTTCACCTTTTTGTTTGTTCTGCTGCTCTGACTCTCCTTTGACAACACAGCCTCCACCACCTGAAAGAGTTCAGAGGTCAAAGGTCGACTCTCCAGACTTGATTACTGGCAGAGCATTAAAGGGATGTGACAAATTTTTTAGTTTTTTGTCAGATAAAAATAGGTACTTGAAAATCTATTAGTCGGTAAGATTTTTGCACTTGGACATTTTGCTGCTCGATATTTGGTGGAAAACACTGTGAAGATAAATATGAGAGATATGTACGGTGACCCTGAAGTGCAAACATGACTAGGCAAAGAAAACAAGGAAAAAACAATTTAAAACGCAACAAAAAAAAAAAGAGACAGTAAAAAAAAAAAAGACAACAAAGGAAAATACGACAGTAAAAAAAAAAAAAAAACGCATCATCAAAAAAAAGGAAACTTGAAAGCGAAAATGCAAAAAAAACAAAACAAAACGAACAATAATAGAAAAGTAAGAAAGAAAACAGATAAAAACAAAACAGCTTAAAATGGAAAGCACAACAAAAGAGGAAAGCAATAATAGAAAAGAAAATACAAAAAACATAACTTTTGTTGTTGTTGTCTTGTGTGTTTTGCACTTCAGGGCCACCGAAGTTATGTCTTCAGGGAAAAGTGTTGTTGTCAACAGTTGTCCCCACAAACCACAGGTTATTTTATATCAGTTTTATTTGTGCGTAATTTTCCTTTAAAGACTCTCAGCAGAGCAGACTGAACCTGTCGTTCACCTTCAGATGGAGGAATAAATTCTGCTGAGAGGGACGTTAAAATGTGATCGTATGATAAATCTGTTTGGACTTTCAGCTGGTGAATTCAAAGGTTCCACACAGACAGATGCAGCCCCTTCACCTCGTCACTGTGAGCCAGCAGCAGGCACAGAAGCCTCAGAGCAGCCAAACCAGTGTCCTCCACGTTGAAACCAGTAGAACCAGTCTCCTCCAGCCTCCCTTCCCCAGCGCGGCCTGCAGGGAGCGAGCTCACAGCGGCAGCAGCAGCAGCAGCAGAGTTTGAACTGCTGCTTCCAGAGGAGGAGGAGCGCAGCGAGTCCAGAGCCTGGCAGAGCTGAGCGAGGTGGAGGTCCAGCAGAGGGAGCAGGAGGTCGGCTCCAGGACACGGCCTTCAGATCAGAAACAAGACGGGAGGTTGTTTATTAGATTAAAGTGAAATAAATGTCTTTACAGGAGGTTTAAACACACTTCTGAAGAGGCGCAGGGTTGGATTTGTGAACAGGCTTTAAAACTTTGTCTGAGCTCATTTCTGTGCTGCTGTTGCATCTTTGTGACGTCTCTGCTGTCCACAGAGCGTCTCATTTTTTCGTGGTCCCTCACTGACTCTACCTTTTGTTTCTGCTTCTGGCCGAAGCTTCCGTTCGACTCTGACTCAGCATGTTGAGTCCAGTGACGGCCAGACTCTGGACCGGACCCGGAGCGGCTCGGGGAGCTCCGGCTGCACCGCTGACGGTGGAGACTGCAGCTTCAGAGCGCAGGAAGAAACCTCCAGACGAAGCGCTGAAATACAAACACAGATCAGGCTCCACGCTCAGGTGCGCCACAACACAGGAAGTAAATCACCTCCAAATGACGTCACCAGGTGAGCGGACTCTGAACAGACTGTTTGCTATCAGACACAAACACAGGAACTACTCCAGTGTACGAGCGGAAATCCTGAAAAGCAGGTGCCACGCTGTCATGGTAACGCTTCTTTTACCTGGACCCCATCAGCTGGAAGTCGCTCAGATTCATGGACAGCAGGTGAGAGAGGCCGAGGCTGCTGGGAGACAAAGGCTGCTGCAGGAGCAACCCCAGCAGGACGCCACCTGGTGGGCAAAACAGACAGCACAGGTTTCAGCGCCAGAGGCTGCAGCAGTGATGTCCTCAGCTCTTCAGCTCACCAGTTTATAACACAAGTTTTCTGTCATACATCTGAATCTGCCAGAATCTGAGACGAAGATTTCATTAAATTTATCACGAAACCTTTCGCCCAAATACAACCCTGCAGCTTTGCACAGAGCTGTGGGTTTATTAGTTCGCTTTATTGACCCACAGCACTCTCTCCCTCTTCACTTCCTGTTGAATTTGATCGACCACCTTTTCTTTTCTTTTGTTCTTGTACCTCTAGGTCAAAATTTAACGACAGATCTTTTCCTTTGGAACTTGATCTTTTGGAATCTATTAAAGATGAAAACAACAAAGGAAGTGTCTCAACAATAAACAGTTACATCCTTGACCATTGAAATCAATCCAGTATTGAAACCTAGACTAGCTGGGATGTCATTTGAGTGAGGAGCGGTGGGAGGAAGTCATGTGCATGTTTTACCCTCATTCAGTTTAAGCTCCAGCTGTCACTTAAGTCACGTGTTTCTTTCTTTGTCCTTACTTAGTGTAGTGGCCGTTTGTCCACAAAAAAAGGGCAACGAAAAGTTTCAAACAAACTCTTTCATAAAAGGCTCAAAAGGCCACTCTTGCACCGTGGGTTGTGGTGTACACGGATGGGAAAAACGTCCAAACGAATGTCCAATTTTTACAAAAACGTGGTTTATTTAACCAGAAATCAAGAAAACACAGAACAATGGAAAAATCCCTGTGCCTCTCCCGCTCCGGTAAAAAACCATTTGCCCACCTAGGTGCATGCTGGTCCCTACCGTGCGCCTACCTATATAACCTAGAGTGCCACCGTGCCCAAATTAAACAAATAATAAACAAAACACCCAAACTAAAGGAATGATAAACTACTGGAATACTAACAGAAAAGTAATCGTAATTAAATCAAAATTAATTGATTTAAAAATAGTATAAATCTAAACACTAAACTAAATTCTAAACAAAACAAAGAAAAAACACTAAATAGCTCCTACACTTAGAAAACTTTTGTTCCTGTTATCGTCGCATCATTTCAGCCGTCGTAGGTTTATAATTACAACAACGCTCACTTAGAGCTATTTTTGGGACTCCTAATGATTCGAGTCGTTTCACTCCTGTGCAAAAGGAAATCGACCATTATGGTCGCATATGCGACCTTTTTCCAGCGTGTGCGAGTCAGAATTTCATCTGGTCGCGTTCGTGCGAGTGCATCGTTTTAATGCTCCCTTTAACACACGCTCCTTATCCTGCACCTGCACTCTCTCCTGTTCTGAGGGGAGTGCCGTCATGTTTACCCGCAGCGCAAATGACGCGATTTATTGCTGATTATTAAAAAAAAAAAAAAAAAAAAGGAGAGAGGAGGAGGCTGGTGGTGAGGAAGAGCCAGCAGAAGGTGATGTATAGTCTATACTTGTGCACATTCATGGACCACAATAAGAGAGTGGGACTGCACTCATGAAATGTGACACTGCTCTGCAAATAACATCATTATAAAAAACAACACTGGAGACTCAACTTCTTTCTGGCTCGCTGAGAGCGGCGGTGAAGAGGTGACAGAGCAGAGTGAAGGGAGAGAGAGAGAGAGAGAGAGAGACCTAAGCAAGGATAACTTTTAATGTTTTTGATTCTATGAAAACCTGTTCTGTAAATAGTTCCTTTATTGTGATAAAAAAGTCTCATTTTTGAGTCAGTTATGACAAATATTAAAAATATTTATCTGATTTAAAAAAAAAAAAGTTCTGTAAATAGTTCCTTTACTTTTGTGATAAACAAAAACAGTTTGAATCTCTTTTGAGGCTGTTTTTTTAATTCAAATAAAAAATAAATATAGCCTTTTCAAATCAATTCTTGCCAGTTTCAGACTTAAAATAATGTTCGGATTTAAGTCCCGCCCATTTTTTGACAAAACACACCCACTTCTGGTTTAGGCCCCGCCCCCTTATGAGTACAGATACGGATAATGGTTTACTCGCTCATCCCTAATAACTTTAAATGACCCTAATGGTAATGTCAGTGTTTATAACGCAACGTTAGCAACAATAACATTCAACGTTAATGACGTAAAGTTTCGCATTCACGTCTTTTCAACAGAAAAAAAAACAGTTATTCTGCCCTCCCTCCCTTACTGTAGCTGTCCAGCCTGACAGAAAGATAAACAGCTCTTTGTAAAATGATTTTTTTGCAGGTGTTCACCAGCTGCTTCTGCACGATGTTTCTCACTGTCTACTCTATGGAGGCCCTAAATGGCCAAAAACACTCAAACTCAAAAATCATGTGATAATTTAAAAAGAAAAATCATGCAATTTTATAACATGTCCGTAAAGTGCAGCACAGATAACAGGTTTTCATGGTCACGCAGTGCAACCTGCAACCAAAAGGAAGCTACTTTTATACTCTTACAGCCGTGTTTAAAACTGTAGAATTGTACTGTGATTAAAAAACTTTGTACGAGAGTCTAATTATGATCTTTTTTAAGCCAACTAAAGAGTTCTGGTTTAGTTTTGTTGCGGGTTATTGTTCTGACCTCTGTGCTGCAGGTGAGCAGGTCTGACAGAGAGGAAAGGATCTGGGCGAGTTACTTCATGTCTGTCTCCAGATCTGCTCCCAGGGGCTCTGTCTGCACAAAAAACACACACACACACACACGCATGTCATTAGAGTCCTGTTTCAGTCACGCACACACGACGCTCCCCTCATCATGTGACCCACCGTCCCTCCGCGTCTTCACTGGCGTCGTTCTGGACGGGATGGTAGCTCCAAACATCTCTTTAGTGATGAAACCGTTTCCTATTGGAGAGGAAGAATTGCTGCTGCTCCCATGATGCACCTGGACCAAACCGCTCAGCACTTTAGGACTGAGAGAAGAGAGAAGATGTGGTCAGATTCAAGCCTGGCAGGTTGCAAACATGGACCAGTGGTCATACATGTTGATCCTGGAGCTCCAAAAAGCTTCTCGCTTGTTTAAAATGAACTAAAAAAAAAAAAAAAACGCTAACTTGGTGCTAACTTTTTAGGGCATGCTAATGATGACTCACCTGTTTCTGGGCAGAGGAGAGGCGGTCTTGTTCTTATCTGAAGTGAGTTTGGTCTTCATCTCATTGATCTCTGCTTCTTTAAACTGCAGCTCCGTCTGCAGAGACTGGACCTGATCATAAAACCGTCATCATCAGGTCACTCTGTGGATTATTCATGCTGTAAGTTCATGTCTGGGTGTTTCTCGGCTCCTCACCTTCCTGTTCAGCTCCTTCTCCCTCTCACTGTGCTCTCTCTGTCTCTGGGTCTCCAGCAGATTCTGGTTCTGCCTCTGGGTCTCTTTCTCCTGCTGGACTCCTTTCAGGGAGTCCCGGAGGACCCGGATTTCTCCATTCTTCAGCATGATCTCCTCTTCCACCTCTTTCAGCTAATGATGCACACACATTAGAAACCGTCCACTGCTTCAGTCTCTCTCATTTTCATCCTGTTCGGTGTGTGTTTGAAACCTCGGTGACCTTCATACAACGCTAAATGTCTGAGCTACCTCCATTTCTGAACCACTACACAGATTTAAATGTGCTGTAGAGTTGAGACAGATGTATTTTAAAGTTTATAGACCATACTTTAACAAACCAGTGAACCTCACCTTCCTCTTCAGCTCTGCATGCTGAGCCTCCAGCTGTCTGTAGGAGTCCTCTCTGTCTGACCCAGACTGCTGCTGCTGCTGCCGGGGGCCTGAACATGCAAAACAACATCAGTGTGTCAACAAAGAAAAACCAAACACATCAGTGTTCACATGAGGGAGCAACACTGCAAAGATGAGGGTTTAAAGCTCTGATGCTAACATGAACAAGCGGTCACGTCTTACATCACAGATAACACTTCCTCTCCTTTTAACTGGGGATGCACCGAAATGAAAAGCCGAATAAAATATAAACGCTTGGCCGAATACCGAATAGGGCTGTCACTTTTTTTAAAAAAAATCATATTCGAACGAATATTAAATGACCCGTCATTCTTCAAATATATTTGAATATCCCCCCCACCCCTGCGCGCGCTCTCCTTAACAGTCTCCTTGACAACAAGAGAAAGCTTCGACAGCTTTGAATAAGAAGGTAAAACATGTAACTGATACTCAAGCCGAACAGCCCGTCTTCATTTCTTCATTATTTGCCAGAAACACAAATCTATCAACTTGATCGGGATCAAGTGTGACTCTCTTTTTGTTTCCAATATTACCTGCACGGTACAATTCACGCACGAGCACGCGCACATGATCGCCGTGACCGCTCCTCTCGACAGTTATTGAAACAATAACGGGGTGTTAGAGGGCTGTGTGGGACCAAAACAACTTAACATGAGCCAAAAAGTCTCTAAAGTTATAATCCTGTTCTCTGTCTCACTCTACTGACTCTGATCAGACCGCGCTGCATGTAAAACGGTTTTGATAGACGCTTCTTGGTGACGTAGGCGAGCCGTGCGCGCGCCCGAAGTCTGTCCGCAGACAGACCAGCGGAGGAGCGGCGCTTGTTTGAACGTGAAGCAGCGGGTTGTTGTCTGCAGACAGAGGAGTTTCTTTCACATAGGCTGACATCTGAAGGATACCGCAGAAATTCGAATGGATAATTAGAATTCGAATATGAACTTTTCACCTCATATTCGAAGCTCGAATAAAAAGTGACAGCCCTAATACCGAATGCATTTGTTATGTTTTTCACTTTTTTAAAAAGTGCATAAATAGCCTAGAGTACATTTTTAGACATGTTTTTAAAGAAAGTAATTTTTTATTGAATACTCGGACATTTTTTAAATATTCCAGTAGCCTTTGCTGTTTGATTGCGTCATTGTGTCACACGCTACTATTCAGCCTTGCTTTTAACTCACTTCACCGAAGGCCGAATGTGGCTTTTTTTTTGCAATATTCGGCGGAACATATTCGGTTACCGAATATTCGGTGCATCCCTACTTTTAACCCTTTAACTTTCACTTTTTAACTGCAAAGGACATGACGTCTATTTCATTTTCAACCCTTCAACAATCCATCCTAGAAGAAAAATAATAATAAATAATTATTTTGGCATAATAATTGTATTTTTTTGCTTCTAGAACACAAAGATTGGAAACCACAAAATTCAGAAAAAACATTTCAAGCTGCAGAGACGACCCCGACATCACGTTGGAGTTCACAGTGGTGGAAAAAAAAGTTTTTGGACACCCTGTGAATTTGTAAAATAGTGCATTGAGAATCACTCGAAGGTCTTAAAGTTCTCTTACTTGAATCTGTGCTTTGGTTGGTAAATAAAACTTTAAATTCAGATCATGTAAAGGGGCACACAGCAGATTTGGTTTGTTTTCCCCACAACCCAAACTGGATGGGACTGTTTTTTTTTGTTTGTTTGTTTGATGAAAACTGGATCTATTTTAATAAAGAGTAAATTTTTAAAAGATGCACCTTAATGCAGTTTTTCATTAGCAGAAAAATGTGACACCCTGTTCTGACTCACCAAGAGGCTCTCTGCTTGGTACTCCATGATTCCCAGTTTTCTCTCTGCTGCTGCTGCTGCTGAATCCGAACGTGTTCTCTCTGCTCTGGTTGTTCGAGGCTCGATTCACAGACTTGCTCGGTCCTGCAGATGTCGACCACATGGACCCGCGGACAGAAACCTCTGGTTTGGTTGGTGGTTTAGACTCATGTCCAGGTAAAGCGGTCGAGGTGATGGCCTGCGAGGCGATGATGTCAATCTCATCCAAGTCATCCTGGGTGAAATCACCATCGTCGTCAAACGGGTCGTCAAAAGGCACGGCTGTCACTACGTTCTGGTTCAGGCCTCGAAGGCGCTTAGTGGGTGGGCAGTTCATGCTGTTGGAGGGGGGGGGGGGGGGGGCAGATTAATTAATGAATGACAAATTACAGCTGGTCTATGCTAGAAGATAGTATAGAAGCCAACATGTATCGGAACTGCAGATAACATCTGTGTAGCCAGAGGTTTAAAGGGACACTTTAACTTTTTCCTGCTCAGAGGCACAACATGCAAAAGTTTCTATTGAACCATTTCTGAGTAAAATTTAGTCTTTAATGCGTCTTAAATGGTAGGAAAACAAAACTATTTTCATACGTTGCTCCTTATGTGAGTATAGCTGACATTTTCTAGGAGCTGTGGGGGTCCTGAGTAAGACTTGAGGCAAAGGTTAATGAATTTTGTGATGGTGACAGAGCTAAAATAATTCATATGAGCATAGCAGCAGGTTCTAGGCACCTGTAATGAATAAACAACGTGAAAGTTGATAGAAACCTGTGTTTACTCGTGTCTTAAAGCTGGAAACACTATCTTAATGCTTATAAATAAATTAAATTAGCACTATAAATGACTGAATACAGGATATTTACACTTAAATAGACAAAGTAGGGATTACAATAGAGTTTGAGTTCCACCTTGTAATGTTTAGATGACTGCAAACCACTTGTTTCGAGTTTAAGCTTGTAAAACATTAAATTTCACGTTTCTCATGTTTTGGTTTTACCTTCTCGGTCGCTGATGCTACTGTAGCTCCTGAAAGCAGCTAAGCTAACAGAGCTAGCTCCGTCAAGACCGCATTAAAGGCCCGTTAACGCTTCATTTCAGAGATTCGAGAGTCGTTTCCTTTCGGATTGCATCTTTTCAAAAACTTAAAACCATAAAAATACTCATAGAAATTAAGTCAGCGGTTAAATTAAACGTATCTGAAAAGTTGAAGAGTTCAGGGTAATGTGTGTTATTCAGCCCGCTAAGGAATCACTAGTAGTCTGACCAATTACAGCGCAGGCTCTGATAGCCTAACCAATCACAGACGCCCAAGCGTAGCAGCGTGTGTACAGGTCCCCATACAGGACAAACTGTACCACACGCGAGTGTTGAAAAATGTGGTAAAGCGGGTGTCCGAACTTTACTCAAAAGGGGTCATATTTTAGACAACATATTTCTTATCATATATTCCAAATATGCACCACTTTTCTTCATTTCTGCTCCAATTCACACCTTTAATCTGGTCTTGTGTCCTCTGGTGTGTTTTTTGGAATTTCCTCATCCTGATAAATCCGTTCATTTGAAGACGTCAGCCTGAAGAGTTATCTTTCTGCTGAAAGGAAAAGCTTTTTTTTTACTTCCTTTTTTAAAACTTTTAGTTATAATGTTTAACTCGGTGAAAGCACCTAGTAGACTAAACAGTGTATCTTAAGGAAGCTTGATGACTAATGCTGCTGGAATGGTAAACTAACATTTTGATTAATGGTCTAGTGGTTTGTGCTGGCTCCTGGCAGAAAGATGGTTCCTGGTTTGATTCCAGACTGGTGCATCCTGGTGTAGTGTTTGCATATTGTCCCCAAACACAGTGAGAGAGCAAGTTTTAAGTAATCATGTGTTGAAAGTAAATATTTCAGAGCCTTTTTTTGGAGAGGATGCCTCGAAACTCTCTGCTACAATCCTAAATCATTCAAACTCAAACCTCGGTCTGTTCGTTGCTCAAGCTTTTAAAAACAGCATTTAATAAAATTTGAAGCCTGAGGAAAAGACGGAGCTTTTTGTCAAAGTTAGTGTCATCATTTAAATTATGTTGCTCTAACCCTTTGGTTGTGTGCTCAACTTTTACCCCTAACATTTAAAACAACCGAGGTCCTGTTGCTTTTCTTGCAGGATGCGTCACAGCTGCGTCCCACGCGCCTACCGCTGACTGTTGTGTTTCAGATGAGATGCAAAGCTTCTTCCTACACTCTGCTCAAACCACCACCACCATCATCATCATCATCATCATCACCATCATCATCATCATCATCAGCAGCAGCAGCAGCACTGTCCTCCGTAACGGTCCGCTTACACTCAGCCCCACATGCCGGCTGTATTCATAATGAGGAAAGGCTTGTTCCCGTACATGAGCTGAGCCGAGCCGAGCCGAGCAGGCTGGATGCGGTTTGACAGCTCGCGGCAGTTATCTGATATCTAAGCGCGCGACAACAGGAAACGAGAGAGCTCGCGCCTCTCTGACAGAAGTGAAACCTGCCTTCATGAAGGTGAAGCTGCTTTTCTTCTTCAAGGTTTGTTTTTTTAATATATGTATTTTTTGTTTTTACTTTAACTTTTAATTTTAACTCCATTTAGACTAATTCAACTTGAAAGTTAGCTCACCGTGTTTGAGTTTACTGAGAAAACCGTGGACAAACTAGCAAGATGACTCCAGACGAAGAACTGTAACCACAGGTTCAACTATGAATATGATTATGAAGTAGTCTCCATTCTCTCTTTATGTGTACTTACTTTAAACATACACTTTAAATTTGAACAGGTTTTTCAGGGTACAGCAAGTTGTAATGACTTTTTTCTCTGTGTTGTTATATTTGTCTCGCTTTAAAAAGAAATAATGTGAATATATGACCGAAACATTTGTTTTTGCTCTCAGTATAGACCTATTTTGAACCTGGAATTTATACAGTGCTGCTGTGCTTTACTTATTTATTATTAAAGTAACTGTTTTGATTCAACAGCTTCTAATTTGTGTACCAATTAGTCTTCACCATAGTCCTCTGTTGCAAAGGCCTGTCAAACATATCGAGTATAACTGCAGCAGTGGCCTTATGACATCATAAGCTGTGTGGTTTCCGTGGTGACGGATCATCTCCATTCATTTTAATGAGCCAAAATTTTTTAGAAAATGCTGAATATTTTAAAAAGTATAAGGTATAGAAATGTGAAAAGTACAAACACACTTCTCCTAAACTTGCTGAACATTTTAAAATTTGGACTGTGAAAATAAGTCATGTTAAAATGCTGTACTCAGCATTTGAGTTTGTCTCACAAAAATGTGAGTATCATGAAGTTCAGAGTGAAAATACTAAAAAAAAAAAAAATCTTTTATCGTGTCACTGCTGTAGCTCAGGACTGACCATGCTCTGGATCCGTCTGTGATCCGAGGACATGGAGAGCCCGTCGTCCACTGTGAGGCGGCGAGCCTGGATCAACAGCAGCCGACAGTGGCTCACTCTGGAGGAACCTGAAGGAGCACCAGAGTGCAGCTTCCCGTCTGTGTCAATAGCAGATGATGATGTCTTCTCTGATGGTAAGTTTAAAAATTCACTGAGAGGAACTTTTACAGAATCCTATTGGCTGTGCAGTAAAATTTAAAGTAGATTTCAGGTAAGGGTGGTTAATCCTTGAAAATGAGCCACTTTTTATTTCACAAATAGCTAAATAAACATTACAATGTCAGTCAGAGTGTCCCCATTTTTTATAGCAGGATACTTTTTCCAGTCCTAGTGTTGACTGTGCACAGTCAGAATTTGTTGCACATAGATCTAAAGAGAGATACTAACACACGTTTGTGTCGTACATGTGTGATTTCCACAGGATGCTCCACAGGAAAGATTGAGACCTGGCTCCTTGGATGTGGGTGAGTCAGCTTGCTTTTCTACTGTTTTTCTGTAACATGATGTTTTTTGTTTTTGTTTTGGTTTTTGAGCGCATGCTCCGAACTGCTGTGAAGAACAAGGTGTTAGTCACTGAGTGGAAACTGCTTCAACAAACGTTAAAGTGGAAACTCTCTGAGGCCAGGTGTTCCAGGAAGACGGTGTGGTAAGGTCGCTGCACTTTAGTTTTTTTTGCCACAGTGGCCTGAGATCTTGACTCCATTTCTGGAGGTTTCAAACCAAATCAAACTGAAGTGACTTGTTCTAGACCTGCATATTTGTCTTCTGGAGATCCGTCACTGTTGAATGTCTGCAGATTATTAGCAAGGCCACTGCGGTGCTTGTAAACAGTTTTTAAGGAAATGCTGGAACGACTGTTCCTCCTTATTGTGACTCTGCATCTGCGTGGTTTGTAAGACCAGGACAGAGTGCACTGACAGGATGGGTGTGATAGTTTCTTCATTCTGGGAACTTAACATGAAAATGACCACATGGACAAGGAGGTGTTGACCTGAGGGCTGATCAGCATGTGAACGTCTCTGCAGCAAGAAGCTCTACAGAGAGGCTGCTTTCATACTCCAGCTCAGGCTATCTATGCAAATACAGTCAAATCAATGACAGACTGTTACCCTGAACCGGCTCTGTGTCGTGTTTGTCACACTGTGTGTATTTACATTTCTGTGTAAATGATTTTGGACTGAAATGTTACAGGTCAGGTTCACGCTCAGGAAACACCGGCCAGCTGAGTTTTGGTGAGTATTGGTGGAACAGACCTAACCACGTGCAACCCAACACCTTCCTCACCTGTGATGAACTTCACACACCTGACATACAAAAGGGGTAGAACTAGATAAGATTTATTAACTTCATCCTACACGATTAGCTGTGCTGTAAACGAGCTCTCTCTTTGATTGTTTCATTAATTTTCTTTCTTTTTTTTAAAAAAATAATAATACAAATAAATTTTATTAATAAGCACCTTTCAGGTCACCCAAGGTCACTTTACACAGATAAAAACAGTTCACCAGTTCAACATCTATGGCAACAGAATAAAATAGGAAAAAATACAGAAATACAAACATGGAAAAGAAGCTACAGTAAAATACAAAAAAAATCTATATTTTTACTTATTTTTGTTTTTTTTTTAAACCTATTTAAATAAATAAATAAATATTTACAGTTTGCATGCAGTGAATGCAAATAAACTCAATTGTGAAAATTAAAATAGTTTTGGGTTAAACAGTGCTCGAGTGTGCAAACTCTTCCAGTAGTGGTGGAAAAAATATCCTGATCTTTAAAATGAATAAACTGTCTTTTACATATTTAATTTATTTCCCAGTATCCTCAAATTAAAATTCCTGCATCAGAGATGTTTGAAAAATAATAAATATGAGGCCAGAAGAGCTGAATATTTACAGTTTGCCGTAAAAAACACAAAAAGTCCTCTCAGCTCACGCTCAGCTGTCTGACTCCAGAGAAGACTCTGCAGGTGAGCTCTGATCCCAATTTGAGCGACAGCACCCTCTGGTGGTGAGATATAATGAATGTGACAACCAACCCCGTTCTCCCCTACCTATTTTCTGTTACATCACACCTCCCACAAGCAAGATCTCGACGTGCGTATGAGTGAAACCAGTTTGAAGTGCTTTAATTATAGACTGTGCTCCTTTTCTCAGAGTCTGAGCTGAAAGCCAACAACTTTGATGACGAGCTGAGTCTTGGTGCAGATGGTAACTACTGTCACACACACACACACACACACAGATACACATCTAGACATGACATCCTCACACACACACAAGAAAAGACAGATGAAGCATTAGATGAGAGAAGTGTGAGGTAGAGCTAAACAACAGTCTGAAGTCATGATTTAACTCAAAGTGTCTGTAAGTGTTTAGAAACGCTGGGCTGTTCATTAGAATTTTCTTGTGTAGAAATAATTAAAAACATTTCTGAAGTGTACAATGTCCAGATGCCTGTTGAAACACTTTTCACTGTTTCAGCCTCTGAGTTAAACGCTGGAGACGTTACATCTAAAGCTGGGTGAGAGCCAACTGTGATCTTACACTTTCATACACGAACTTTCCTCTGAATCGCTGCCATCTGTTTGTTGTAACTCTGAAAGATGAAGTTAAATTTCTCCTTTTTTCAGCTCTAAATCTGATAATACTTATATTGAACTACTCTAAATGTGTACTGGTCCACCTCAGGAAACTTTATTTAATATCTAACACTGTCCCTAAGCTAAAGATGGCTGCATCCTGATTTTGCAACTGATCTAAAATCTCAACAACTGAAGTCATTAAAACTTTAAAATATCAAAATGCTAAAAATCAGCATGAGGTGAACTAATATTCAGACTAATAAATCAACTGACTGGAGGACTAGAGGACTCTACTGGCTCCTGGTCCTGGTCCTCAGTCCTGTTCCTCCTCATTTGAGTAACAGGACTGAAAGTAACAGGAATGAGTTTTTAGCAGAGAATTAGCAAACACATGAAATATAGCCACATGGCGTTTATGCTAATAGCATGTTGACACTTAGCTCATTACAGTGAGTCAACAGAAACTGTGTTTTAAACATAAATTTAAATTTTTTTTGAATGCTACTTCCTGTGGAATATTCCACATGTTTCAGAGGGGGTGATGTGTTAGGGTAACAGGACTGAGTGAAAACCAGGGACACCACTAAAGTCTGAATTTATACTAAACTGTTTTTATTTTTTATTTTTTTTGTAAGAAAATAAACTGAAAGTATGGTTGAGATAAAGAGGAACACAGATATGCAAATTTAAATGATTATATTTGATGGTAAAGTCAAATTTTAGAAAGTATTAAATGTACTTTAAATCAACCTTTTAATTATCTTTTTATTTAATATGAAATCAGATCAATGTTCAGGACACTTGGATTAATACATCTTATAATTAATTTTATCATGAACTGATACATTTTATTTCCTGGGGACACAAATCGGACCGATTTGGTAAATGACCCTCACATATTATTATTAAATAGATAACGAAATAAGAGAGTTCATGAAAAACAGGATTTTTTTTTTCCATTATGGCTCTAATTCTAGTAAATGTTTTTTTGTTCTTTTGACCATGAAGCCTCACACAGCATCCTTCCTCCGGACCGGACCCCAGCAGACTCACCTGCAGGTTAGAGTTCATCCTCGTCCTCGGATGAAGCTGAAGGAAGTGTTTTATTTTTAGATACTGCGCCTTTTCATTGTTGTAAATAATTTTCCATGTCTTGTCTTGTCCAGTACCCCTCGTCAGAGTCTACGTCTGCCCTCACTGAACTTAGGCCACAGCATGGCCTCCAGCTGCCTCTCAAGCTCCACCTGCAAAACTACATCGAGGTGAGGCCTCCACACTGTTAGAGATTCGTCTTCATGGACGTCTGAACTCTTATCTCTGCAAAATCACAGTTTTCATCTTCCACATCTGGCTTTTTTTTGACGAAATTCACAATAATAATAATAATAATAATAATAATAATAATAATAATAATAATAATAGAGGGCTGAGGTAGAGCTGTCTGTCATCTACGGCGGAGTGAAAGTTGAGACCATGTTGGTGAATTATCCGACCAAGGGGAAGCATGTAGATGGTGAAAAGAAGAGGGCTAAGGACAGAGCCTTGTGGTACACCTTGGTTAACAGGGGCCAGGGAGGAGCTGGAGTTCCTGTTGGAGAGGTAAGAGTGGAACCAGGAGAGAGCTGTGCCAGAGACACCAAGGTGTCCGGAGAGGCGGCTGAGGAGGATGGTGTGGGAGACCGTGTCAGCAGCTGCAGAGAGGTCCAGGAGGGTCAGGATGTCTAATGAGTCAGCAGCGATGGGGAGGTCGCTGGTGGTTTTGATGAGGGAGGTTTCTGTGCTGTGGTTGGGTCTGAAACCAGATTGGAAAGGTTCATAGAGTTCATGGTTAACCCTCATGTTGTCTTCACATTGACTTCACACCTTTTGTTCTCTCTGGTCAATTTGACCCGGTCTGTTTCAACTGCCTATAAAAAAAATGAGTTATAAAATGATCTCCGAAAGTTTTTGTTTCTCCTTTTTAGTGAACTTGTTTCTGACATATTAACATATATTTTACATGTGTTTTTGTGATATATTGTATGATTAGACCTAATTTACATAAAACTATACCTCATTTTTGGGTTTAAATAAATAGCAAAAATTCCGTTTTTTTTCCGCCAAGGTAATTATCAGAGGCACACAAGTTTATGGAACACTACAAACAGGTATATGTCAGAGTTTAGTCAAGAATTTTTTTTTTTTAATTTTCAAATTAATTTTGCTTGCAAAGACTGAAAAGTGGAACAATACATGTAAATTTCAGGCAATTATAAGGAAGAAAACCAAAGTTATGGCAAATTAAGTGTTGAATTGGGGTCAAATTGACCCGGGAGGACCACAGGTGCTATATATTTGTATAAAACACAAAATTTTTACAAAAATTTTCAAATTAATTTTGCTTGCAAAGACTGAAAAGTTGAACAATACATGTATTTTCAGGCAATTATATAGAGGAAAACCAAAGTTATGACAAATTAAGTGTTGAATTGGGGTCAAATTGACCTGGGAGGACAACAGGTGCTATATTTTTGTATAAAACACATAAATTTTACAAAAAATTTCAAATTAATTTTGCTTGCAAAGACTGAAAAGTGGAACAATACATGTAATTTTCAGGCAATTATATGGAAGAAAAACAAAGTTATGGCAAATTAAGTGTTGAAATGGGGTCAAATTGACCCAGGAGGACCACAGGTGCTATATTTTTTTATAAAACACAAAATTTTTACAAAATTTTTCAAAATTAATTTGCTTGCAAAGACTGAAAAGTGGAACAAAACATGTCATTTTCAGGCAATTATATGGAAGAAAACCAAAGTTATGGCAAATTAAGTGTTGAATTGGGGTCAAATTGACCCCGGAGGACACAGGTGCTATATCTTTGTATAAAACAAAAAATTTTTACAAAAATTTTCAAATTTATTTTGCTTGCAAAGACTGAAAAGTTGAACAATACATGTATTTTCAGGCAATTATATAGAGGAAAACCAAAGTTATGACAAATTAAGTGTTGAATTGGGGTCAAATTGACCTTGGAGGACAACAGGTGCTATATTTTTGTATAAAACACACAAATTTTACAAAATTTTTCAAATTAATTTTGCTTGCAAAGACTGAAAAGTGGAACAATACATGTAAATTTCAGGCAATTATATGGAAGAAAACCAAAGTTATGGCAAATTAAGTGTTGAATTGGGGTCAAATTGACCCGGGAGGACCACAGGTGCTATATTTTTGTATAAAACACAAAATTTTAACAAAAATTTTCAAATTAATTTTGCTTGCAAAGACTGAAAAGTTGAACAATACATTTAATTTTCAGGCAATTATATGGAAGAAAAACAAAGTTATGGCAAGTTAAGTGTTGAATTGGGGTCAAATTGACCCGGGAGGACCACAGGTGCTATATTTTTTATAAAAAAACACCAAATTTTTCACAAAGTTATTCAAAATTAATTTGCTTGCAAAGACTGAAAAGTGGAACAAAACATGTCATTTTCAGGCAATTATATGGAAGAAAACCAAAGTTATGGCAAATTAAGTGTTGAATTGGGGTCAAATTTAGCCAGGAGGACCACAGGTGCTATATTTTTGTATAAAACACAACATTTTTACAAAAATTTTCAAATTAATTTTGCTTGCAAAGACTGAAAAGTGGAACAATACATGTAATTTTCAGGCAGTTATATAGAGGAAAACCAAAGTTATGGCAAAGTAAGTGTTGAATTGGGGTCAAATTGACCCAGGAGGACCACAGGAGGGTTAAATCATCAGAGCACTATTTTTTCCTGTTTTATTTATGGATGTTGATTCCTCACTGTCCTCTTTATAAGCAACAAACACTCTTCACTGAAGCTGAATAACCTGAACATCTTCTCTCTCCTCACACCAGTGTATCAGACGTGCTGCAGATGTGCTCAGAGGATGCAGAGGAGACGCTCTTTGAGCTGGGTTTCGGCTGCGATGAGCCCCAGGTCACCGTCCGAATCCCTCCTCGCTTCTTCACCTTCCCTTCTCTAGCTCAGGGCATCAACTTCCGCCTCTTCCTGGACTCACAGCTGCGGCGAATTCGAGAGGAAGACCCCGGCCTCTCTCTCGCAAGTAGGTCATGAAATCATTCAGGGTGTGCTATCCCTGCTGAAGGACTTGTATAACCAGCGTTCTTCTTACTTTTCCCCTACAGGTCGTTTCAGACAGGTTCAAGTGCTCACAGCGATGGCCAACGCTTTCTACTCACTCTACTCTCACGTGTCACGCACTCCTCTGCAAAAACTGGCCACGCCGGAGTTCTCCTTCTCCTCTTCTCCCGTGGAGAGGTTTGAACGCTTCAGGAGCAACATCCGCAGCGAGCCGCGTTCCCCTGTAGAGAGACTAAAGGACACGGTCTCCAAGATGTGCCTGTACACCGGCTCTCCTCGTGGGTCCGATTCCACCTCTCCTCAGCCCTCTCCCAGGAAGAGATCCAGCCTGCCGGATGTTGTGGAAGTTGTCCTGGATAAAGTCAAATCTGGGGTGACGAAGAAACTGGATTTGGGGGAATGTAAAAGAAGTGGTTCAGCTGTGGATGTTGATGAAGCGCTCCTTCAGCGCTGCTGTTGTGGGAAAGAGGAGCAAACACAGCTCTCTGTGGTGGATAGAAAAACTCTAGATCATGAAAACAAACGCTGTCAGCAGATGCAGGGCAGAGAAGAAACTGATGGCAACAGCATCAAAGCAGCAGATCTCGACCGCAGGACTCGATGTGAAAGAACATCTTTAGCGTCATCGCTATCCGGAGAAACTGTGATAGAAACAGATCGTCAGATTCTCACACGCTCAGCTCAAAGTGACACAAACACCGCTCATCTGGGACCCGTTTCCAAGGCTACATATGATCTAATCTGTCCAGAGATAGTAGAGAGTGTACAGCTGGCTCCTTTCTGTACACACAGTCTGAAAGGAAGCAAAGACAGACCCCGTCCTGGATCCAAAGATGCTATCTCCACTGAGGAATCAGGTGACGCTCTGAGGACGTTTGATGTATGCAAATCACTTCCTCCCTCAGCTCACGGCGGTAGCCAAACCAAGTGCAGCATCACTGTGACCGGCTGGGAGGGGGGAGACGTCGAGTCATGTCCCTCCAG
This sequence comes from Labroides dimidiatus, assembly GCA_030710495.1. Taxonomy (NCBI): domain Eukaryota; kingdom Metazoa; phylum Chordata; class Actinopteri; order Labriformes; family Labridae; genus Labroides; species Labroides dimidiatus. Next base: position 2,881,231 of record CM061143.1, read on the forward strand.
TGCAGCAGAGTCCTGTCATATTTCAGCTGTCCAGCGTGTCCAGATGTGTGGGGAGTCGTTCAAGAAGGAGAGAAGTCGATACCTGAATCCACACCAGGGACGGGGACTCGCCTCCAACACCCTGCCACAGGTTAACTCCTTTGAGCTGGAAGAGGTAGAGTTCAGGCTGTAAAAGACGGTTTATTATTACAAGTAATGCACACCCAGCCCTTATGACATCAGCTGTTCGGTTTCCATGGTGATGGGGAGCAGAGCTAAACCTTAAAGATGTGCACCAATCTTATTTGTAACCCCCGTTCAGAACCCTAACCCCTTATGACATCATTAGCAGTGTGGTTTCCATGCCGACGGATCATCTCCATTCATTTAAATGGGCCAAAAAATGTTCAAAAATGCAGAATATTTCAAAAAGTTCAAAGGTTAGAAATGTGAAACATACACGCACACTTCTTCTGAACATGCTGAACATTTTCACATTCGAACGGTGAAAATCGGTGAAAAAACGACACCTTTGTGCGTACACAGTGAACCCTGTAATGGTGCAACATGAGTGTTTCAGTGTGTGATTTCACATATTGAAAACATATTAAATGAAGTGGTTTCATCTTAGTTTATATTATTATATAGTTCCACTGTAATAAAACATGTGAAGCAGACGTGCAGTAAATGCAGTAAAACGTTCTTTTGCTTCCACAGGTGCACAGCGCAGGAGAGGAAGACTTTGGACAACCAGTTGCTCTAAGACCCTGTGCTCCCCCAGTGTTGGAAAACTGGCAATACAAAGGTGAAGCCCTGTTTATTCAGATTTAATCTGTGTAACATTTTATCATGGCATTAAGTGTACCTCTTAAATAGATTATTCTTCAACGACATTCATAGCTGCTGTTTGTTTAGATCAGGGTTGTACAATTCCAGGAATTTTCAAAGTTGGAAACTTTCCATGCAAAATTTCAGAAATTAACAGGAATTAACGGGAGTTTTCTGGAATTCATATGAACTGTGTTTACCTGGTGGTATATGTGTGTGTAAACATCAGACATTTTGTTCTGTTAAAAGCAGACGTGCATGTAAACATGTCTAATGCAACATTTTTAAATCGAGTTGATAAGGATAAAAAAAAAATCTTAAAAATTTCCAAGAAAAATTTCCCAGGAATTCTTAGAAAAATGAATTGAATATTAATGAAGTTTAATTGTATTTCTTTGCACTTACTACGATTTTTTCCCTTCCTGTTTAAATTCTTTCTTGTGTTGTACGTCGCTTTAGATAAAAACGTCTGCAAAACAAAATTATAGAATTGTAGAATTATTAATAGTTCTTCAAAGTGCCGATGATGAATAAGAAACAGACTTTTTTTCACACAGCTGAAGCAGCTGTTTGTGTGAAACGGTGGCGACACCTCGTAAGCAGAAAGATGGCTGTAGAAACACTGATCAGCCCGTTTTAACACGCCATCTCTTGCCTTTGCGATCGGGTCTCACTGCAGGTTGTGTGTTAGTAAGAAGGAAAGCACTGTTTGTATGTTCAGGTCAGGCTGCGGCTGCACGTACACGCACCGTTACAGAGTGTTTGGAGCTTCGCTCTGACTGCGTTTGTGTCCGTGTGCAGGTGAAGTGACGCGCGGCGACAGCGTGCAGTCAGACAGCAGCGGCTATGCAGATGAAGAAGTCAGCCCGTCGTCGAGCGCACACTGCAGATGACGGAGAACTCAGAGGTCCATGGAAACAACATTCAAACAGAGAACTGGAGACGAATGTCTCTACGAGGCTTTTTATTGTAGATTCAAGCGAGTCAGACAGCCCAGAGGATTAAAGCTCCTGTGAGTAACTTTTAGCTGGTCATAAAACTGCATGAAAACAACACTGATGTCTCTTTAAGACGTATAAAAGCCAACCTGCCCATCAGAAAGACGACTGGTTATATCTACGTCCTGACTTTTAATGTCCATTAACAACAAACAGCCTCTATTAAAGAGAGGGTATTGTGCTGTCCCATATTTTAAACATGGCTCTAAATTAACACTGGGTGTCCATACTAAACCTATTCACACCATGTTGAAATCCCTGAAACTGTCTGTCTGACTTCATGTCACATTAGAGAGATGGGGCCTCAAACACTAAGGTCTGCGCTATATCTCTGCACCCAAAGGCCTCCAGAGGGGCTGGCCAATCAGAGGGAAGGGGGTTTGTGGAGCAAGGAGGCTTAAGCTTGGTTTATCGTAAGTGCAGTCCTTCTCAAGCGGAAAATTTCTAACTCCCGCATGAAACGGCACGTTTCATGCGTTTTGAAGCACAAAATTGCCTGCATTTATATATGTCATCGTTCAGAGATCACCGTGGCAACCGGGTGTTGAAAAAATCCTGACATGAATTTGTGGCCAAACTCGGCAGAGAAGAGAAATTGGCAAAGAGAAAAATGTTGTAAAGTGTGTGAACAGACGCCAATCCTATTACAGGATCACACAGGGACAGTTTAAAGCCTAAAAACAAACAAAGAACCCTCTCTTTAATATTTCTGAGCTGTTGACCAACATCAGTTATTCAACAGTTAATATAAAACAACACAAACAATAAAATCTATCATTACATCTACATCAGGAACAGGAGACTAGGCTGTGATAGGCTGTTATTAATGATGACAGCAGCTGCACTAACAAGGCTTCCTGCAGTGCCGGCTTTGTCCACAGGGGGCGCCAAAGTCGACAGCGATGTATCGATGCTGTAAAGAAACTTGATATTCTGAATCATTTTCTTTTTCTTACTCTTCAGATTTTATTTAAGACAAGTCTCTAAATATTTAAAGCATTTCGACTCTTCTCAGGGCTCACACTGATGAAATGATTTGTAAATAATAAAACGTATTCAAAGTCTACATGAATGACTGTCTGGATACTTTCAGTAGAAATTCCATGTCACGGGTTTTGGCAGTAGAATGAACACATTTGTGCATATTCACTTTCAAATTTTACTTTATTTATTTATCTACCTAAACTGGGAGACAATTTCTATCACCATGACAGAGACATCTTCATCAAATGAACTCAATTTAGCACCTTAATTCCTCTAAAATCCAGGGGTTGGTTCTGTTTTTACAGTTATCACATAGAAGAAAGTGAAGAGTGACATTTTCAGAGAACGAGGTTTAAAACATGACTGTGCTGTACCAGCAGGGGACAGCAGAGGGACAGAAGAAGGACAGCAGGGGGATTGAAGAGGAACAAAAGAGGGGACAGAAGTAGGACATAAGAGGAACAGAAGTGGGACAAAGCAGGGACAGAAGAAGGACAGCAGAGGGCAAAGCAAGGGGCAAAGAAAGGGGACAATTTTGGGAGAGAAGAAGGACAAAAGAGGGACAGCAGAGAGCAAAGCAAGGGGACAATTTCAGGACAGAAGAGGGGGCAGCAGGGGGACAGAAGAGGAACAGAAGCCGGACAACAGGGGGTACAGAAGAGGGGACAGCACTGGGACAAAACAGGGACAGCAGAGGGACAGCAAAGGTGAAAAAAAGGGGACAATTTTGGGACAGAATAGGGGACAGAAGAGGAACAGAAGTGGGACAACAGGGGGTACAGAAGAGGGGACAGCACAAGGACAAGAGAAGGGCAAAAGAGGGACAGCAGAGGGCAAAGCAAGGGGACAATTTTGGGACAGAAGAGGGGACAGCAGGGGGATAGAAGAGGAACAGAAGTGGGACAACAGGGGGGACAGAAGAGGGGACAGCACAGGGACAAAACAGAGACAGAAAAAGGACAAAAGAGGGACAGCAGAGGGCAAAGCAAGGGGACAGTTTCGGGACAGAAGTGGGACAACAGGGGGACAGAAGAGGGAGCAGGGGGCGGCAGTGGGACAGTGACATGTATTAAAACAGGGTCAGCTGGCAGTGTGTGAAGGACATTATTGTTTCAAATAGTGCAAACTGTTAACCTAATCTAAACAGGCACATCAGAGGAGGGAGGGTCTGCCCACCCACTGATACCATCATACAGGTCTGAATCCTTAACAACAGACAGGAGAGGTAGATGTTTAACCTGGGAACCACTTTGATCACTGATCAGTCTGATACAGGACGAGGAGTTTCACCCCGATATCAACGGATAAGATGTGTTCGCTTTGAAGAACAGATTGATTGACAGGAGCTTCCTGTACAGTGACTGTGATTAAAGCTGGGAAAGTTTGACTGGAACACAGACATAAAAAGTATTTTTAACTTTCTGCTCGATCTAATATAAAATCACTTTTTTTTTCATTTAATTGTTTGTAAACGTAAAAAAAAAACATGAATAAAGAAAATGTTTCCCATGGGACTTCATAAAAAGGGCCAAACTGCACATTCACGTAATTTCCCCTCACAGTCCACTGATTCATTTATCCAAAATTTCACACAATTAATTTTGTCCAATATGTGAATAAACAGCCAATAAGAGCTGAGATTTCATGTTGGAGGGAAAAGTTCTGGGACACAACACGAGGAACATCTTGGAGATAAATTTCTGGGTCCCAATCAGAATACGATAAATCCAGGTTTTCATTTCTCATCCTGGGGGGGAATGATTCTCCTCAGGTATCGATGCAGCAGAGTCTTTTTCTCTCCACGGTTTGGTGCGTGGCTTCAAATTTAGTCTCTTGTTTATTCATCCAAACGGGGATTCAACAAAGCACCAGGAAATCACAAATTCTGTAGTCCAATTTCTACAAACTTCAATTTTTGAACTCTTTTAGTTTTAGGTTGTCGCATCACAATTTGTCTGCAATTCTTTAGGGACTCAATGCAGGAGGGAGAAGGCTTTCGGAAATTTACGATTCAAGGGAAAATAATGCTGCATGGGAATGCTGGGCAGACAAAAACAAAAATGCTTTAAAGAGGACTGAGTGTTCTTGAGTTTTTTGGGGCTGTTTAATCTTCATTGGTAAGAATAAAAAAAATGGCTCCATGGGGTTCATCTGGGTCAGGAAAGAGTCTTGATTTTCCAAATTTGAGGTAATTCCTGTTATTTAAATTCATCATAAAAGTGCCTCCTTCGTCCAAAGGGGAAATTTCGAGGCGAGTTTCAGTCTTCGAAGAGGCGGATGACGTCACTTTCCTCCAGCCATGATTTTGAGGTACTGCAGTGCATTGTGGGCCGCGTTGGCCCGGGCAGCGTCTATGCTCGGAGCGAAGCCGTGGCACACGGTGATGGGCTGCGTGGAAAGCTCTACCAGACACTGACACAGGCCGCTCAGACTGCGCTCCTCTGGAAACACAAACAGATCAGAGTGTGAGGAAGCAACATGTAAAAGTAAAACCTTAAGTTTATCAGTAAATAAATATGAATTTGGTCAATCGTAAATAAAGAAAAATCAGTATAAATCTCAGGTCACATGACGTCTGTGTATTGTTTTGTAATATATTATTGACTGAATTGGGCCATCTAGTGTCTGGAGTTTGAGCTGTTTGGAGCCTTGAGCTTGCCGTAGTTCTGCTTGTCTTCTCTCTTCCTGTTTGTATTTTGACATTTCGAGTTTTCAGTGTTGTTCACAAAGAGTAACTTTGATATGTTTCTGTGATTAAAGTTGAAATTCTGTTTGAAAACCAAAGTTACATCCATGTATGCTAACAGCTAGCATATCAATGCAATTTCCGATATACGTTAGCATGAAGCTAACGCTATGTTTTCTCTGTGGTTTTTGCTCCATCAGGAGATGTTCAACATGTTGAATGTGTTGAATCTGAATCTCTTGTCAGAGAGTGATGTTCATTTATTTGAGTGTTCAGTTTTACAGCTTCTTAAAGTCAAACTTCAAGAGGAAAATCCTGAATGCATCTGCTAAGCTAAGCTAGCTTGGGCAGAATAGTTGACGTCAGGTTCGGCTGCTCTGGTGCAATGTAGTGAATCAACAAGGGAATCGTAAAGCATAAAGGCTAATGATGTGGATGGACTGAACCGTTTCCACTTGATTCCTACCAGGAACCATTTATCCAGAACCAGCCCTGCTTTGTTACAGGAACCAAAGTGTCTTAAACTCGTGAGGAAGCATCCTTATCTCCCTCACATCACTTAATCAGCTTCATTTCTGTGACAAACTGGAGCATCATGCAGCTGCACGCCACTTCCTCCACATCCGATGACGGTAACAGCAACCACACATTTGTTTAGTGGTCTGCTGCTGTCAATCAGAAAGTACCCAGAGTGCATCTGTTCAGCCGGGTGTAAATGCATTAAAACTCTTCAAGAATCAGAAGCCTACTGAGTGTTATTTACTGTGATGATCTTTCTTTAGACCCACCTAGGTCCAGGTAGCTGACGTCAAAGCGCTGCTCAGCAGACAGATCGCTCAGCAGGGAGCAGAAGTTGGAGTCAGAGGGCATGCCCAGAGGGTGACTGCGGAGCTGCAGGATCTTCTCTCCGGCTGAGTTTCGCAGAGAGTCCCACGTGCAGCTGAAGCCTTTGTTTTTACCCGATTCTGCTCTGTTCCCCATGTGCTGCGCGTGAGACGGAGAGAATTCAGAGGACATTAAAACACACGACATCAGATCAGTAATATTAAAGATATCGTCAGGCTTACGGTGCAGAGATGGGGTTCTGTGTGAGTTTCTCACCATGTTGAACGTGTCTTCTTCTGCGTCAGCATCATTACTCGTCCTCAGGTCGACCGGGACGTCGTGTATCCGGGATAACATCTTTGCTGCTGCGTTTCTCTTGGCAAGCTTCTTGGAGGTCCCGCTTCCTGGAGGGCAACAGGAATAACATATCATGGCAGCTTAAATGTTCAGGTACTGATCACCTGTTTTATTAAGAACATTTAAATCTCATGTGATTAAAAACATGATGTAGTGATCTGTGCCTGATCAATCCACACAGCAAAATTTCCAAGAATTAAACACGACAAACGTTACCTATTTCCACAAATCTCTCAACCCTGCAGGTCATGGTGAACTCTTTGCGATGTGCAGGACCAGACTCCTGGGTGACAGTGTACTCTGGCAGACGCCATCCTTTCTGCACCACCAACTCCTGGCAGAAAGGTACGCAAACCGGTGTTTATCTAGGCGATAATGCATGTAACCAAACATACTGGTGATGTTTTTTTCTGGCATCAAACTGGTCCCAACTTGCAGTTCATCCAAAAAGTCTTCACAGCGCTTCACTTTTTCCACATTTCAGCCTCATTTCAACGTATAATGAATTCATTTTTGTCTCTGTACTTTGCTGCATTCATCTTTCCCTCAATCCTGACTGGTCTCCCAGTTCCTGCTGCTGAAAAACATCCCCACAGCATGATGCTGCCACCACCATGCTTCACTGTAGGGATGGGATTGTCCAGGTGATGATGGGATTCTCCTGGTCTCAGTGTCCTTCAGACTCCAGGCTGCCTCCAATGAGCCTTTTACTAAGGAGTGGCTTCAGTCTGGACCCTCTACCATACAGACCTGATTGGTTGATTGCTGCAGAGATGATTGTCCTTCTGGAAGGTTCTCCTCTCTCCACGGAGGACCTCGGCAGCTCTGACAGAGTGACCATCAGGTCTGACTAAGACCCTGAGCTACATTCAGAGCTTCATGGCAAAGGCATTGAATACTTACAATATGTACATGTGATGTCTTAGTTTTTAATACATTAAAAAATCACATTGTTATTATGGGGTGTTGTGTGTTGAGGCTGTAATAAAATAATAATAATATCTTGGATTTATACGGCGCCTTTCAAGGAACCAAACGCCGCTTTAAAAGTAAAAAAAATACTAAATGATGAGGAGAAAGTGAAGCGCTGTGAATATTTCCTGGATGAACTGCACGTCTTGTTTCATTCACCTGCAGAGCCCCCACAGGGTTACATTCAGACTGCTGAGAACTTCCTGAGGTCTTCATTTCTGACTGGGAGCTGCACAGAGGACGGGACAAAACAAACAGAAGAGAAAGTCATGAAACCACCAACCTTCACCTTACGCTCACTTAATGCTTTAACATGCTGCTATACTTCCGCTTTGTACCGAACAGAGCAAACTGACCCATCTCCATCAGTCGACACGTCAACCCCCATGAACCCGTCAACTCCGACACCAACACCAACACCAACACCAACTCCAACAGGACCTCCTGAGCCTCCTTTGAGCATCTTCAGAGCAGCCTCGGCTGCTTTGTGCTTGGCTGCCTTCTTGCTGGGCCCTTGGCCGGTGCAGCTGATCTCTCCGACGGAGACGCGGAACGTGAAGTTGGGCTGGTGGGCCTGTCCCTCGGCCTTCAGCAGGTCATACACTGGGGTCTTGCCTATCCGCGTTCCATACTCCTGCAGCAGACTGATGGGCGTCTTTCCGGGATTCACAGCCAGCATTTGCTCAATACTGATGAATCAGACAAGCATCATTATAAACTGTGTGGTATATTAAAATTATCAACAGATCTTTGTGTGATTGATTGGTTGAAGTATTCCTGACTTTCTTCTGCCATGGTTTAGGAGTTTGGATGGCACCTGTCTGGGTCTATCTAGGTTAAATGTGTAAAAATAATCCTTACAGGTACAGTTAGAATTTATGTTACCTCTGTCTGGACCTAAGGGGATCCAGTCCATCATTTTTCAGTGTTGTTTTTGTAAAGAAGACCTAAAGCTCCTTAGGATGATGGCTCTGGTCTACGGTTTATAAATGATGGCTTGTAGATATTTCATTCATTTTATAGTTTGATGGCCAATCCAACAGAAACAACTGAAACCTGTTAAATATCCTATTAATGTCGGCTACCAATGTCTGTATGAACCCAACGTAGCAGCAGCTACTCGTTCAGAGACGAACAGAGAGTCACGCGCGTTGAGGTTTGATGGGTAACTGTGGACTGAGGGCCACGGCGCTCAGTTAGCTTAGCCTGAGTGAAGATTCACCTGGAGCACCCGGAGATTCTCTTCCAGCTGTCCGATGCTGTCTCGTCGTTCATTCCCTATATCACGCAGACAGAGCCGATCGGTTTCGGATGGTTAATCCCCCCACTAAAACAAACACTTCCTCTCATTTGCCGGTATTATTCACACTGAATAATAAGGCGACTATTTTTTTTTTTTTTAAGTATAACAGACGAAGCCCCCTTTCAGCTCCGACAGGAAACAGCGGAGTGCTTTTTTGGTTGCACAGTACTGACGTAATAAGAGCGCCACTGAAATATGAAATCTGATTGGTCTGTTGTGCTCCGGGTTTGTTCGTTTTAGTCACCAGGACGCACCGATGCGGTTCAAGTAATCGTTTTGGGATAAACAGCGTGCGGATACAAACCATACGAACAGTCCGTCTCATGAAGTAATGTGTCACCTAGGCGAAGGTTTTTTTTTTAAAATGTTAAAAAGTTTGTTTAAAGTGTGCAAAAATAAAAGGCCGAGCTACACTTGAGAAAATAAAGTACGTGAATCAAGCTAGCAAGGTAAAAGTGCGTTCGTTTTACGCAAATACAGAAATGAAAATGTCTGCTTTTCAAGCAGCTGTGGAAGCAGCAACTGCTTTAAGAAAAATGAAGTTTATTCCTTTAATCACAGTTTATGTGATATATTTGCAGCTAACTAACCCAGCAGAAGTCTTCAACCCGAAGCTGCCCAATCCCCAGAAAACTGCAGGGAAGAAACTAACAGCAGCATAATGTAAGTTCGACACTGTACGTATCAACTTTAACTTTTTAAATGTTCTTTTTTTTTGTTGTTGGTCTATCTCTTTGTTACAAGCAAATGAGCCCCATGTTGATTATTTAAAGTTCTCTTTTAATCAACGTCTCTGCAAATAAGCCGCCACAACTGAAATGATCCAGGAGGGGGCGCCAGTCCGTCATTAAACGCCGATATGACAAGGATGTGTTTTGGGGCAGTTATCAAGTCCCGTTGGGGTCTTGTAATGTTTGACACCTGCCATCTCCTCCAAAGACAAGAAAAAGAATTTCATGATATTTTTAATATTTTTTAAAGTGGAAAAAATACTTTTAGATATATCCAACATTTTTTTTTCATTTTGGAGCAAAAATAAATAAATAAAATTAGTTTTCATTTTGAGCAATAAATAAATAAATAAATAGTGGTCAGGCTCAGACTTTGTTTTGTAACCTTTTAAAACTTTGTACAAAGAGAAACTTCCAGAATGAGTGAGTGATAGCAGCTGATTTATAAACCAACTTTTCAAAATAAAGGTAGCGGGTGCGTTGAAAAATCAAAATTAAGACGTTTCTGCGCTTCATTTGAAACGTGCAATAAAGCACAAAAAATGTTGAAATGCCACAGGTCCTATTACCTTTCTATGACACATACAACATTTTTGTGGAGTTGGAAAAAATTAAACAACTCATATGAATAAATGAATGAATGAATAAATGAATTATCTTTAAGTCGTCCTTTAACAAAAAGAATGGTTTCATGTAGGACAGTAGAAAACGTGAGCAGATAATTCAGATTTTCCTCTTGTCAAACGTTTGCTGCATCGTTGGGTTTGGGGTGGAAACGTTGCACTCATTTATAACCTAAGCAAACCAAAAGTGATAGCAATGCAGCAGATTTTAAGACTACAAGCCGACAGCTCCGATTTCGTTGAAGTTTCTTGGCTCGGTCTGGATCCCTTTGCTCATGCAGACCCTCAAAATCCTCTGGACCCACAAGTTCCTCCCAAACTAATGCAGCAGCACTTCCATAAAACATTTCGCTCCATTTTCCACCCCTCCATCATTTCCTTTATTTCTGTGGCTGAACAATTAATCCCTTGAGGGCTTTGCTCGTAAACCCCTTCTGGCCACTGTAGAAAAATGGAGCTCGGTCCCTGACGGCTTCATTGACTCGCATCAGTGTGTCAGTGTGGATCAGCACGCTCAGCCAAGTACAACACGGGATGAACTGGCAGACACAAATAAGTGACGCTGTCTCTGATTTGAACTCCCAGGCCTGAAACTAGAGCATCATGAATTATCTGCTCCCAGAATGCATCCCTCCTCACATCAAACATACCCTCAGCGTCTATCTGCTTTGTTTTTCAGGCCTGTTTTTGTCGTCTGAAGCCTGAATTTGTTGACCAATAACGTGATAATCTCAGTGTTTTATCGAGCTCATGGTCAAATCAGAGACCGAATGAGATCACAAGTTAAAAGTATCTGAGCAGTTTCACTGCTTCCAAAAAATGCATGCACCCATGGACACACATGTACTTTCCTTTCCCCTGTCTTGGCCCGGTGCTTTAGCGTGTGCGGTTCCTCGGTTGCCAAAATCATCAGTCGATATCTTCAAGCACGGGGCTGTATGAATGCTCTTTTTCCCCTCCTCCTTTCCACAATATGATGTGTTTCCTTTTTTGTGTGTGTTTTGATCCCTCTCTTGCGGCCGGGCTGTGCTGTGGTGAGGCGCGGGTTCGAGTGGCGCTCCTGTGTTATTTTTGGCAGCAGCAGCGGTTGGTGGCTGTTGGGGAGAGAGGAGACAGAAGGAGGGAGGTGGGGGGGGGGATCACATGAAGCCCAAAACCGAGGCTGTTTAAGGGATTTCTGTCTGAAGGAATTGCTTTGTAATGATCCGGAGTCTCATTATGGATGTGTGCACTCATGCATGAACGCACACTAGAATCACAGAGAGGAAAAAGGCTGGCATCCACATTTGTTCATTTAACACTTCACAAACACCTCATATACATGTTCAGATCCACAGACCACACACTCTGCTGCTAAACTGCTTAACGTGTGAGGAGCTGCTTTTCAAAAAAATTACAGATCCTCCGATACTGTTTTCCCACTCGATACCTAGACTTAAGTATTACCCAGAATTCCCCTGTGTTACTGATGTAAATAAGGAAAAACATATTTCTAAGTAGCAGCTAGAGGCTGCACCGGTATGAATGTCATACATAGACTAAAAAAAAAAATGGACGTCATCTCACTCGGCTCAGACAGAGAATGTCACAAAAACTGCTCCCCCTGGTGGCTGGCTGCAGTATAGGTCAAAAACTGCTCCCCCTGGTGGCTGGCTGCAGTATAGGTCAAAAACTGCTCCCCCTGGTGGCTGGCTGCAGTATAGGTCAAAAACTGCTCCCCCTGGTGGCTGGCTGCAGTATAGGTCAAAAACTGCTCCCCCCTGGTGGCTGGCTGCAGTATAGGTCAAAAACTGCTCCCCCTGGTGGCTGGCTGCAGTATAGGTCAAAAACTGCTCCCCCCTGGTGGCTGGCTGCAGTATAGGTCAAAAACTGCTCTCCCTGGTGGCTGGCTGCAGTATAGGTCAAAAACTTGGGTCCAGTAGCTGTTAGTGAAGAGGCTAACAGTCCACCGGATTGACGGTTTTGCTTGTCCGTTTGAACATCCTGTTCACTCGCCATGGAGACCACAAAGCCGATGATGTTAGCCTCGCTCTAAAAACCGGCGTTTAAAATCAAGATAGCGACAAAATGAACAAAAATCTGAGGTGGAGTCATAGTGGAGATGTTTTAAAAGTTTACACTGAGCCTTGTCGAGCATTAGTGATTTCACACGAGTTGTTTTGAGCTAGCTTGCCAGGGGCGGCAACCGGAAGTCGGTAACCGCAGGCGGTAGTCAACACCCATAGGGTTCTAAGGAAACAGGTGGATAGGTCAAAAACTGCTCCCCCTGGTGGCTGGCTGCAGTTAGGTCAAAAACTGCTCCCCCTGGTGACTGGCTGCAGTATAGGTCAAAAACTGCTCCCCCTGGTGACTGGCTGCAGTATAGGTCAAAAACTGCTCCCCCTGGTGACTGGCTGCAGTATAGGTCAAAAACTGCTCCCCCTGCTGACTGGCTGCAGTATAGGTCAAAAACTGCTCCCCCTGGTGACTGGCTGCAGTATAGGTCAAAACTGCTCCCCCTGGTGGCTGGCTGCAGTATAGGTCAAAACTGCTCCCCCTGGTGGCTGGCTGCAGTATAGGTCAAAAACTGCTCCCCCTGGTGGCTGGCTGCAGTATAGATCAAAAACTGCTCCCCCTGGTGGCTGGCTGCAGTATGGATCAAAAACTTGGGTCCAGTAGCTGTTAGTGAAGAGGCTAACAGTCCACCGGATTGACGGTTTTGCTTGTCCGTTTGAACATCCTGTTTACTCGCCATGGAGACCACAAAGCCGATGATGTTAGCCTCGCTCTAAAAACCGGCGTTTTAAATCAAGAAAGGGACAAAATGACCAAAAATCGGATGTTTTAAAAGTTTTCACTGAGCCCTGTCGAGCATTAATGATTTCACACGAGTTGTTTTGAGCTAGCTTGCCAGGGGCGGCAACTGGAAGTCGGTAACCACAGGCGGAAGTCAACACCCATAGGCTTCTGAAGAAACAGGTGGATAGGTCAAAAACTGCTCCCCCTGGTGACTGCCTGTAGTATAGGTCAGAAGCTTGGGTCCGGTAGCTGTTAGTGAGGAGGCTAACAGCCCACCTCATTTCCAATATTGCTGCCACTGGTTCAAAACTCTGTTTCAGAAATAGACGAGTGATGTCCCAGATGCTACGTCCTTATATTACACAGTTTATGGTTTTGATTGATCACACTCTTTGCTAGCACTCTATTGCTAATCTTTATAAATGCTACATGCTAATTTACCTTAAATCAAACATTTTTGGGCGGCCTAATAAGCAAGGTCTTTGCTGCTATGCTGATACCAGACAAGAGCAAAATTCCAGGAAGATTCAAAGATGGAAACTTTCCATGGGAACTCAGTGGTAAATATTTTGGGAAATCGATCGTATACATGTATAAACATCGAACATTGACGGCAACAAAAACCCCTGAAAAGTTCAAATATTCTTGAGCTTTGAAATTTTAGGGAAACTTTCCTGAATTTTACTGGAAATTTTCCTCCCATTGTCCACCCTGAGGCCAGTGTCACCAGTGGTGTTGGAGCCACTCTGAGTTCAGCCTCCTGTTGTAGGAAAGAAGACAAATCACTTCATTTTCTTTCGACAGATTAATTATTGTACGGGGTTATCGCTGGATTTGTGACATTGAACACAGTGTTTCAGGCGTTTACTGAGGCGTTTGTGAAACCAACGTATGAGTGCAGAGACATCTCAATAAACCAGCTCATTTGAATGATTCTCCTTTTTGTTTTCCACAGTCCGTCACATGGGAACTGTTTCTTGTTTGTCGTCCACTCGGGTTGCGCTCTCTCTCCACTGTGGGAGTCAGTCTGAGACACGCAGCCCACTCGGGCTACATGCCGTGTCAGACATTCACGCTCCTCCCTCTGCGCCTCTGAAAACACCATTTGAAAAAGATTTTCTCCAACTCTATTCTTGGCCTCAGATCAAGAGAACGTTATTACTCCATTTTATTTATTTATATATTGTGGCGGTCATGTGTGTGTGAACGTACTTAAGTGTGTATATATGTGTGTGTGTGTGTGTGATTGTGTGTGTATGTGCGTGAACCCACAAAGATATTTCAATTTCTGCAGAATATTAAATAAACATGCAGCAGCAGCAGCAGCAGTTTCAGTGGAGCGCTGCCTGCCAGTGGGTTTTGGGTTGGATGGGTGGCGGTGCTGGTGGTGAAGGGAGGGGGGGAGAGGGGGGTTTGTGGCCGTGGCTCTGGGGGGGTGAGGCAGCTCATGGTCAGGGCCCCCGCCGGACACACTGGCGCCTCGCGCTGGAGGACTTCTGAACCACCACACTCCTCCACCAAAAACCCTGCCAACCCTGGCTCGCTGCTCCCGCTCCCAGCCCAAGTCACTCAGTTCTCTCTCTCTCTCTCTCTCTCTCTCTCTCTCTCTCTCTCTCTCTCTCTTTCTCTTTCTCCAGTTGATCCACATCCAGATTTATTTGCTGTTTGGCAGCCTCCTCTTCTCTCACTTACCGCTTTCTTTTTTTTTTTTTTAGCGGCAGGTCTCTGATTGTGTTTTCTCTCCTCCTGAGGATTTAGGGTTGTTGTTTTTTTTTAAGGTATCCACCTCCTCTTCTCTGCACCGTCTCTCTCAAATCCCTCCACTTGAAATGTTCCACGGAAGTATTTAGTGGCTTTAAGTCCTAAAAGAAAAAGAAAAAAAAGGCGAACAGGAATGGTTTGGGCTGTATGTCAGTCAGTTCCATCAAGATAGTGAGCGTTTTTCAAAGGAAAGATCGGTTTGTAGGAGTATTAGGTTATAACTGTTTTTCCAACCATCTCTATTAAACAGAGAGCTCTTCCTCTTGTCAGTTTCTGTTAATGCTCCTTCTACAGATCGCCTGAACTGACCTTAAACGTAGCTTTTCTTTGGTTAATTCCCTGATAATTAAATTTAAATGATGGTAAAAACTTGCAGAAAGCGTCTGTGAAAGAACTTTATTCATGTCTTTAATGTAGCGATTCAAAAATAATCCAAACAGCACCTCCTGCTGTGTTTAATTGAATCATGGCTGTCAGCTGAGTGGATATGTCTTCACATGTCACACGTACAATTTTCTTTAACTTAATTTTCTCCTGGAAGTAATTTGTCATCCGGAGGCCATTAAATGTGAAGCACATTATCTTTTTAAAGGGGGCAGAGTCGCCCACAAGCCTCCCACAGTCCCTATAAACAGAACGGCCTCATTTAGTGCTGCATTTGGTGCATCGGGGCAGCGAGGGAGGACTCGCCTTAAGCTTTACGGGTGCGTCAAAGCGGGGACGCAGGCTTCATTATCGTATGGTGAGAAGTGGAAGAAGCACTTTTCAGTCTGATGATGTTGGAGGATCATTTTTTAGTTTCCTGTAAAGTGAGCAGGTGGTTTCACCTCCGTCACCTGAGAGGGGTGATGTACGGTGGCCCTGAGAGCTCACAGCACTGCAACTTAAGGAAACACATTCAAAAAGACAAAACACAAACAAATAAAAAAAAAAAAACATCTTCATCAATTTAACAACACATGTACAACATTAAGAACACGCACTGCAAATAGACTGCAACACAACACATTTGAAATACGCACTGCAAATACACCGCAACACAATACATTACACAAATGCACTAGAAATACACCCCAACACAACATGTTAGAAAAATGCGCTTCAAATAGACAGCAACACAACACATTACACAAAACGCGCTGCAAATATACTGCAACACAACACATTTGAAAAATGCGCTTTAAATACACCACAACACAACACATTAGACAAAACGCGTTGCTAATACACCCCAACACATGTTAGAAAAATGCGCTTCAAATAGACCGTAACACAACATATTTGAAAAACGCACTGCAAATACACCGCAACACAACACATTTGAAAAACGCACTGCAAATAGACTGCAACAATACACAACACAGAAAAACGCACTGCAACACATCACATTTGAAAAATGCGCTGCAGATACACAGCAATACAACACATTTAAAAAATGTGCTGCAAATACACCACAACACAACACATTACACAAAACGTGTTGCTAATACACCCCAACACGTTAGAAAAATGTGCTTCAAATAGACCGTAACACAACATATTTGAAAAACGCACTGCAAATACACTGCAACACAACACATTTGAAAAACGCACTGCGAATAGACTGCAACAATACACAACACAGAAAAACGCGCTGCAACACATCACATTTGAAAAATGCGCTGCGAATACACCACAACACAACACATTACACAAAACGCGTTGCTAATACACCCCAACATGTTAGAAAAATGTGCTTCAAATAGACCTTTACACAACATATTTGAAAAACGCACTGCAAATACACTGCAACACAACACATTAGTAAAATGCACTATATATGAACAATCTGCAAATGGACTGCAACAGCACACAACACAGAAAAACGCGCTGCAACACATCACATTTGAAAAATGCGCTGCGAATACACCACAACACAACACATTACACAAAACGCACTGCAAATAGAACACACTGCAAATAGACTGCAACAATACACAACAGAAAAACGCGCTGCAACACATCACACTTGAAGAATGTTCTGCAAATACACCGCAACACAACACATTAGAAAAAAAATGCGCTGCAAATACACTGCAACACATCACATTTTAAAAAAGGGGGTTCAAATACACCACAACACAACACATTACAAAAAAACGTGCTGCAATGACCGCAACACAATGATAGTGTTTCCAGGGGACACTTTAAAGTGATGTACACATCCAGGCTAATTACAAGCAATCACTGCCTCAGGCTAATATTTGAATCATGTGTTAAAATTAATCAAAGACACTTTATCTAATTTTCCAACAACCACTGACGGAAAGAGAACCTCAACAGGGCTGTGACTCAAAATCTGCGTCAATAACAAGCGTGTCAGGATGTGTGCATCTTTTTTAAGTGTCCTCTGGTGTGTCTTTTTGCACGTGTTCTCTTAAGTTGCTCATCAGTGCTGTGAGCTCTCAGGGCCACCGTAGTGGTGTGAAGAACCGCTGCAAGACGCCGGGTTGTTGCATCAGCTGAGGCGTGTTTTGTGCTGAGTTTACAGCATAAAAACATCTCACATGCTTTTATCCTCATCCATCACTTTTTTTGTAACGTGCTGCTGTTTCCGCTCTGCAGATGATGGCTGAGCTTGATAAGCAAAGACACACATCTGTAGGACAGCCTGACCTTTTTACCTTCTGACCTGTCTTATCTGTTGTTGTTGTTGTTGTTTTTTTCATGCACCCTGACCTCCTCCGCTCTTCAGGTCACGTTATGGTTCACTCAGGTCACTTCACCTTTCTCTCTGTGATGAAACTCTTATCTTGTTTTTCCTTACAGCCCGGCCTGCTGAACCTCTGGGCGTGCTGACATTCTTTCCCCTCCTCCCCGCTCTTCCACCAGTCACACCTGCAGACACCTGTGCTTTTGTCCCTCTTTATTCACCCCCCCCCCCCCCCCTTCCCACCCTCTTCTGCCTGTGGCTGCATCAGAGCAGAGTCTATTGTTTTACTGGCCTATTCAGTTTGGAGCAGATAATAACAGGAAGAGGAGGTTCATTAGCATTCTGTGGAGCACGTCACGATGAGCTTCCCTCTCTGAGAGCTCAGAGCCTCAGGAGGGATCATTAGGCGGAGCTTCATGTAACTCATCAAGTCTTATTACCAAACCAAACACTGCCTGAGTGACTGTTATGAAATTGTCTTTGTGTTCGTTTGAAACGGGCCGTGATGGCTTCAACAGGTGTTTCCATGATCCTCCAACAGGCCGGACTCTGTGAGTACAGGGGCACCAGTGGGTACACCATGTGGAACCAATTTGTCCAGCTTCTTTCTCTCTCTCCCCCCACGTGTGTGTGTCACTGTGTGTACATATGTCCTTTTTTTTTTTCTAACGGCCTTATTTGAAGCGACACTTAATGTTTCCTGGCCTTCAAAATAAAAGAAGTAAAAATAAAGTCTCAGTCCAACCACCGAAGCTTAAAGAGGAGCAGAAAATAAGCAGCAGCGGTTTTAAAAGCCGCTGACCATCGTCTTACCCCCCCCCCCCCCCCCAGCCTCCTGACACACCCTTACCCATACCCTGCTCCCTCCTGTTTCCCTTTTATGTTGTGGACTCGACCGTGCGCCCACTTCAGACCACCATAAACATGTCGGTCCCTGATGACAGAGTCGGCTTCGGGACGTTTTATATAAATTGACCTCGACTGCAGCTCATTAGGAGCTTTAAATGGGAACCATGCAGGCCGGGAGGTGTGAATGACACGGCAGGAGCAGCAGGAGCTTCAGGTGGGTTCAAGGTTTACAGGTTTATAATGAAGACACAAAAATCTGCACTTATTAAAAAAAAAAACAAAAAAAAAAAAAACGTTTTTTTTTTTTTTTTTTTAATAAAAAAAAAAGTTTTTTTTGTTTTTTTTTTTACTCCAAGATTGTCACTTCTGAAGCTTGAAGTTTTACACACGTGTGTGTCAAAGTTATATATTTCAGCCATCACCTTCCTACCAGTTTTTAACCCCTTAAAGCCTGACATTCAAAAAGTAGACAGAATTTTTTTGAAACAAAATACACGAACTTTTTTAATGAAGTTTTTTGTAAATATTTATTCTTTCAGTGTAGAAAATACTTATTTTGTATAAATGAGTCAGAATTCAGATTTTATTTTTTACCACTTTTTAAAAATTTTCAAAAATTTTCCTAAAATAGATTTTAAAAAAAGTGTGTGTATGATTTCATGAGAGCAGCCATTATTTTTAGAAGGCCAAAACACAACTACTGAGAATATTTGTCATGTGTTAAATATGATTCGTTCGGCATTAAAGGGTTAAACAGCTGATGCAGGTCCTCTCTCAGGAAGTGGAGTTCACAGCTCATCTCTCACAGGCCTCCTCTCCTGAAGCTATCTCTGTTTTAACGCAGAGTCCACCCAGCTCAAGTATTTTTATTAGTCTGCCGTCTGCACCCTGACTGACCTGGAAGACGCACGAGCGCTACTCACCGTGACTTTAACTCCTGAAAGCAAGCATGAAAAAAACGTCCCGTAAAGCAGCAGCACAGTCTAAAAACACAGCAGGCGTCTTCATCGGTATCTCAACATCACGTCCGTCATCCTGCATCCCGCCTTAATTGGCCCCTTTTTGTTTGACCGCCTCCCTCAATAAACAATAAAACCGCAGCTCCCCTGTCCTAATCCCCTCTCCTCCTCCTCCTCCTCCTCCTCCTCCTCCTCTCCACTGACTCTGCTGGAGCATCGCTCGCAGTAATTACCCTTCTGGAGCTGGAGAGCGGAGTAATTGTCTTGAGTGTAACTACAGTGGCTCTCTCAAAGGGGGTCATTGTGCGGAGTTAAGACCTCACTTCAGTGGCCGGCTTTGTTTGTGCTGCAGAAAGATAATGAAAGTATTCGCGGGGCCACGCACGGTGAGGGTGGAGATGTAGTAAGATATGAAAAGAGGAGGCCGGGGGGGGCACCTCTTCACTTAAAACAAAGCAGCACAGAGGAAGAGGAAAATTTTTAAACTTTTTTTTTTTTTCTTTACTTTTAAAGCACCAAAAGTGTCGTCATTTCAACACCATAAATTTTACAACAGATTTACCTTTAAGAGGTTTGATCATTATGTACAGTATCTTATACACTCATTTCACAATCATACCTGCCAACATGTCACCTTCATAAGGCAGGAGACACCCCCCCCCACACACACACACACACCCACCCACCAACCCTGTGCCTCTACATTTTGTTTCCCACATGTTACTTTTGCAGTTTATGGTCGTTTTTTTTTTTTTAACTTACTGTGGTCTCGTTTTTTTCTGCAAAGTGAAGTCCTCCACCTCTTTAAATTCAGGACAACCATGGCCAATTAGCAATTATAACCATTATTATGATTATTATTATTATTATTATTATTATTTATTTATTTATTTATTTATTTATTTATTTATTATATATTTTTTTTATCTCGTGAAGCACTTTTTGACTTGAATCTGGGAAAAAAATTGTTATATAAATAAAGACTTACTAATATACTTAATTTTGTCTTCATTCAGTGTAACAAAATTTAAAATCTATAAGTCATTAGAAAAAAAAAAAAGAAACCCGGAAATTAAATTACTCTGATTTTATCATTTTAAAAATTGAAAAAATAAGGAATTAGTGTATACAACACATTTCCAGGTAGCCTCAGGTCTAAGGAACACATGTAAAAAAATTGGTCTAAAGAATATAAAAATTTTGATATCTGGATATTTTTTTAACACACTGTGTTTTCATTTATCACTGAAATATGAAGTCCTACAACGCTTTGGGTTCAGGCAGAATTTAAATAATTTTTGTAGCACATGTACAGGATGTATGTCCAACAATCAGAGCTCGTTCAAAGCAGTAAGAACCATAAAATTTTCTGATTTTTACAAAATTTTGCCACAGCAAACGGTTTATTTTCTGCAAATTTTCAAAAAGACGTGAGAATCAAAGGGATGACGATGGAATTCTCACTTGTGATGCATTCAGGTACCCTTGGAAACTTTAGAATCCGACAATTACACCACTTTTTTTTCAGTTTTTTGATTGGAAAAATGGTTTTTAAATGTTATATTTTTTTAAAAAAGTGTTGATGTCATCCTGTTGGAGGGTTTGGGATCCAGAAGGTTTAATTGGAATCAATGTGAAAAATCGGAGAAAAAGAGGGAGACTCCCACAGAAATCAGGAGTGTTGGCAGGTATGTTCACAATATGTCATAAAACATGGCAGAGAAAGCCTACCATGAGCAACTCTGCGTCTGTTTCTTCTAAACAAGCATTAAAGAGATCTTTTTTCAGGATGCAAAGTTCCACAAAATACAAAAAAACATACATAAAAAGTAGAAAAATAAGACCTAAGAGTATCTATAAGACGTGAACAGACGGTATGTACAAACAGGGAGAGGCCCTCATCAACCCTTACCTTTCCAGGTGTGAAAGTCTTTACAATGACGAGATTATACAGAAATAGTTTACACACATCTAACTTCAAGATCCTTAAATAAAACTTTAACAACACAACCCAAGAACTCCACGTTAGAACTAATAAATAAGAAAAAAAATCTTAATTTAAGCATTTTATTTTTTTTTTTTCTTTGGCCGGTTTCAACCATCTTGCTTTTTTTTTTTTTTCCCTTGACATTATTTTTTTTTTCCTGCAGGATGCAAGATAATCTTCCACGTGTATAATTTAAGACATAAATTAGATTATTTATGTAAATATGAAATTAAATTAGACATTACGAGAAGCGAACAGCACACAAAAAGTGAGAACGACACATCTTTGACACCAGAACGTCTTTGGAAACGAGAGGCGCCGATTCAGGACCGTCCCGTTGATTGTCTTCAGAATGATGAATAAGTATCAAAGTACGGCTGTAAATCAGATTTTTCTGGAGGCATGCGATGCTCCATCAACTCCGTCAGCCCGGCCATAAGTCTCCTTTTAAACCCACTTTCCTTCTGCGGCTTCGGAGCTCTTTTCCTTCTGCTTCTGCAGATTAAATTTCCCCAGTGGTTTGTCTCATTTGAAAGGCAGAAAATGTGTGTAGACGAAACGTGTGCATGAGCGTGTTTACGTCAATGTATGTGTGCAGGCATTCTTCCCTCTGTGTGTGTGTGTGTGTGTGTGTGTGTGCCTGCATGCGTGGATGCATTATGTATGATGGCACATTTGTTCATGGTTAGCTCTGATCGTGTGTTTGTGCACGTTTGTTTGCGTGCACACCCCGGCTATGCTGAGCTGTGTTCCTGTGTGTTCAAGCTTTTGTGGACGTGTGTATCTTTGCTTGTGTGTGTGTGTGTGTGGTCCATGCTCAGTCATTTATTATATCAAGTCTCTTCAAACAAGGTAAGAAATCCTTTGAGTGTCTTGAAATAAAAGGTCTAAAGGTGGATTCGGGTCTGGGATGACGAGCCCACCACGTCTCAGGAAGTGAACTCAGTGACGTCAGATCTCCAACAGTCCACCGCTGCTCTCCACTCCGTTGGGCGTGCCGGTTTTCTCGTCTCCGTTGCTGATCTGTTCAGCCACAGGATTGGTTTGGACGGCGCTGGCGTTCAGCTCCGTGTTCTCTTCGCTCCGAGGATCCGCCTCCCCCTCTGCGGACCCGGCTTTCCCCTGCATGGCGGAGTCCGCGTGCGTCTTCTGGTGCTTGGACAGGTGGTCGCTGCGCGTGAAGCGCTTGTTGCACAGCAGACAGGTGAACTTCTTCTCCCGCGTGTGGGTGCGAACGTGCCTCTCCAGTTCGTCGGAGCGGGTGAAGCGTTTCCCGCAGAACAGCCAGTTGCAGACGAAGGGCCGCTCGCCGGTGTGCCAGCGCAGGTGGGCTTTGAGGTGAGAGGCCTTGTTGTAGACTTTCCCGCAGCCTGGGATGTGGCAGCTGTGGACCGGCTTCTTTCTCAGGGAGGCCGCCGAGGCCCCCAGCCGCTCCAGCTCCTGGCAGTTGGGGCAGTCACATGAGGATCTTGTGGGCGCGCTTCCTCCACTGTACCCGCCTGACCCCCTTGCAGGCTTCAGGCCCATGGGACTCTCGATCAGGCCTGCGCTTGGCACAGGCTTGGGCTTGTACATGTCCTGGGGCAGCATATGCTGTGAGGGTTGGAGGAGGTGTGAGGAGGAGCCGAGTCCCACAGAGGGGTACGGAGCTGGGTTCAGTGGCGTGAAGTCGGTGCTGTAGCTGGGCAGCTGGGGACTCAGGGAGGCCTGGGGTGCTACAGGCTGCAGGGAGGCCTGAAGACCTCCATCGGTCTGGGACTGGGTCGCTGACAGCCAGTTGGAGTTGGGGTGAACGTCCCACCAGGAGGACGATGAATTGGCGGGAGCTGCAGTGATACCGGGGTGGATACCGGCTTTGTACCAGGAGCCGTATGGGTGAGTCATATCCAGCGAGGTGTAGACGCTGGTGAGGCAGTCGGCCGTGGCGTGGGCCTTGGACACTAAAAGAGACGGGTCCTGGGAGACGGAGGTCTGGAAGGAGTGGGAGAAAGGGTTGTACTCTGTCGTGTAGCCTCCGGCTGAAGGAGGGGGGCTTCCAGTTGGGGTGAGCAGCCCGCCGCCTCCTCCTCCAGCTGTGGTGAAGGAGCCAGTGTAGGAGTCCGCCAGGCCGCTGCCGTCTGCGGTGCGCCCGTTCTTAGCTGTCTGCAGGTCAGAGGTCATGTTGTAGGGCTTCTTTACTGGGGTTGTGCTGCCGGTCTTACCGGGTGTCGCCGAATCCCTGACGGGGCTTGTGCTGCCAAACTTGTTACAGGTAGCGGTTAACATAGCCAGAGGACTGGAGCCATAGCGTGCGTCTTCCTGGGGAGAAGGAGACGGGGGGAGAAAATGAGACCGTCTGTCTACAGGAAATGGTTTCTCACTGCTGCTGCTGCTTCTGTCAGTGTCAACTCTAATAAAAAACTGCTGTGTGAGCGCCACCGCCGGCTTTTTCCTGCTCATGAAGTTTTCAAAGCGGTCGGGCCGATTTCAGCCGGCGAGTGTTTACTCTCCGGGAGAGGAGTTCCCGGCTCTTTTTGTCTCACTTAAACCACTGTCAGAGTCTGAATTCAGCATTTATATAAACTGCAGAGTTTTTTTCTTTCGAATACAGACGTATATTTATAACGTGCTGACAGGAACAGGCGCTGCAGGGGAACTTAAAGCAGTGGTTTTTAGCCTGGTGGTCAGCTAACGGATGATCGTCTCTGCTGGTCTTTTTGATTTCTTACAGGTTTAAAATCCTCTGCCTCTGTCGGGTCGTCTCAGTGAATGATTTGTAGTTTTTAATGACATTTTTTATGACATTGTCTTCTTAATTCTACCAAGAAAATAAAACATTCTTTTCCATGTTGGAGGAAACTGACTGACCTGGTGAAAAAACCACGGCTCTGTTCTTGTTACCTTCCTGTTCAACTTTAACCCCTTTCTGTCGCCTGAATCGGTGAGTTAACTGAGCTTAAAACGCCACGTTACCCGTCTTGAGACACTCTAAAGATGGAGCTCCAGTGAGTTTGTATTTTTGATTTACGCAGACTTCATCTCCGTTAATCTGAAAAGAAAAACAGAGCTTTAAGACTTTCCTTTCAGACCGACTTTCCATTCAGAGGTGATTAGTGGTTATCTCCTCCTCCGACAGAAAGGCCCCCAGGGGCCTCAGCTTTGTTTTAAGGTAAATAATGTTTCATCGCAGACCTCTTGATCTCTCAATCATGAATTAAAAATCTGTTTCTGATAGCTGTCGTTGAGACATAAATGACGTTTGCTCCTGCTTTAGGATTAAGATCTGGAGGAAATCTGAGGCTTTAAGGAAAAAAGAGGAAGCAGCTCAGCTTCACGGAGCTTTAAATCCAACATTCAAAGCGGAGATGTGACTTTTATAATCCACATCATTCCTACAACAGTCACTGTACACACACACACCGTCAGGTTGTGGACTGCAGCTCCTGACTTCTACTTCTTCCTCCAAAGTCGGTATTTGCACCGTAAAAGTTCAGCTTTCTTTCAAAACAAGAAAAAAAAAAAAAAAACAGAGGAGAAAGAAAATAAAGATACTTACAATCACATTCCCTACCTCCAGAATAGATGCGGCCATCCCTGAGAAACTAAATCCTAAGGAAGCGGAGGGGAGAGGGAGAAGCGCAGCTCTGAGTCCCGGGACAGTTTGGGAGAAGTTGGGCTCTAACGCGGGGAAGTGTTTTGAGGCACGGGGGAGCCCGCCCCCTAATTACAGGCTCTGGGCTCTTTGAAGACTTGCTAAGAGGCAATAAAAACCAAGAGCTGGAGGAGAACGGACAGAGATTGGTGGATGGAAGAAAAGGACGTCCCACCTCCCCAAACAGAGAGTGTCGAATCATTTCTTCAAGTGAAACGCATGAATGGGTTACTCATCAATCACCGTGTGGACATCATTTCAGTTTCACTGGCATTATTTTTTCCACTGGGATTAGTCCAGTGGAGTCTGAGGGGGAAAAGATTACAGCTAACATCATCTCACAGAGAATTATCTCGCTGGATTTCTCCAGGCGGGTCACTCTGTAAATTTGTTTTCATGCTCTTTGACGCGTTGCCGTAAAGGAGAGGAGTGTAAATAAGAAGTGAAAAAACCCTCAAAAGCCTCCCCCCCGTTTCCTGTGAGAGAGGAAAAATAACAAAAGAACATGAAGCCTCGGCCCCGCGACACATAAATCACAAAAATTAAGCTGAGCGAGTCTGTGGTTTCCATCTGAGATTTTATTATTCTGGTTTCAGCCCTCGCTCCCTCGCTCTCTCTCTCTCTCTCTCTGTTTCCAATAGTCTTAAACGCAGTTAACTGCCGCGCAGACATTAAAACGTGATGGAGGGAAGAAGAAAACGCTGGGGTCGTTACATAAAATAAAGAGGAGATTATCACGTCAAATAAAACCAAAAGGCAAACAGCAAGTTTGCGAGGATGGAAAAGCTCACAGCGTTGATCCCTGGAGGAAATCTGTCTGATGATAAAAGAGGGAGATGAGGAAGCACGGAGTGAGAGAAAAAACAGGAAGGCTTCTCAAAGAAAGATGTTTTTTAAAATCCTCCACATTACTTCAGCTTTTTTTTGAGAGACAAGAGAGGAAACCTGAAAACTTTAAAGTCCTGATTTCACTTCCTGACAGACGCCAAAGGTTCAATCACGATTTCCACACTTCACCTTCTGTTGAGTCTCAAAAAACTTGACCCTCATCTCCAGTTTTCACAGATTTTTTTATGTATTTACACATTTTTCAGGAAGAGAAATAAAGATATCAAATACTGATGCGTATTTTTCTGTTTCTGTAGAGATAAAATTAAAGTTAGTAAGAAAAATGTGAAGTGTGAAGAAGCCCTAACCCTAACCCTAATCTTAGGAAACAGACTTTAAACAGACGTTCATGTTACCGAGAAAAGGGGGGGAAAAAAACTTTTAAAAATTTCATTTGTCGGTTGAAAAAGAGACGGATTCTCAGCGCCTTTTTGTGGGCGTCTCGTTTTCTGAAGGAGAGCGCAGAAGATTAAAATTGTTGTCAAAAATAAACATATAATTTCTGTCCTTATTTTCTCCTCAATTACAGGGCACGGTCAGAGTTGGGCTTGTCGTTCTGGAGAGTCTGGCCCTCACATGAACACAGCAGCGGCTATATTTGGCAGTCTGCTCCCCGACTGACCTTCATCGCTTTATTTTCTTATTTCAGAGCGAGTGTGAGGAGAGGAACAAAGACTGCTGCACTTCACACACCGGCACACGACGACACACACTCCAACAGCACCTGATCTATCTATCGATCTACAACCCCGACCCAATGAAGTTGGGATGTTGTTTAAAACTTCAGTATTCAACTGAATACACTACAAAGACAAGATATTTATTGTTCAAACTGATAAACTTTATAGTTTTTTTGCAAATATTCACTCATTTTGAATTTGATTCCTGCAGCACGTTCCTAAAAAGTTGCGACAGGGTCAACAACAGACTGGGAAAGTTGAGGAATGCTCCAAAAACACCTGTTTGGAACATTCCACAGGTGAACAGGTTCATTGGAAACAGGTGAGTGTCATGATTGGGTATAAAAGGAGCATCCCTGAAAGGCTCAGTCATTCACAAGCAAGGATGGAGCAAGGTTCACCACTTTGTGAACAACTGTGTGAGCAAATAGTCCAACAGTTTAAGAACAATGTTCCTCGATGTCAAAGAATTGATGGATTTGATCATCTACAGTCCATAATATCATCAAAAGATTCAGAGAATCTGGAGAAATCTCTGCACGTAAGCAGCAAGGCTGAAAACCAACACTGAATGCCCGTGACCTTTGACCCCTCAGGCAGCACTGCATTAAAAACCAACATCATTGTGTAAAGGATATTACCACGTGGGCTCAGGAAGACTTCAGAAAACCATTGTCAGTTAACACAGTTCATCACTACATCTACAAGTGACAGTTCAAACTCTACCATGCAAAGACAAAGACATATATCAACAACACCCAGAAACACCGCCGGCTTCTCTGGACCCGAGCTCATCTGAGATGGACTGACGCAAAGTGGAAAAGTCTGCTGTGGTCTGACGAGTCCACATTTCAAACTGTTTTTGGAAATCATGGACGTGGTGTCCTCCAGGCCAAAGAGGAAAAGGACAATCTGGATTGTTCTCAGGTCAAAGTCTCAAAGCCAGCATCTGTGATGGTATGGGGGTGTGTTAGTGCCCATGGCATGGCTAACTTGACCATCTGTGAAGGCTCCATTAATGCTGAAAGGTACATACAGGTTTTGGAGCAACATATGCTGCCATCCAAGCCACGTCTTTTTCAGGGACGTCCCTGCTTATTTCAGCAAGACAATGACAAGACACATTCTGCACCTGTTACAACAGCGTGGCTTTGTAGTAAAAGAGTGCAGGTACTAGACTGGCCACAATGGAACCCAGTGGGAAACATAACCCTGTCCCAGCTTTTAGGAACGTGTTGCAGCCATCAGATTCAACAGATGGTTTTGTTAAAATGACACCAGTACAAACGTGTTGTTAACAAACAATATCTGTCTG
The DNA here is from genome assembly GCA_030710495.1 of Labroides dimidiatus. Taxonomy (NCBI): domain Eukaryota; kingdom Metazoa; phylum Chordata; class Actinopteri; order Labriformes; family Labridae; genus Labroides; species Labroides dimidiatus. Next base: position 2,909,057 of record CM061143.1, read on the forward strand.
CTCGTCCATCACTGTGTCCGTCAAACAGCCGCATTTCCACATCTTTCTTTTTAGTGCTGTGATCCTCACAGATGTGTTGTGTGTTGCATGATTTTCACACTTTCTTTGGCGTTTCCCTCCCCTCTCATTTCACACAAGGCACACTTCAGCTCAGAGTCTCTTAATTGAACAGTTCCTTCACTTCTCGGTGTTCATCGGGGCTTTATGTTTAACATTTAAGTGAAATGAGAGGGGAGCTGAACTGCACCCATTTTTCTGCTAAGTGGTCGCTTTTCCTCATCTTTTATGAGAGTTGTAGTAATCTAAAGCTTTGGCGTGTTCCCATTTACAGTTCTCTTCAAAAGAGGGCAAGTGGGATCTCTAATTAGAGCATGCATTAAGCTCTTAACAGCCTCTTCAAAAACCTTTCTCTGCTCTATTTACTATTTTCTGCTCTGTGCGGTTGAGATTTTCGGGTAGGTACAGTAGGTACTGCGGCTTGATGAATCTCGGGGCGTTGGGTGGGCGCAGATACGCTGCAGAGGCTGATTATATGTTTGCTATGGACAGTTATTGTCCATATGACAGCCATCACATGTATTAGTAGCTTCAGTTTCTGGTGTAGTTTGCTAGCTCATTAGCCCAAAGCTTTTCAAAACACTGAAACCAACAGTAATCATTACATCGGAGCTTTACATTTCCCCTCAAATGCTCCACTTCAGGGGGATTTTCTGTGCTTTCTAATAAACTCCAGGCAAGAAACGCACGATGACGTACAGTTCATGTAAATCAAGCAAGAGTGTTTCACCTTTACCCACTCAAAGAGCTGATTCCAGTCAGGTAAGTGAGGCATCACATGGGGGCCGTTTACACGACAACGTTACACCTGAAAACTCCCAAAAAAAGCATTTACACAAACGCTGAGGGACTGAAAACACTGTTGTGTGCATGCCAGGCCTGTAGGTGGTGATATAACTGCAGAGACACCCCCTTCGTGACCATTATCCGTTCCCCCCATGGAGCGGAAGAAGTCGACCCAGCTGCTTTTAAACAAAACAGGAAGAAAGAAGAAGAAACAGAAGATAATGGACGCCAAAGGGTCGAATCTCGAGAACTTTGTCCAAACAGTTTCTTCTTCAGGTAACACAACACAGTAGTCTGCCATACTGTTACTGCTTTTGTGTATTTAAACAGTACAAAACTTCCTTAACAGCGGAACAGATCATTTTCCCACAAAACGTCTCAAAATAAATAAAAATAGGATGTGTAGGAAATCAGGAAGTGTTATGTGCAAAGTGGAGTTTATACGCCAACGGTGGCTGTGGTGTGTCAGAAAAATGCAAATTAGAATCGTGACAGGGTGAGCAAGACGTTGACCTGGAGTGGAGAGGTCTGTCTCACCCTGTCAGGATTCTAACTTGCATACTCACCCATTCACTATGAATTAAGAGATGCTCTCACCGCGTTTACTGCTCTTACCCGGATTGCAGGACAGCACCTTGCTCCACTGTTCCCTTTCAGGGATGGTTTGGGACCAGAGGTTCTTCAGGCTAACATTTTTGCCACAGTGTCAACAGGCAGAGGTGAAGTGTGCTGGAATCTTCTCCATAGGTTGATTTGTTATGATCCTGCTCAGTTGTTGTGGGTTTGACCAATCAGAATCAAATATTCAACACGTCTGCGTAAGAAATTAAAAACTTTATTCTTTTTTTTTTTCCTGTGAAAACCTTTTCCCAGGCGTTTTATCCCACAGTGTGGCAGTTTTCTGACCTCACTCTGCCTCTTCAGGAGTGTGATTTTAAGAGCTCTAACCTTTATTCAGCTTTTGCATCAAGAAGAAGCAGACTGCAGTCATTTCCCTCTTTATTACCAGAATCATAAACTTGCTCTTTTTAGTGCTTCTGACCCCTTTATGTGGTCACTGACACGTGTGTGAGCTGTCCGCCGTAAACAAGAGCAAACTGTTTGAAAAACCATCAAAAACATCAAATCTTTAGCTCATCTTGAGCAGTGAAATGATTTTGTGTCTCTGGCAGAAGTTTCTGAATGTCTCAGTTTGGTGAAAGGCAGGAAGCAGTGAGACTCTCCATCATGTTCACCAGCGCTCACATTTCATGCGAACCCTCTTGTCGAGCCGTTTCATGCTGGCGAGGACCGTCCTGGTTTGGTCAGCATTGCAGAAAATGAAACCACTCCCTGTAATGAGCTGATTGAAGCGATGGCAGTGAGACGGCAGTGAGTTTTATTGAAATGTTCAGTCGTAGACGGACTCAGCCACAGGAAACGATCTTACGTAGACTCCTTCTCTGGATGAGTCCTGAAAGAAGATGAAGGATAAGACAACTACAGACTGTTCAGTATTTACTCGTTGTCTCTGTGACTTCAGCGGGTCACATGTAGGAGATGCTGAACTCAACAAAACATCTGTTAGGGTTGCATCACCAAGAAACTGAAACACCTTTAACAGCTTCAGAAAAACGTGATACTTGAAGTTTTCAACCACATGTACAGACTGTCCATGAAGTCTTCTTACAGTTTAAAAAATGTTACAAAGCTAACTGATGAGATCTGTTCATCAGGTTTGCTCTGCGTACTCATCAAAGTTTTTAATCACACTGAATCTGTGTGTTTCATGGATCCTGTTGATGAACGTTAACCCTGTAAATCCGGACCAAAAATTAGTTTTCTTTAATGTTTATTATCGCTTTTAACAAGATCCACAAAAATATTGCTGTGTCATTTTTTATTCTATATTTTTTTTTTACCACACTTGACACATTGGACAGTTGGTAACTTTTTTTAGTAAAGTTTTTAGTAAATATTTATTCATTCAGTGCAGAAAATACTTATATTTAAAAATGAGAGATAATGTAAATGTTATTTCACCACTACATCTTGAAAGTTATCGATGATCTTCCTGAAAAAAGTGTGAGGATGATTGAAAATCCAACTTCAGCTGCCTGCAACACAGAAAGACCTGAACTGGGATTCGAACAGGTCACCCCTTTGCACCACTGTGCAGCCTGTGTGTTAAATTAGTTAAAACCAAGCAGCAACTTCTGGTCTAAAAATATGACACAATGTTGAAGTGCCAAAGTCTGCTGTTATATATATATATATATATATATGTCAAGAACCATGAACCAGGAAAGGACACAAGTGCAAGAACAAACTCAAGTTCCGTATAAACACAAAGGTTTATTGTCAAGTCCAGGTTTCAATGCACAAATCAGGTAGTCAGCCAGGCAGGGTTCGGTACACAGAAGCAGGTAGTCAGACAGGCAGGGTTCGGTACACAGAAGCGGGTAGTCAGACAGGCAGAGTTCAATACACAAAAAGGGTAATCCAAAAACCAGGCAGAGGTATCCAAAACACGAGACTATAATCAGGGTCCAAAAACGAGAGCAAGAATCAGAATCAGCAAGACGAACTATGAACAAGGCTGGGACGAAGACTGTGAGGTACGACGAACTGGCAACGAGACAGTGAGACACATGAGGTTAAATACAAGAGGTAATGAGGGGTGATGACACACAGCTGGGGAAGACAATCAGGAATCAGGTGTGACAGACAGGGCAGGGCAGACAGGAACAAATCTAAAAGACAGAGACAAGGGTTAGTGATTTCAAAATAAAAGCGGAAACAAAACATGAATCAAAATGTGTAAACACAACAGAAACTTGACAGACATGACAGTACCCCCCCCTCAAGGGCCGGCTCCTGACGGCCCAGGAGCACCAGGATTCGAGGCGTGGAAATCTTGAATGAGCGAGGGGTCCAAGATGAAACGGGGCGGGATCCAGGAGCGCTCCTCCGGACCGTACCCCTTCCAGTCCACCAGGTACTGGATCCCCCGGCCCCGACGACGTGCAGACAAGAGCTTCTTAACTGTGAAGACAGGATCGCCGTCCACGAACCAGGGGGGTGGAGGGGGCTTGGCCGGAGGGCACAAAGCGCTGGTCTTGACCGGCTTGACGTGGCTGACGTGAAAAGTGGGGTGGATCCGCATTGACCTTGGCAACTTGAGCTGGACCGCTGCAGGATTGACCACCTTCGAGATGGGGAATGGACCCACGAACCTGGGAGCCAACTTTCTGGACTCCACCCGGAGTGGTAGGTTCCGGGTGGACAGCCAGACCCTCTGACCTGAGACGTACTTAGGGGCAGCAGACCTCTTCTTATCCGCAGCAACCTTGTAGACCGACGAAGACTTGAGGAGGGCCTGGCGAGCCCGCTCCCAGGTTCTCCTGCAGCGACGGACCAAGGCCAATGCGGACGGAACAGAGGAACCAGAGTCTGTGGTGGGAAAAACAATGGGTTGATGACCATGTACAATGTGAAACGGAGAAAAACCAGAGGAAGATGAAGGGAGTGAGTTATGGGCGAGTTCAATCCAGACCAGTTTTTCAGACCAAGATTCTGGGTTCTGTGATGCCATGATGCGCAGTCCTTTTTCTAACTCCTGATTAGCCCGCTCACACTGACCGTTGGACTGGGGATGAAATCCTGACGACAGACTGACCGTAGAACCCATCAGTCTGCAAAACTCCTTCCAGAACTGCGAGACAAACTGAGGGCCCCGGTCAGAAACAATGTCCTGAGGGAATCCGTGGATCCTAAAAACATGAGACAACATGACCTCGGCCAACTCCTTGGCCGAGGGAAGCTTCGGCAGAGGCACAAAATGGCACATCTTAGAAAAACGATCAATGACAGTGAGAACCACTGTGTTACCTTTAGAAGGAGGCAGTCCTGTAACAAAGTCCATAGCAATGTGTGTCCAAGGTTGTCTAGGAACCAAGAGAGGCCTTAACAACCCCTGAGGTTTTTGGGAGGACCCCTTATGAGCGGCACACACAACACACGCACCAACATATTCAAAAACATCTTTTTTCATTCCTGGCCACCAAAACCGTTGTTGAACAACAAAAAGAGTCTTACTTGAACCAGGATGACAGGAAGCTTTATTGGTGTGCGCCCACTCGATCACCTCCCCTCTGAGAGGCTGAACAACAAATAATTTTTCTTTAGGGCATTCAGAGGGAATGGATGTACTCACAGAAGCCGCTTTAACCTTGTCCTCTATACCCCAGGTGAGTGAAGCAATGAAACATGATGGAGGCAGAATGGTCTTGGGTGAAGAAACTAAATTAGGAGGGTCAAACTTGCGTGACAGGATGTCGGGTTTGGTGTTCTTGGAACCAGGTCTGTAGGAGAGGACAAAGTTAAAGCGACTGAAGAAAATAGCCCACCTAGCCTGCCTCGCATTGAGCCTTTTAGCCGTTTTTAAGTACTCAAGATTCTTATGGTCTGTCCAGACTTGAAACGGGAGCTGAGCTCCCTCTAACCAGTGACGCCACTCCTCCAGGGCCACCTTAACTGCCAGCAGTTCGCGGTCCCCAACATCATAGTTGCGCTCTGAGGATGACAACTTTTTGGACAGAAAAGCACATGGATGTAATTTGCCATCTTTTATGCTCACTTGTGACAGGACCGCTCCGATACCAAGATCGGAGGCGTCCACTTCGACCACGAACTGCTGGCAAGGGTCCGGGAGGATGAGCACTGGCGCCGACACAAAACTGTCCTTGAGGCTCTGGAAAGCAGCATTACATTCAGTAGACCAGACAAAAGATCTGTGAGGAGAAGTAAGGTCATGCAGAGGCGAGGCTTTGGTGCTAAAATTCCTGATGAACTTCCTATAAAAATTGGCAAAACCCAGAAAACTTTGAACATCTTTACGTGAACGAGGTGTGGCCCACTCGGCCACGGCAGACACCTTTTCAGGATCCATCCTGATCTCTCCCTCAGCGAGCACAAACCCCAGAAATGACACTGAGGACTTGTGGAACTCACACTTTTCAGCTTTCACATAAAGCTGGTGCTCCAACAGCCGCTGAAGCACCATGCGAACATGCTTCGTGTGTGTCTCCTCATCGGGAGAAAAGATCAGGATGTCATCTAAATATACAAACACAAAAACATTCAGCATGTCCCGAAGAACATCATTAACAAGATTCTGGAAGGTAGCAGGAGCATTAGTCAAACCAAATGGCATCACCAGATATTCGTAATGACCAGTGGGGGTATTAAAAGCAGTTTTCCACTCATCACCCTCCCGAATCCTGACCAAATGATAAGCGTTGCGTAAATCTAGCTTGGTAAAAAACTTGGCCCCCTCCAACAATTCAAAGGCTGTGGAAATGAGAGGAAGGGGATATCTGTTCTTGACCGTAATATTATTGAGTCCACGATAATCAATGCAGGGACGAAGTGACTTATCCTTCTTCTCTACGAAGAAAAACCCCGCCCCAGCAGGAGAAGACGAGGGACGGATAATCCCCGCCGCCAACGACTCTGTCACATACTCCTCCATGGCCTGACGCTCAGGAGGAGACAAAGAAAACAGGCTACCCCTAGGGGGAGTAGCTCCAGGCAAAAGATCTATGGCACAGTCATATGATCGGTGAGGAGGCAGAGACTTAGCCTTAGCTTTACTGAAAACCTCAGATAAATCATGATAACACTGAGGAACACTAGACAGATCAGACTCCGAGGAGTCAGTGAAAGTAGACTTAACAACCAGACAGTTCTTATGACAAAAGGGACCCCAAGAAGTAATTTTCCCCCTAGCCCAGTCAAAATTAGGGTTGTGTTTCTTTAGCCAGGGGAGCCCCAAAATAGCCTGATGTGTCATAGACTCGAACACATGAAAACAAAGTCTTTCAGAATGAACATTCGCGATGGTAACCTGAACCGACTGGGTCAGATGAGTAACTTTTCCCAAGAGGCCCCCATCAACGGCCTTAACCTCAACGGGGCGATGAAGCCGGAACATTCTTAGGCGTAATTTCCTGGCGAGAGAGGAATGGATGAGGTTGGCATCGGAACCTGAGTCAATGAATGTGGTAACAGACAGTGAATTATCCGCCGATGTAAAGACGGCCGACATCATCCTCGGCTGAGACGGACTGTCAATGATGATGTTCTGGCTCACCGTAAAACCCACCTTGTCCTTCACCCTGGTCTGCTTGACCGGACACTCAGAGACTAAGTGACCAGGGTGACCACAATAAAAACACCGACCATCCCTCCTGCGTCGCAGTCGCTCCTCCTCAGAGAGGCGAGTGCGCCCGAGTTGCATGGGCTCCTCCTCTCCGACTCCGGTAGACACAGGAGGAGCAGGGGATGACCGATCAGCAGCCCTAAACCGACTCCCAGGAGAACGAGGAGGGAACCGGTTCTTGTCCTGTTCCCTATCGATGAGGCGTTTGTCCACCTTGATAGCCAGGGCGATGAGGGAATCCAAATCCGTGGGTAAGTCCAAGGTAACCAGTCGATCTTTCACGTCATCCGCTAAACCTTGAAAAAACGCGTCAGTTAACGCTGCTTCATTCCACTCACTCTTGGCTGCGAGTGTACGAAAATCAATGGCGTAGTCCGAGACTCTCTTCTTGCCCTGTTTGGACCTGATCAAGGTTCGAGCCGCCTCCCGGCCCGGTGAGGTGTGCTGGAAAACCCTCTCGAAGGCTTGAACAAATCCGGATAGAGAAACACACGAAGAAGACCTGCTGCTCCACTCTGCAGTAGCCCACGCTTCCGCCCGACCTGTCAGATCTGAAATGATGAAGGCAATCTTGGCTCTTTCAGACGGGAAGGCTGCTGCATGAAGCTCAAAATGCATTTCACACTGTGTAATAAAAGGACGAATGTCACCCGACTCTCCGGAAAAACGTTCCGGCCGAGAGAGCTGACTACAATCTCCTGAGGAAACAGATGATGCAGGCAACTCAGACACTGCCCCAGGAGTCGTGGAGGAGGTACTGGAAGGAACAGAATTACTTGAGTCCAGCTTCTCCAGAAGCAGAGCAACCTGTGAGCCAAGCGAAGTGATCATAGAATCCTGGCGTTCAGCCAGGCCCTTCAGACCGGAACACAGAGCCGCCAGCTGATCTTCTTGCTGAGCAAGAAGTTGGCCCTGAGCCCGGAGAGCTTGGCGGAACTGGTCTGAACTTGCTGCGTCCATATCTGGCCAGTTCGTTCTGTCAAGAACCATGAACCAGGAAAGGACACAAGTGCAAGAACAAACTCAAGTTCCGTATAAACACAAAGGTTTATTGTCAAGTCCAGGTTTCAATGCACAAATCAGGTAGTCAGCCAGGCAGGGTTCGGTACACAGAAGCAGGTAGTCAGACAGGCAGGGTTCGGTACACAGAAGCGGGTAGTCAGACAGGCAGAGTTCAATACACAAAAAGGGTAATCCAAAAACCAGGCAGAGGTATCCAAAACACGAGACTATAATCAGGGTCCAAAAACGAGAGCAAGAATCAGAATCAGCAAGACGAACTATGAACAAGGCTGGGACGAAGACTGTGAGGTACGACGAACTGGCAACGAGACAGTGAGACACATGAGGTTAAATACAAGAGGTAATGAGGGGTGATGACACACAGCTGGGGAAGACAATCAGGAATCAGGTGTGACAGACAGGGCAGGGCAGACAGGAACAAATCTAAAAGACAGAGACAAGGGTTAGTGATTTCAAAATAAAAGCGGAAACAAAACATGAATCAAAATGTGTAAACACAACAGAAACTTGACAGACATGACATATATATATATATATATATATATATATATATATATATATATATATATATATATATATAACTGACCCTGGATCCGTCAGTTAGCTATCACCATTGATTGACAGTGTTTCTCTTGTTTCTTGTGTTGACGAATTTGGCCAACTACCTATCAGGTCTGGGGTGGCAACAGGAGTGGCCAATGAGATTTCAGGGGTGGCACCGGCCACCCCAGGCCACTCCATAAAATCGCCACTGCTGCTTGAGGCTGGCTCTAGAAGTACAGGAAGTCACAAACACACAGAGCCAAAAAAAACCCGGCACGCACTGTACAGGAGATGAATTTATTTCTATCTCGGCAGTTTGGAAGAAATTAAGATCACCAGTTCGTCCAATCAGAGGCACAGCTCAGCTCATGTGACTGCTGGGCACCCTATGGCTGTTACTGTGGACACTCATAGCCCACCTCATTTCCAATATGGCCGCGCCGGCTGTTTAGCTTTAAAAATCTGTTTCAGAAACAGACGGGTGACTTCGGGGAGGCTACGTCCATTAATGACACAGTCTGTGGTTAGCACGAACTTTAACATCTACTCCTCATTTTGTAATAATTCCACTTATTTGTCTGTTTGTTTTTGTATTAATTGCTTTGAACTGTAAAGATTCTTTATGGACACATAAATAATCCTTCCTTCCTGTGTGATGTATTTTTTTGGCACTAATATTTGTGTTAATTTAAATTCCTTCTTTTGTAAAATCTCTTCCTCAGTGAACTTCAGGTAGAAGAACAGTGGGACGCTTAGTTTATTTCTTCCCATCCTCAGAGTGTTGTTCAGTTAGAATGAAAAGTTAAATGAAGTTAAGTTTCAGGCTGTCTTCTGGATCTAAAGCTTTTCCAGATAATCCCTCTTGGTGCGAACACGGCGCCCATCAGTGGGAGTTGATGTGTGTACGAGCCGCTTTCTTTAAGGGTGAACGGCCTTCTGTTTTCTACATCGCTCTGAAATTGGCCTCTTGGTATCATTAGGCCATTACAGCAACCAAGTAAGTGTGTATAATGGCGGATCAATGGAATATCTGGCCATAATGCATTTCCCTTGACATTCCCCTCTGGGCTGCAGCCCTCAGAAAATTAACAATGTTAATAATACTGCGACGGAGGGGGAAAATTGAAATGATTAGATGTGTTTTACTTCACTGCTGATGGAAATGTGGTGAGAGGGAATCAGGGTCAGGGATAGACTTGCCTTGCAGCATGACTCCGTGCAGTTTTTCCAGGCTGTGTGGTCAAAGATTCAGAGAGCTTGTCAACGGAAAATGAGAGAGCGAGAGGAGCGAGGGAGGGGAGAGAAAGAGGGAGACGTATAGACGGAGAGACGTGGTGGGTTATACAACGCACCAGTGACTGTCGGGCTCATTTGTCTCAATGTGGCGGCCGCTGATTGTGATCAAAGATCGGACGTAGACGCTGTCACATCACGTACGGGGAGCAGAGGCGCTTCTTTGGTTGCCTGAAGTGTGACACTTTGCTGTCAGCAGACTCTCTGGAGCTTGAAGTCACCATGTTCGGACGGGTTTCTGATGCTGGAGAGGAACGGGGCTCGTTCTCAAAGTGACTCGACGGAGAAGAGAGCTGATCAGAAGAAGTGGACTCCCAGCTCGCTCTGTAGCTTTTAATTATGCTGAGAGAGCAGAGAGTAAATGACGAGAACTAAGAACAACTACTGGCTGCCATTGACGTCCATAGACGTCACTTGTGTTTTTCAAAGGGACGGACTGGAAGATGAGCTGGAGGAGCTTGACCATCAATATCAGGCTTATAAACAAGTCTACTCATGAACTGGCTCCTGTAGGGGGCAGCAGTGCTCTCTTTGGAACAGAGATCAGCAGCAATAAAAGAAGAAGACGACGACAGAGAAACAACTGCAAGTCGGACAAGTTCAGGCAGCTCACTCTCAAACAGAACTCCATCCTCTCGATGATCAAAGGACGGAGTTTCAGAGACGAGCGCTAAAAACGAATCAAAGATTGTGTTCTCCATTTTTTCTTCTTTCACAAACAGGTGCTTTTGGTGAAACCAGCCTATGTTTACTGCTGATTACTAAAAAACCTGACGGAAGAAGAGGGTCGACTCTTTCTTTTGGTTGTTTCCGTATTTACGTAATCATAGAGCACAAAATCTGAAAACGTGCTAATTAGCATAAACATCTCAATTAGATAAATCAAGATTATCATTCACAAAAAAAAAATTGTGACAAACTTCTTGGACAGTCTGTAACAGGGTGAGCAACTAATAAGAGGGGCCACATGAGGAAGCTGAATTATGTCAGAGGGCCACAACAACAATGACGTGAACTTAATTCTGCTCAGTAAAAGATTTTTCCCTTTGTGGTGAAGAGCCAATAGTTTGAAAAAAAACTTAAAAGTAATAACTTTGTTATAAAGTAAAAACTTCATAACAACTTGAAACAAAAATATCTTGAATGTTTTTCACTTCATTTTACCTCCTCAGTGAGATCAACCGAGTCTTTCTTGGGCTTAAACGGGCACATTGGAATCTGGATGAATGTCTGAGGTGGTCGTGCTGAGAGGTGACCGTGAGTCAGTACATTTACATCCAGCTTCAGAAATCAGACGATGAGCTCAGTCAGCACAAGATCGGACCGTTAACAAGCACAGAAACAGCCGAGTCAGACCGAGAATGGATTGAATGTAGCTCCATCGACACTCCCAGATAATGTGATCGTTACAGGACTGCAGTTGGACTCGCCAAGTCTCACGTTTAAATTTCATCTGGAGGTGACGGAGGTCTCTTTTCACTCGCAAGGCTCACGAAAATGTCACAATTTTAATTTTTTTGTTGTATTAAAATAAAGACCCAATGGGATCCATATCACAAAAAGAAAAAAAAACATCAAGATTAAAATATAACTTAAGAAAATACAAAATTTTCTACGGTGTCTAAAATACAGACATGTTCACCAGTGATTCAACAACATGGAAGAAAATCTGACGGAGCGGCGTGCAGGGTTAACCAAGACGGCGAATTCATAAATTTAAACATCAGGTTAACAGCATCACAGGTAGGTACCCCAACTCCAACAAACATCTGCCTCGCACTGGAACTTCTTCATGCTCTCGACAGCAGCCTCATGCTGTCATCATTAGCATGTAGTGTTGCCAGATGGGAAATATAAAATTTTCGTACCAGAGCCTCAAAATTATCGTATTTTGGGGGAAATTATCGTACACCCGACAAAATAATCAAAATAACTGATAATGATCAAAACAACTGTCTTATTGTTGCGCGAAAATCACAGTTGATCCCTCTGTTTAGTGTCCTACAGGCACTTCTGTGGGCATTCATCGCCCTGCCCCACATCAGCAGCGTTTGATCAGCAGCTCGAGGCTCCGGTGCTCATTTTTCTCTCAACTGACTGACTTCCTCCTGACGGAGCTCCTACGACCGTGATTGGCTGTCAATCGTTCTGTGACGAATGACACTTAAACTATGATTGGCTGGAAACGTCACATGATATAAGATGCATTTAGGGTTTACGGATAAATCCGTCAGACTGGGGTAGATCTGTAACAACCACACGAAAATGTCAAATTATCGTACATTTAGCCTTTTTTGGAATTATTGATCGTACATCGTACAGAGGGCCAAATTATCGTACAAATACGATAATTATTGTACGTCTGGTAACGCCCAAAGAGCCGGATGGGGCCCGCGGGCCGTATTTTGTCCATGTGTGGTCTACAAGAACAAAACAGTCTTTACAGTCATCTTGTACCGGCCAGAGCCTGAAACATGAACTTTCCTTTAAAGTTGAATGTTTAATATGGAGTTTAACGGGGATCGGCTCCGTCTTGGAGCTAGCCTCAAGTGGCCACTTGAGGAACTGCAGTTTTTGTCCCTTCTCATTTACCAACCTGAGGTGGATCCGTGAGCGTGGCATCAGAGCGTTAGTCACTCCTGACAGATTTTTTTGGGCTCAGACTTTAAAGCACAACAACATGTTTGTAATGAAGTGACCGAGCCTGCATGAAAGGTCTGTCTGCTGTGGGGCGAGTTGGTGGTTTTGAGTAATCCAACCAGTGAGCAGAACATATTCAGTCACTGGATAGGTTGGTAAGCACAAAGAAGCCAAGAGGAGAAAATAATCCTTTCCTTTTATTAATGCAAACAGAAAAAAAGAACTTTTTCCTTTTGACTTTAAATGTCTCTAAAGAGCGACATGATTTCAGTCTGACACCCCCCCCACCACCCCCCAAGCAGAGTCTCCGTCTGGCTGCTGTGATGTCTCAGTTGACCACACATGTCAGAAATAATCCCACATGGCACCAGCGACATTAATTGTTTTCCTCCATGGAGAGTTTGGACTTATTGTCAGCGGCAGTCGTCGTCCCGCTCTGGAAATCTTGTGCAACATGCTTGATATGCTGTTTATCATGCTAGTATCAGATCCTAAAAAACACAGAGGTCCATCCACTCGTAAACAAATCCCAGTCCTCCGCCTTCTCGTTGTATACAAGCCGACATCTGGCCTGTAATCTCCTCGTCTGTCGAGGAGACCTGCGGCCATCTAATGACCCCAACAGGCGTCATGCGTGCAATTGCTCAGGATGGCGCAATGACAGTGTCTTTCAGTATGTCTTTATACATACTTTGAGAAATAAGAGGGCCTGAGAGGTGAACTACGCTCTTCCCAGAATGCTTCAGGTCATTTCAGAGGCGATATAAATGAAGCATGTTGCGATTGAATGTTTACCTAATCTGTAAAAATTAGGCCACCAGCTGCACATCAAGCAAACCTTTGGGCTGCTCGTCCACTGTTCAGCCCAGGTTTCCTCCAGCACATATTGTGTCCGTTCAGTTTGAACTCCTTTAAAGATTTTATTCGTGTTGAAAAGCTTTTAACACCAGATTTTAGACTCGGCTCCCCAAAGACTTGAGTTTGGGATTGAAAGCGTAAAGATTTCAATCTGGTTATATCACTTAAAAATATTTAGAATGCAGCTTGACAGCTTTAACATTTCTTATTTATTTGATCATTCATCATCATCCTCGGTTATATAAAAGTCATTAACAGGGTTGCAAAAGTCTAGGAATTTTCAAAGTTGAGAGAATTTTCCGAAATTAACAGGAATTGATGGGAATTTATATTAATTACATTTACCTGGTCATAAACATGTATAAATATTAAACATTTTGGGTTGTTATTAGCACCACATGCATGTAAACATGTCTAATGTCATTTTTTAAAATAACATTATAAATGAATTTTCTTGAAATTTTCCCTAATTGAGTCTAAATGTCACGAATAGAGGAAGAAATATTTGTCATAATCAACATTGTCTGCAACAACATTTATAAATGACGCTAGTCAGTTTTTAGAGCAGGATTTCCGGATACCAAGCTACCTAGCTAGCATCATAGGCTACGTATTTAACTTAAAATCAGGAACTGACAAAACATTTTTTCTTGCTAGCTAGCTTAGCTAGTGGAGCCAACATAATTCACTGACAGTTTCACAAAGCTAAGTTAGCTAGCTATCGTTACAATTCATTTATGGGGGTCTGATCTGGCTAAGCTAACAGAAAACTGGCTATCTTACTGGCTAGCTAGCCTCTAAAAATTAAACACATTTTGATGAGTAGTTTGTTAGTTTAACTTAAATGTGTCCATTACTAAAAGTTAAACCGTACCATCAAATATATTTACCCCAGTACGATCATTAAAACTCACCTTAACAGGACTTCTAGAGTCCAGATCCAGAGATGTGGTCTCAGTGGAAATGCTGTAGGCTGGTGAAGCAGAGACTGATGAGGTTTGTAACTGTTTGCACATGTGATTCATGGTACACGGCTGAATTTGCATTCAAATCACGTTGTTTCAACCAAGATCCTTTTTAAAAACCTCATTCAAGATGATAACAAGAAAAAAAAATCCAAATTCTCTGAGACAAAATTATCTGGAATTTTTTAGAAAATTCATTTTGAAAATGTCCAGTGACATCAGTGCTGTGTGTTCGAGTGTGTGTGGCAGACCCCTCAGCTCAGCAGCACACACATGGTTTTCAAACACTGTGCCGACTCGGAGGACAACGTGTGGCTGGAGCGTCACTAAAAATACTTCTTCTCGATGGAAACTCTGATCCTTCAAACAGTCAGGTGACAGAGTCTAACTTTAAAGTTCATCAATAAAAAGTGTTTCAGGCGAACAGTCACACAAACACTCACTTTTTCTGAGGAGATCAGAGTTTGTGTCCCGTGGGAGACACAAAGTTAATGTCACCCACGTATGTGCTTTTTTTTTTTCCCTCGTCCTCGCAGGGATTTGGCGCCTTAGCCAAACCAAACTGGGCCAGGTCAACAAAGTTAACCAAGAGTTGGAGAGGCTGTTCCTCCTTCAGGCACTTCACTGGGATGAGATCTGGTAAAACTTCACGTGTCATCTTCATACTTTAGGATCAGTCCTGTGAATCACTTTCTTTCCTTTAAATCACCTTTTTTTTTTTGGTTTCTTTGCAGCAATTCTGAAAATTTGGGCAAATACAGTTTTGAAATATACTAATTTATCCGCTCTAAGGTTTGATAATCTTCAGCTTTTTGTCACAACTTTAGTTTTGCTCTTTCAGCACAGCAGATATCAGTAAAACCAAAAGTCAAACACAGCAAATTTACAGATTTAATTTGAATTTATCCTGTTTTTGTTTTTTGTTTTTTTAAAAAAAGTGGGCATATTGCATGTTTTTTCAGATAAGTGCAACACAAAAAAATATCCAAAAATAACTAATCAAAAAGAAAGAAAATCATCTGATGTCAAAAAATTGAACAGTTGCGCTACAACTATTTTTTTTTGTTAAAAATATTTTTTTCAGTCATGATCCAGCCTTGGTTTTTTTTCTGGATTTTTCTGGAATTGAACTTCATTTACCTGGTCGCATACATGTATAATTATTAAACATTTTTGTTTTGTTTTAAGCAGACATGCTTGCAAAAATTTGTAATGCAATATTTTTAAATCAAGTTGATTAAAAAAAAAAAAAAAAAGAAAGAAATGAAAATTTCTGAAATTTCCGGGTACTTTTTTAGAAAAGCTGATTTAAGTTGAAGGGAAACAAAATCCTGAAAAGTTCTGATATTCCTGAGATAAAATTCCCCTGGAAATTTTTAAGGAACTTTCCTGAAATTTTTCGACCCCTTTGCAAACCGAGTTAAGGCTGAAACATCATCTCATCCCTGTAGAGATAACTCAGGATGTTGAGCCTTAAATCACATGAGAAGAACCCCCAGAAAAACTTTTTGCCCCTTTTTGTCCTTTTTGTCGTTGAGTCAGCAGAGTGTGGTTGGGTCCAGGGGGGTAGGAATAACTTGTATGTGTGTGAGGCGTCAGTGTTGACTTAAACCATCCGTGTTTTCCATCTTTAATCCCGTCCCGTGTTGACCCTGACTGATTTCTGTGAATCATGGCAGAAAGTGGTGATCTGTTCCCCCACAGAGCAGCCCACCACCTTCCCCTCGCCTCGCCCGTTCCAGCAGATTTAGTCAGAGCCCCCCAGACCCCGACAGCAGCTGGTGCTGAGGTTTGGGTGGGAGCTCATTACTCTTTGGTGGAGCCCTGCCAAAAGGAGGGGAGGGTTTTTTTAAAGGGAGTAAATTGAGGTTTTCTTTTTTTGGGTTACTTTATTTCGCACGGGCAAATCCAGCTCCATGCGTCGTGTGATCTGTTCCATGTGTCGCGTGTGTGCCACCAGCAGCGGTCTCCGGTCCCCCTCAGCCTGGAAATAACTTCCGTTCTCCTTCGTTTAATGAACTGCCACTATGGATGTGCTTATTTCTCTGAAATGAACAGATTTCTACCACCTTTGTGACACGGCTCTGACCTCTTTTTTTTATTTCCCATTGTTTTAATTGTTTTTATAAATAATAATAAAATAAAGTTCAGTTTTTCTGTCTATAAAGTTTCTAATTTCTCTCTCATACAGTGTTGTTTTTGATAACGATGATGAAATTATTTCATTGATTCCCCCTTTTTTTATGACGATAATGAGATGGTGGCAATTTTCTGTTGTGTGTGGTCTGTCAGACGTCCCGTTGTGTGTGTGTAATCCGTCTAAGATAAGAAGTAGTTTATAGACCCCCTTTACAGCCTACCTCATCATAACGATGAGCACACATCGGTCAGAGGAAGCAGCGTTTAGCTCCGTCCATTTAGACGAGTTCTCGTTCTTTAAACACCAAATTCAAACTGTCAGCAGCATAAAAATGTCCGGTTGTTCTGTGGTCGGTTGTCAGAAACGATACGACGCCATGGAGTCAACTTCTGTGGAGTTCAGAGCGTTCAGAGTGACCGTGCTAACTGGTGACTCTCAGCTGAACGTGTCAGTGATTTTTGGCTGAGAGTCTGCAGCTGTGTTATTAAATGTGTCTTCTTTATCCAACCTCTGTTAAGCAGGTTTGATCACCAATAATCAATATTAACTGCTGATATTCTAAATCCAGTTTTTACTTTGAGTGTTTGATGAAAAAGTTGGTTTGGAGCCGAGGTTATGACCAAATATGGACTCACTATGGAGAGGAAATAATAAGTTATTTAAGGTGAACTGTTACCGACCAAATTTAATTTGTTCAAAGACTAAAACTTTATTATTTTCCCACTTAGACTATCAGATAAAGAAATGACTAAACTCATGAGATCCACTTCAGCTCCTGGTCCAGCACTCTCAGGACGAAGCCTCCATCTCTGAGTCTTGAACTCCAACAGAGAAGCGTTCAAAGCTTTACATTTGATGTCTTTGTGCTCTAACGATGTGGTTTGTCAGACGAGAGTGATTGTTTATTTATCAGAGACATATTGAGCAGGAGAGGGATAATCTCTTCAGGGGGTCACAGGAGTGCGCTGGTCTCTGAGGCTGCAAACGGGTGACCAACAGTATCAGATGTCCCCCCCCATCGACTGACTGATTGTGTGGGGCTGAAGTGAGTGATTTTGACTTGAGTTTCTTCTTTTGAAAGGAGGCTGATGAGGGGACTTCCTGGAGATACTGATCAAGAAAAACGAGGGAGAGCGAGGACAGAGAGAGAGAGAGGAGTGAGGGATGGAGGAGCTGAAGTTTAGCAGGACTGGAAAAGGTGAAGGAGTGTGAAGAGAAGCAGTGAGATGAGTGTGCAGGGCGTACAGCACAGAAATAGATTGACATTATATGAAGGTAAAATAAGCAGGCCGTACCTACTGAGGGAACTTTATTACTTATAACCTAAAAAAAAACTAAAATCCAAACAAAAAGGCCCAGCCGCACCATATGTGTGCAAGAGGAAGCTCAAGTCCTCTCTAAGCTTTCAGACCACCCAAGGCTTCACCCACACGCTCTCCTGAAAAACCCAGAGACCGAACAGGACGGACCCAAACACATTTCACAGATATTTCATATTTCAGTTCATTTTTTCTTTACTGATCGAGAGAAACTGCAAACCACACGACGTAAACAAACGGACTAAAGTCACAGAGGAGTCCAACGCCAAAAGAGTCTGAAGAAAGGTGGGAAGAGGATTTAACTGTGCTCCTCACGGACCGGCTCCCAAAGCTCTCGGCACATTGACTGAAAATAAAGAAGAAACCTTCCTCCCCCCTCCCGCCTGAAGCCACAGCATGTGGTCTGCTCTGCTGCCGCTCTAAAAATGGAAGGCGGGCGGCCTCGGGAAGAGCCCAGAACAGCCTCCACCGTAATGGCCGTGTGGGTGTGGCCCCTCGTAGATGGCTTTTGAGGGGGCCCCTCCCGGACGCCCGCGCCCCTTGCCAGCGCCCAAGGGCTCCAGGCTGCCTGACCAGAGACACCGCGATGCGGCCCACGCTGAACCCAGGCCGAGCCGGGCTATGGTGGGCTGGGCCAGGCCGTACAGAAGCTGCACGGGCGGACTCCTGTGATCCTGCCCTCTGCTGGGGTCAACGAGAAGTAAGACAACAAACAATGCACCAAAAAAAAAAGAGGGAGCGAGAGAAAAGTTCACCAAAAAAACAGCCAAAGTTCAACTGAAGACCTGACGAAGATCAGCCAGCCGCCTGCTCTGAAGAGTCCCTGCAATAACATCAATAATCTGAGTTATTAAATAACTGTTTCTCTTGATGGTACATTAATGTTTTCTTCCCATTAACTACAGTGAGAATAATCTGTGAAGTTTTTATAATTAACGTGATTTCTGAGCTTTAATGACTTTAATTTCAACTCTACAGCATCGTGGAAGACGATATTTTACTTTTTAACATTTCCTACAAAAACAAACAGACTTTAAAAGCTTTGACGCATTTCTGTTGGTTCAGATGCCCCAGAATAAATCTGATGTATCAACAAGACTTATCTCAACATTTTATTACCTAAACTGCATTTTATTCTAAAGGCTGTACAGCCAAACATGGAGGGAGTCAGGTTCAAGGGTCTCAGGATCCGTCTCTGCTATTTGCAGATGATGTGGTCCTACTGGCCTCATTACGCTGACCTCCAGCTCACACTGGGGCGTTTTGAAGCCAAGTGTGAAGATCAGCTCCTCTAATACCCCTTTTCTACCAGTGCTGGTTCAGTCCTCGTTTGGTGGTCCTCAGTCCTCAGTTGGTTCTGATCAGGTTCTTCTTAAGAACTGGTTTGGTTTTCCATTGTCCTGTCATTGTGTCAGCGTAAAGCATCAGTACGTTACTGCAGACTGTAACAGACTTGGTGTGTTGTCAGTGTTAGATGATGGGGATGTGTTAACGTTAAGATGAGTTATTGAGTGTCTGAGAATTACAAGGCTCAGTGAATGCATCACCAGTGATGGGCGGCTCAGCAGCCAGCGTCTGTGTGCTGTGGGACGCATTCGTACGAGAGTTATGCAGATAAAGAATTGTTGCTTTGTTGCCGTGGTTACGGCCAACAGTAATCAGTGTTGAGTGTTTAAATAAATCATCAACATCAAACCTGAAGAAACTCCAACAAAACAACAAACGACTCACTCGGCAGCTTTTCTTTTTAAAAATATCTGTTTTCCAGCGCCAATCATTGGTCACGGTAACCCCGCCCCCCGTCCCCTGACGTAGTCGCTGCTTCACTCTGGCCCAGCAAAGAGTTGGTGATGCTAAGTACCAGTTTTTAGCACCTGGAGCTGGTGCTTTGTTGGTGGAAACACAAAGAACTGGTGCTAACCCAAGAACTAGCCTGAACTAGCTCTGTGGGAAAGGAGTCCATGAGTCTGAGGCCATGGTTCTCAGGCGGTAAAAGGTGGACTGTCCACTAGAGGTGGGCGATACATCGAATACACTCGATACATCGCAGGTAGGTTGAGTACAAATTGTCTCGCACAGCAAGCAGCTCACTCCCCCACCCATCCGGAAAACTCTCCTGCGCATGTGTGTTTTTGTATTTGGAATGGCGGGGGAAGCAGTCGCTTGCAAATCTTGTCGGTCCCAGGTTGCGGGTTTTTGGGCCTTGTTTTCTAAAGTGTAGTTACTTATTTGGGCTTGTGTTGCCGCCGGTACGATCCCCGCCTGATTCTCTCCCTGCTCTCCACAACGAGAAACAAACGTAGAACTTCATACTTAAGTTTGAATATCTTGTATCGGGATATGGCCAAAAAATATTGAGATATTGGTTTTAGGCCATGTCGGGCAGCCCTACTGCCCACCCCGGGCGTTTAAGTATCTCAGGGTCTTGCTCAAGAGTGAGGGGATAACGGAACGAGAGGTTTACAGATGGATCAGGGGGATGTTATACCGGTCTGTTGTGGTGAGAGAGTTGATCTAGAAGGCAAGGCTCTCAAATTACTGGTCCATCTACGTTCCAACCCTCATCAATGGTCACGAGCTGTGGGTAGAGACTGAAAGGACAAGATCGCAAATAGGAGCGTTTGAAATGTTCTTTCTCAGCAGGGTGTCTGAGCCCAGCCTTAGAGAGGCCAGATGAGGTGGTCCAGCATCTGGCGAGGACGCTTCCTGGACGTCTCCCTGGGAAGGTGCTTTGGGCATGCCCAGTTGGAAGGACACTCCGGGTTAGACCCAGGATACAATGCAGAGATTTTTTTTTCAAAGCCGTGGAGTTGCTACTTTTAGCAGTATCATGTAAAAACTGCTCCAAACAATGCCCCATTTGATGTGAACACAAACAGCGTTCTCCAAAACACAGACAGGACTTCAGTCGGCAGTAGGTACCCGGCAAAGACCGACGCCAAAAAATGAGAGAATGAAATGAGCTGCTTCTCCATGTGCTGCCATTTCCACTGTTTTAATGTGGTGAAGAAAAGGCCTCAACGGGGACGCCGTGTACGCATCCAGCAGAGACACGGTCTGTCATTGAAGGAGAAAACAAACAGCAACAAAACACGGAGAACCTCTGCCTGTTCCTGACTCCTGTTCTTACATCTTTGAAGCCGTGTCAGGCCCTCGTTGTATCCGTGTCACGTAAAAAAGCTGCACATGTGACCGTACACGCCGCCTGATTAGCGAGCGCGAGTGATGGTCTGAAGGAGCCGCTCACCTCCTGTTTGGAGTCACTGGAAAGGGGGGTGGGCTCGCTCTGGGTAGGTCGGCTTTTATTGCTTCCCCCCCTTTTGGTTTTGAACAGATCTGCCTGTTTGTGGAAGTGTGGCTGGCGGTCGGCTCCTCAGCTGGCGAGGCAGCGGCGTTTAATTGCTCTTTGTTGTGGTGGGTCGGGGGGGAGGAGGGGGCTCTGTGGTCGCCGCTGCACAATGGCGCTTTGGCAGTGCCGTACACGCATGCTGAGGCACACACGTATACCTACACACTCTACCTGAACACGTACGTTGACGGGTAAGCAGGCGTGATCAGATGCACGGGCTGAAAGTGAGTCAAGCTGCGCGGTCTCGCTCCACGTTTTGCTGCCTTTCTAAGCCGGCGTATTAAAGTTCAGCGAGGAAACAACTTAATGGCGCTGCAGCGCGGGGTTATTATGGATTTACTAAGTGTTGAAGGAAATAACGGAGGAATTACAGGCAGAGTAAACAGAAGCAGCAGGGTTTGTATATTTGTGCTGTTCTCTGAATGGGCGAGCGTATAATTATCACATTTACAGGGAAGAGCTGCCGAATAATGGGTCAAAGTGGGTGAAGCAGCGAGCAAACGGCCCCTCCCTCCCTGCCTCTTCATGTGTGTGTGTGTGTGTGTGTGTGTGTGTGAAAGAGAAACCTGAAGACGTTTGTGTTAAGATTTTATTTCCTGATGAGCCAAAACAAATGTTTTACGCTCCTCTGAACCGACATCCTCCTCTGAGTGTTTGTTATCTCGCAGATTCTTTGGGTAAATTTAACGGAGTCGTACCTTCCTCGCCCTCTCTGGAGCCTTCCTCACCCGGCCTTGTTTACCTCTCCTGCAGCCCCTGCACGTGTGTTTATCCAAATCTAAAGTTTTCTGTCTGTCTTTCTTTCTTCTTCGGCTCCTCTGTCACGGTGGCTTTTGTGCTGAGCTGCGGTGAGTTTTTGTGTATTTTTGTGTAATTTACTCCTACGATTGGGGGCATGATGTTCTCTCTCTCTCTCTCTCTCCTCCTCCTCTTCTTTTTCTTCCTCTTCTTCCCTCTTTTCCGTCGATGCACTTACTGTAAAGTGTTCCCTCTGCCTCCCTTTGCTGACCACATCAACTTGGCCAATCACTGATGACTCATTATACACACATAAACAGAAGAAAGCACAAACAGTCATCACAGAGAGTCACTGCGTGCAGGCAGCGCTGCACAGCGTCCCTCCTCATATCTCTGTCCCTCCCTCTTTCGTCCTCTCTCTGTCGAACGCTCGCAGCGTGCATGCTCACAGGAACAGAGCTGTAATTTTTGGAAGTGAAAATGGAAACTGGCACCAATTAGGGAAACCAATAAAGAAACCTCACTTCTATATGTTTGCCAAGTGGTGGAGGGGGTTCGAACAGAGAGTGTAGAGTTACGTTCAGCCTTCAGGGTTATCTTCCAGAAAGCATCGTCGTGCTGTTTGACACCACGTTTCTCTCTGCCTCTCTCTACAGATGCAGGATTAAAAATAACCCGTGATAATCCAGCCTGTTTGGTAGCTGCTCATTAGGTAAGTTGGTGTTTACGTCAGCTAGCAGACGAGCTAACTAGCCAGCGCAGCAGTGAGAGGAGCGTGTTTTGATTTAGCCGAACACTTGCTAATTGGCCCCTCACGACTGCAGCTATTAATCGTTTCCTGCAGATAAGAAAAAAAAAAAAAAAAAAAGCGAAGGAAGGAGGCAGATGGGCGGGAACGTTCAACCCAGCTTCTGGTGTAAAGAGACGCAGTAATTGGGTAATGATGGTGTGGTCCTCCGGTGCTGATGTGGTGTTGAGAGAGCAAAGGAGAAAGGAAAAGAGAGAGAGAGAGAGAGAGAGAGAGAGAGAGAGAGAGAGAGAGACCTGAGCTGCAGGAGAACCACTAAATGCTGCCACATTCATCCACGGCAGTGACGCCATACCGCACGCCAGTCACTCCATCAGCCACACACTCGTGGATACACACTTGCAGGCATACATACTCACACATCAGGAGGCACAGTAGCTTACACACACACACACACACACACACACACACACATACACACACATGTTGACAGAGAGTTCAGTGAGTGCTCACAAGCAAACCGAGAAAATGTTTTCATAGTTTTGACGGCACTAAAAATAAATTAACCATCAAAAAAAGTGACGATCTGACAATGAATAAAAACATGGAGAGACATGATATTTAAATATTTATGTTATAAACCAGAAACATGAGCAGTTTCAGTGTGAGTTCAGAAAAACAGCTTTTTTTTTTTAGCAGTGGCTCTTGGCTGGAGAAACAAACGCTAAAGGTCAGGACTATGAAGTTAGAATAACACATCCAGGATCTCTCTACATTACCTGAGTTAACTTAACGAAGCGTTTGCAATCCTGATAGGTGGTGACTGTGACTCTCATGTCCTCTCTAACTCTGACTCTTGTGTCCTCTCTAACTCTAACTCTTGTGTCCTCTCTAACTATGACTCCTGCGTCCTCTCTGACTGTGACTCTCGTGTCCTCTCTAACTATGACTCCTGCGTCCTCTCTGACTGTGACTCTCGTGTCCTCTAACTCTGACTCTTGTGTCCTCTCTAACTCTAACTCTTGTGTCCTCTCTGACTGTGACTCTTGTGTCCTCTCTAACTATGACTCCTGCGTCCTCTCTGACTGTGACTCTCGTGTCCTTTAACTCTGACTCCTGTGTCCTCTCTAACTGTGACTCTTGTGTCCTCTCTAACTATGACTCCTGCGTCCTCTCTGACTGTGACTCTTGTGTCCTCTCTAACTATGACTCCTGTGTCCTCTCTAACTGTGACTCTTGTGTCCTCTCTGACTGTGACTCTTGTGTCCTCTCTGACTGTGACTCTCGTGTCCTCTAACTCTGACTCCTGTGTCCTCTCTAACTGTGACTCTCGTGTCCTCTCTGACTGTGACTCTCGTGTCCTCTAACTGTGACTCTCGTGTCCTCTCTAACTCTAACTCCTGTGTCTTCTCTAACTGTGACTCCTGTGTCCTCTCTAACTCTGACTCCTGTGTCTTCTCTAACTGTGACTCTCGTGTCCTCTCTAACTGTGACTCCTGTGTCCTCTCTAACTGTGACTCTCGTGTCCTCTCTGACTGTGACTCCTGTGTCCTCTCTAACTGTGACTCTCGTGTCCTCTCTGACTGTGACTCTCGTGTCCTCTAACTGTGACTCTCGTGTCCTCTCTAACTGTGACTCCTGTGTCTTCTCTAACTGTGACTCCTGTGTCCTCTCTAACTCTGACTCCTGTGTCTTCTCTAACTGTGACTCTCGTGTCCTCTCTAACTGTGACTCCTGTGTCTTCTCTAACTGTGACTCTCGTGTCCTCTCTAACTGTGACTCCTGTGTCCTCTCTGACTGTGCTTCTTGTGTCCTCTCTAACTGTGACTCTCGTGTCCTCTCTAACTGTGACTCCTGTGTCTTCTCTAACTGTGACTCTCGTGTCCTCTCTAACTGTGACTCCTGTGTCTTCTCTAACTGTGACTCTCGTGTCCTCTCTAACTGAGACTCCTGTGTCCTCTCTGACTGTGCTTCTTGTGTCCTCTCTAACTGTGACTCTCGTGTCCTCTCTAACTGAGACTCCTGTGTCCTCTCTGACTGTGCTTCTTGTGTCCTCTCTAACTGTGACTCTCGTGTCCTCTCTAACTGTGACTCCTGTGTCCTCTCTAACTCTGACTCCTGTGTCTTCTCTAACTGTGACTTTTGTGTCCTCTCTAACTGTGACTCCTGTGTTCTCTCTTACTGTGCTTCTTGTGTCCTCTCTAACTGTGACTCTCGTGTCCTCTCTAACTGTGACTCCTGTGTCCTCTCTAACTGTGACTCTCGTGTCCTCTCTAACTGTGACTCCTGTGTCCTCTCTAACTGTGACTCTCGTGTCCTCTCTAACTGTGACTCCTGTGTCCTCTCTAACTGTGACTCTTGTGTCCTCTCTAACTGTGACTCCTGTGTCTTCTCTAACTGTGACTCTCGTGTCCTCTCTAACTGTGACTCCTGTGTCTTCTCTAACTGTGACTCTCGTGTCCTCTCTAACTGTGACTCCTGTGTCCTCTCTAACTGTGACTCTTGTGTCCTCTCTAACTGTGACTCCTGTGTCTTCTCTAACTGTGACTCTCGTGTCCTCTCTAACTGTGACTCTCGTGTCCTCTCTAACTGAGACTCTCGTGTCCTCTCTGACTCTGACTCCTGTGTCCTCTCTGACTGTGACTCTTGTGTCCTCTAACTGTGACTCTCTCGTCTCTTTCATATTTTTGTATGAAGAAAGCATTTTTTTTCAGTATTTTTGTAATTTTCAGAGTCAAAGTCTTTAAACTTTTTCTCTGTGCTTCCTTGTGAACATCTATCCTGTCGTTTTCTTCTCTCCCCTCTGGGCCATCACTCCCCCCAGCTCCTCCTCTTCTTCACCATCTAGTGTTTCCTGTCTGTTCCCTTTTTTCCTGTCTCCCCTCCCTCGATCTGTCCCTCTCTTCCTCCCCCCTCCGTCTCCCTCCTCCAGTCTTTCTGGCCTCTCTCGTCTCCCTCGCAGTTGGACTCATGTGGGACTGATTGAGCTGGAGGATCCAGCCCTCATCAAAGGACGAGTGTGGTCGAATACGAGCAAGCCACTGAGGCTCCAATCTCGCACTGGTTAATGAGCCCCCCTCCCCTTCTCCTCTTCCTCCTCCTCCCTTCTTCCCCCTCCTCCTCGTCTTCTTCGCCCTCCTCCAGCCCCGGCATCCCTCCAGGAGCAAACTCAAGCTTCCTTTATCTCCTCTCCCCGGCCTCTCCACACTTTATTTGTCTTTCGTCTCCCTGAACAGCTTCCTCGTCTTCTCCATCACTTTTTTTTTTCACTCCAGCATTTCCATAACCGAGTTTTCTCCTTCCCCCTGCTCCTCTGCTCTCCATCAGCCACAGTTCCTCCTCAGGCTCAGCTCCAAACCCAGGCTGGCGTCTGTCTCTGTGTCTGACCCCCCCCCCCCCCCCCCGCCTCCTCCTCTTCTTCTCCTCTATGCGATGATGATAGACACACCCTCCGGCCGCACACTTGTGCATAAAGCTGAACACAGGTGTGCAGGTTTTAAGCGGCTCCATTTATGCACATCACATTTACGTTTGTAAACATACACACACACACACACACACACACACACACACACACACACACACACACTGCTATAATTTAGCTTCGGCACACATGAATAATTTATCATTTCCGGCTTT
Source organism: Labroides dimidiatus (assembly GCA_030710495.1). Lineage (NCBI taxonomy): Eukaryota > Metazoa > Chordata > Actinopteri > Labriformes > Labridae > Labroides > Labroides dimidiatus. The sequence continues at coordinate 2,935,357 of CM061143.1, forward strand.
GGTTCTGTTTTACTGCAGCAAAGCAAGAAAGATACCACAATAATTCAACAGAACGCCATAAATCAGAGTCACAGAGGAGCCGCTTTGATTCTGCTCCAGATGTTAACTCAGTTTGTGGTGATTTGAATTCAAAAACTGCGTTTGACTTTCAGAGAAAAACAGGGAAAAATGCAGCAAAACGTGTCAGGGATTCAGGATTGTTCAGGTTTTGACTCCAGGAGCTGTAAATGGAGCGCTGAGCGGTCAGTCTGGATCAGTTTACACCTGAAGGATGCATTCTGTGCGTCTATTGATTGTTAACCTCAGTGTTTATCCTGCACAAATACGCTGTTTAAAAATCAGGTTTCAGAGGATGTGGAGGAACTCTAGAACGACTGCACGATCGTAACTGTTCGCAAATAATTCAGTGTGTTTAAACGACGAGTCGTCTTAAACCGCCTCTGATTCGTATGCGTGACTTTGACACATAATTCGTTCAGTGATGCAGAGACAAACACACAGCTGGTCACGATTGAAAAACAGAACAAACAATAAAACAAAAAAAGAGAACAAATCACTGCAGAGTGTCATTTCTGCTAAGATTCCTAATTCAGTAAGTTCAGTGGTTTTTTTTTTAAAAAAAAACAAACTTTCAGACTCAGAAATGATCTTATGTTTAGAATTTAAATGACGTTGGAGAGTCTGCTTGGTCTTCACTTACGCTGGTCTAAAAGATTTTTGGTTATTAGTCATGAAATATCATCTCAAAGTATATGTAAAATATTTCATTTTTAAATTTTGTACTGAGTATTTTTGGATCAGTTGGTTTAAAAGTCATTTTTTACAGTATAGCAGACTGATAAAATCACATTTAGAGCAACTTTTTTTTTGCGCAGTATCAGATTTTTTTTATGGGAATCGGAACATTCAGTTAAAATTTCACTCAACTACAAGTAAAAGTTTCTCAGTCGAAATCTGACTCAGGTTAAAGTTCTACTGACTTTAAAAAATACTCAAGTATTCAAAAGAATTTTCTAATATCAGCACGTTTCTGTTGTTTTCTCAGTGCTTTTACAGAAACATGTATCTCTATGAAACCACCTGATGATGTAACGACCTGCAGGAAGAAACAAAAAGTTCCAAATGTCCATAAAAACATCTGTAAAAACTTCAGCAGGAAAACAAAAAACAAACAACAAACATCAAGGACGGAGATCATCGTTTATAGTTTCTATTAAAACATCAACAACAAATAAGAAAAACATAAAAACATGGAGCGCTTTGTTTATGTTTTCTCCCCACTTCATCTCTGCTCCTCTTCTGCTCCTCTTCTGCTCCTCTCTGCTCCTCTCTCTCTGCTCCTTTCTCTGCTCCTCTCTTCTCCTCTCTCTGCTCCTCTCTGCTCCTCTCTCTGCTCCTTTCTCTGCTCCTCTCTTCTCCTCTCTCTGCTCCTCTCTGCTCCTCTCTCTGCTCCTCTCTCTGCTCCTCTCTCTGCTCCTCTCTGCTCCTTTCTGCTCCTCTCTGCTCCTCTCTGCTCCTTTCTGCTCCTCTCTTCTCCTCTCTCTCTGCTCCTCTCTGCTCCTCTCTGCTCCTCTCTCTGCTCCTCTCTTCTCCTCTCTCTCTGCTCCTCTCTGCTCCTCTCTCTGCTCCTCTCTCTGCTCCTCTCTGCTCCTCTCTGCTCCTCTCTCTGCTCCTCTCTCTGCTCCTCTCTGCTCCTCTCTGCTCCTTTCTGCTCCTCTCTGCTCCTCTCTGCTCCTCTCTCTGCTCCTCTCTCTGCTCCTCTCTCTGCTCCTCTCTGCTCCTTTCTCTGCTCCTCTCTTCTCCTCTCTCTCTGCTCCTCTCTGCTCCTCTCTGCTCCTCTCTGCTCCTTTCTGCTCCTCTCTGCTCCTCTCTGCTCCTCTCTCTCTGCTCCTCTCTCTGCTCCTTTCTCTGCTCCTCTCTTCTCCTCTCTCTCTGCTCCTCTCTGCTCCTCTCTGCTCCTTTCTGCTCCTCTCTCTGCTCCTCTCTGCTCCTCTCTCTCCGTGCTCCGTTCTGATTGGATGATAGCTGTTGAGTGACCCTTTGTCTGAAGCGTCCGTCCTTCAGGTCGTCACATGAATCACTTCCAGCTGATGGATCCTCAGACTTTATTTTTGCTCTCAGTCGTCTGAAAACAGAGAGCAGGGAGCCTGTGAACGTCTCTCACTCGTCTGAAGGGATCGATTTGTTATGGAAATGCTGGTTTTAAGACGTATTTGTTACATTTACAACCACAGGCCTCCTCTCTGAGCCACAGATATTTACCTCACTCTAATATTGTCTTTACACAGCCTTTGACTGATTGTTTTCCACCAGTTAACTAGACAAACATGCCACACACGCAGCACCGTGCAGGATAAACGGACCCCCCCCCCCCCCTCCTCCTGAAACCCCGTCACTGCTCCTTCTCATCAGGAGTTACTCTCCGCTGCGTCGTCTGCTTTTGTTTAGCGTGAGCTCCGTGACGCTCTGCCAGGCCGCTCCAAAAACGCTGCCCCATGTCTCATCACCTTCGCACTCAGCCTCACACCACTTCTGGCCGCGCTCCCGTCTTTGTTGTTTGCGGTTGTCTGGATGAGGCACAGGAGAAGAAAGACCGGCAGTCAGACCACTGCATGTGTTTCTAATTCCCCTCCCTGCAGACCTTTCTTTCTCCTCTTTTGGCCTCCTCTTGCCCTCACAAACACAAACCTTTTTTTTTTCTCCTCCTCTCATCTCTCTCTCTCTCTCTCTCGCTCTCCTTGTCCACCAAATTGCCCATTAGGCTTTCTGTTTGTCTATCTGCTGGACGGCCTGTCTGTGGCGTGGCAGCCTGCTAAAAGTATCCTCCAGTCTGTGCCGCTGACACCATGGGAGACCACTTCGAACATTTTTTCACTGCTCGCTCTTCTTCTTTCACACGTTAAACTTCAGCCCGAGCCGTTTATGGGGGCTCACGCAGCACATGCGTGCACAGATTCGCTCCCAGTGATAGAAACACTGTTCCTGCTGCACAGACGCCGCGTTTCACGTGTTGTATTTAAAGAATAAAACGCATGCGGTCGGGACAATAAAAGCTCCTCCTCTGTCCTCTTCTCTTCTCGCAAAACGGCAAAAACAAAATCTCACACGAGCAGCACATCTGGTTTTATCTTCACAGCCTTTCATACATGTAGAAGTTCTCCACGGTTTTCTGCCTCCTTACAACCAGAATCGACCGTTCCAAGAAAAACTGACGGATCAGCCTCACACGTTTCCAGTCCAAGACGGCGAACCAGGAGACGGCGAGCGATGTGGTGGAAAGCTTAGCTAAACATTGTTGTTGCATTCTGTAATAAAGAGAGGAAACCTAGAAACCCAAAGGCCCAAAGGAGAGAAAGTTATTAATATCCTGTCAGCAGTAAATTATCTCTGTGTGTACACGTCTCTTCCTCCTTTTCTCTTTGTTTGGTCTAGCTGAGGTCCCTCCATCGCCCCCCGTACGGCGGTGAGACGGGGACGGCACGGTCATAAAACTGCTGACAGACGTGGAGAACAAACGGAGCCCGTTTATAGAACATGTGCGTACATGTGTTGGACCAGAGGAAGGATGATCTACAGCCAGCACCGGAACGTGTATGTGTGTGTGTTTGTGTGAGAGGAAGTTTTCAGACTGAGGTGAGCTCAGAAACCGTGTCCGACATGAGAAACGGTGAGAGGATGAAGAGGTGGACGCAAAAACAAACAGAAAAGACAGAAACCGAGTCGGTCTGAGCCTTGAGAAAATAAATGAAGCAAAGGTGCTCGTCCATGAGAGGATGCCACACACGGGGACGGGATGGCCTCAGACAGGCCCGGCGCTGACGGGGCGTTCGCCTGCCTACAGTGACTGTACAGAGTAATTAGAGGCAGGCTCCAGCAGAGCTCAGTTTAGTCTGTCGCGGCCTGAAAAGAGACAGAGTGGGAGTGAGGGCACGGAGAGGAAGAAGGAGGTGAAAAGGTGAAGGAGTCACGGCTCTGAGAGTGAAGATGATGGCAGCAGTGGTGTAGAGGTCCCTCGAGAAGTGGGTATACTCTAAATTTTTAAAGTAGTACAAAAAAAAGACGGTTGTAGAACCAGTGACATGTAAGACTCTTTTTACCCCAAAAAATCTGTCATTTTGACTTGCTCACTTTTATAAAATTATCATGATTTAATTAGGAGCCGTTTGTAGTTACTTCTGGTCACACAAGCAGAATGGATGAATGTAAAATGTATTTACCACGAGGCAAACATGGTGTTTCAAATAATTTTTGAACATTTATTGAAATAAAATACTTTAAATCTGAAGCTGACGATGCTTTCTTGTTCATATTTAACCTTCAATAAAACACAAATCATTCTCTTCCAAACATCAAAACCAGTCAGATAAACTTAAAAGTGCACCGTCATAAAACTGAAATAAATTATTTAGTTTTTAATAGCTGAACAGAATCTTTCAACAAAATATGTTACAATGAACAAAATTTTTTTTTTTAAAGTTTAGATTTCCATCATTTGTGTCATATAGTACAACTAGGGTGCTGACACTTACACCAGGACATGTGAATGAAATACAAAGGAAAATAAAGTACGCCCTCACGCACACATTCTGCTTCTGATTGGCTCATCAGTCACCATGCCTAAAGTCAACCAATTTAATCAGTGGAGGCAGAGGAGGGTGGGTCATGGCTTCACCATCCTTGAGGGAAAAAAGGGCAATCTGGAAGTTAGATATTACTGAATGGTGCGCATCGGGGGGGTTTAGAAGAGGGTATACACCGTATACCGACGTATACCCTCGACTACACCACTGGATGGCTGTGAAGAATCTGATCGAAAACTTCAAGTCTGCTGTGAAAGCGTTTATCAAAACAGCTCTTCACAGGACAAAAAAACTGCTTAAACGGAGGAATAAAATATGTCTGATTCCATTTGTGCAAAATCTTTTTGTCAAAAAAAAAAAAGACTAAAAAACAGTTTTAGAAATGTGTTAAAAAAAAAAAAAAAGTCCCTGCTGCTGTGGTGAGGATCAGAGCAGCGTGCGACACAGACGGTCAGAAAATTCAGGGTTTGTTTTTTGTTTGTTTTATTTTGGGGAGCTAAGATGTTTGTTTTTTTTTAAACCTTTTTTAACAAAATCCACAAAAATATCACTTCATCATTTTGTTTATGATACATTTTTTTGTGTCATATTTGCTAAATTGTGCAGTTTTTGGAAACTTTTTTTTTCAGTAAAGTTTTTAGTAAATATTCATTCAATGCAGAAAATACTTATTTACAAAAATGAGTGTGTTACGGCCCTGGACGTATTGTGTTCTGGTTTTTTTTTTTGCTTTTTTTTTTCATGTCTGAGTCTGGATGCAAGTGGGAGTGAGACGTCTCTGTGTGGTTGTGCATCTGAGTGGTTCTTTTGGAGGAAGTCTACGTCTGATTGGCTGCTCAGGATCGAGCTGTAGTAGATATTGGATTGCGCCGGGGAAGCCGGCCAGCGTCCGTAGAAATGGCGGCGGCTATTGTTCATTGTCAGCAGTAGACGCCTGTTTTTCTCGGCCTCCAAACCTCGTTAGTTATGTTGAGGTTTGTTCATTACTTTGTTTGTTAGCGTAGGATAATTCTGTTTCTTTTGAGTTGAAATTGATCTTTTGTTAAGACGCGTTTTTGTTACTGTAACCTTCGTTTTCTTGTCTTTGACGATTGGTACGGTTTGTTTCTTTTTGCCTGTTTAACTTTTTATTTCGTTAAGTTAGGTTCAGCGTTTTGTTAGATCTCAGTTTCTTTTTTTTTTGTTTTGAACGAATAAATCATTGGATATCCAAAAGAAGAACGCTAGTTGGGACTGAGGGAGCAGGTGGTTTTGGGTATTCTTTATTCCTCTTTGTGTTGCATACCCGTTCCCCTAGGTGGTGCGTAACAGAGTAAAAATTTAGATGTTTTTCTTACAACAACGTCTTGAAAATTGGCAAAGATTTAACTGTAAAAGAGAATACTTAAAAAAACAACAACATGTTTTTGATGAAACTGTTCATCATGTTAATGAGATCTTTGGAACTCATGTACCAGATATGAAACACTCAGCATTAAAGGGTTAATGTGTTAAAAACAGACCAGCTGTTCATGAATTTCTAAATTTCATGTGTCTTTAAAAAGGCCCAGAAAAATAATGATCACTTCACCTGGTCACCACAGGGTGCACGGTCATGGGTCAGGTACGCGTTGCCTGATCCGCAGCTATCCTTTTTCACCGGACGTAGATAACGGACGTAGATAACAGACGTAGATAACGGACGTAGATAACAGACGTAGATAACGGACGTAGCCTCCACGACGTCACCCGTCTGTTTCTGAAACAGATTTTTGAATCAAAACGGCCGGCACGGCCATATTGGAAGTGAGGCGTGCTTTGAGTCTCCACAGTAACAGCCATAGGGCGCCTAGCAGTCATGTGAGCTGAGCTGTGCCTCTGATTGGATGAACTGGCGATCTTAATATCTTCTAAACTGCAGAGTTAGAAAAAAAATCACCCCCTGTACAGTGCGTGCTGTTAGCGAAATTAGCGATTCAGACGGAAGACGTTTTTTTGTAACAGGCTGTAAACACGTTTATTTTGGCTGTGAAAACACCTTTTTTTTTTTTGGCTTGGTGTGTTTGTGACTTCCGGTACTTTCAGAGCCAGCTTCAAGCGGACACTCGAGGAACTGCAGAACTGCTTAAAGAATGTTGCAAATGTTGCTGGAGAAATTCATCAGTCTGACTGAACAGCTGCTAACCTCTGTTTCTACTTTCAGACAGCCTTTGTGTTTAAGTACCACACCAGGGACGGAGCAGGACTTCAGTTTTTATTGGGCCTTAAATTAAAAAAGTTAGTAGATCGTAATAAAAACGACAGACTGTTACTATGCGCGGTTTTAAAATGGATTTGGTTTCTTTTTTTTTTCTCCTTTAATATTTGTTCACATTTTTAAAACGTTTAAGTGCTTCAGACAGGGCCACCTGTGATCGCTGTCCATGGTACTGACTGAAGAGTAGCAGGGACATTAACCACAGTTAAATAAAAGACAGATAATATAAAGTCTTTTCCAAAATCATTCTCCCGTCCCGCCCATATAACAGGAAGCTGAACGCTTCATAACTCTGTTGAATAGTTTTTTTTTTTTCCCAGCAGGCCAGAAAGACTCGGCTCATTTTATAAAGACAGACATCAAACAATAACAAAACAAACTTTACATGATAAAATTTCACAAAGTTAAACAGATTTTTAAAAAAAAAAAAATTCATAAAGATTTTTACTTTTTTTTCTTTCAACAGGAAGTTTAGGGTGGGCCTGGGACCCCTGGGCCCACCCATCACGCCGCCCCTGGTACCACACTCCTCTCTGGCATCCCAAGAGGCCGACAACAGACATCAGCGAGTCCCTCAAAGAAAAGTGAGTGAGAGGATGATGAAGAAAATCAAACTGCTGGAAAGTCAAATGACTTCCTGTAAAGATTTACAGAAACTAAACCACCGTCAGGAGAGCAGAGGGAGGATTTTATCACATCTTTCAGGCACACAGAGAGATTCAGTTTAAATCCTGCTTATGGTTGTGACAGATTTTGCTGCCCCCTGCTGGCTGAGAAACAAACACCACAGCTTTGAGATGATGAGGGGCTTTAACAGTGATGTCAAACTGCAGCATGATATGAAATAGCCTCATAGGAACGGATGTGAATATTAAAATCTGTCAAAGGTGGAGGAAGGTAAAGTGAGGTCACTCTTAGAGGAAAGTTTTCATACCTTTGGTAAACAGACATTCGACTCTTTGGGGTTAATTAGTTAAGCTTGAATCAAACGATTTGAAACGTCAAACTCTGACAGCGGAGTGTTTGGGATTTAAAGATGGCTGTCGTGTTTAATACACGCTTATATGTTCAGCAGCCAGCGTGCAGAGGGGAGGTTTATTTCCCTGGAAAAGGATCAGACTGCATCATGCTCCAAACGTCCGACTCGGTTAAAAAACTCTGATGTATTGGAAGAAGCCATCAGAGTGAGGAAGTTTACTCTGCATGAGCGCCATCCCTCAGAGCCGCTGCAGGCTCCTGCTGAAGTCTGCACATCCCGCTCGCCGCCTTGTTAGCCCAGAATACCCCTAATGACTTCCTCTCCCCCCCCCCCCCTCTCTCTCTCTCTCTCTCTCTCTCTCTCTCTCAGCTGCCGAGCCCGCACTGTGAAGTCATCCATTTCCACGCAGCCTAAAGTAAGGAGAGGAGGGAAGGAAAGGAAACAGGATGGAGCACTGGTACCACTAATGAGCTGTGCTGTGATGGAATGAGTCCTCCTTCGAGTGTCCACCAGAGAACATCCTACACACACACACTACACACAAAACCACATACGGGACCGTATCCTGCTCCGTCCTGCTCCATCCTGCTCCATCCTGCTGTGACAGTTCTCCATTTTTTTTTTAATCTTTGGCTTTAATGTGTCAAAAGAAAGAAAGAAAGAAAGAGAGAGAGAGACAGAGAGGGCTGGAATGTGGCGTTGCTGCCTCTGCAGGCCACAGAAATGTCAGTTTGGTTCCATCGCTCTTTGACATCGCCGTCAGCTCGTCAACATTACTGTTACCAAAAACCTCACACACTGTACAGAAGAGGAGTTATTTACAGTGTGTGTGAGGAGTCGTCAAATATTCATCATTTATTCAAACAGCGTCATTAAACTCGTCCTCCTTAGATTTATTCTTAATCTGTTATTTCATCATGACTTCACTTGTTCCCACATACATGTGCAGACTTCTTCCCTGAAGTTGAGGGGTGCATCAACTCACTGTCGCCACCTTGTGGTTGAGTCTCTAAAACAAATCCTCCCTCTCGTGGTCCATGCATGTTGCAGGTCTGAGTCCAGGATGGTTTCTTTGCTCTCAGGCGCGTCTGTGAGGACAGTAACACCCTGCAGGAGTCAGTTCACACACAAACACACAAACGTTCAGTGTGTGTGATGCACATTAAAGGTCGTGCGAATGCTTCTTAAAGGGCTGAAAATGTCGTTTCCATGGAGATGTCAGGTATAGAATCTATCCTGGTGACAGTGAGCATCACATGTCTGTACATATGAAATGTGTTTGAGCCTCAGAGGAAAACTGACAGGAAGAAAAAAACTAAACAAGGACAGAAACAACAACAACAACAACAACAATCAAAAGGCTCAATAAATTACTCAGCTTGTTGTTTCTTTTTCAGCCTTGATAATAATTATTTGGCTGTTTTATGGTTTTGATTGGTTCCGTTTTGTTAGTGAAGGTTTACAAACTCTTAAAGCAGGCTGGGGTAAAAAGGATTGACCATGAAAACAATAACCTCTGTTTCATAACAGATGTTCCTGAGTGAGGGAGATTTGCTTATCCTTTTTTTTTTTAAAATTACAGTTCTGAAAGCAGCGATATGGGGCTTAGTTTTAGAGTACTATGTTACCCATGTAGATTATAGCTTATAGCTCATTTAAAGCACCAGTAAGTATTTTTCATCTGGTAATAAAACACCACGAAATTAATAATTATTCCCATTTATTTGCTACCAAAGCAAATAAGACCAGTGTGAAGTAGACTAGTAAGTTCTATAGAGGTAATTTTAATGCCCAAACTCTCTGTTGCAGGGTAGGTAACAGACAGAGTAAGTACCACTTTAAAAACCACTTTAAAAAAAATCTTTTCCAAAGACTAATTTTTTTCTGGTTAAAAAAAAAAGAAAAAAAAGAGGGAAAAAAATCTGATGAGACAAGATGTGTTCAGAAGGAGTGCCAAATTTCTTTAACAGGAGCTTTAATTTAATCTCTTGAAACATTTTGAAAGATCTCAACATGAAGGATGTTTTTCACAAAATAATTTATGTCAAAAATATTATGGTGACACCTTAAAAATTAATTTCTGATCCATAAACATTAAAAGCTAGGATGTTAAAAACAAATTATTGGTTTAAAAATAGAGAATCATTTGTATTTTTTCTCCTTTTTTATTTTATTATTATTATTTTATTTTGTTTTAATTTATTTTATTTTATTTTATTTTATTTTTTGGTCAGACTAGCAGTGGATGCTCTTTTCCTAAAAAATTAAATTATTTTGGTGCTGAAAAGGAAAAAAAAAACACGTGACTGGACACATGATTACATGGGGGAAAAAGATAACATCCAATTACATTTTATTAATTTCCCACACACACACACACCTGACGTGTGTGTTGGACTCACCTGCATGTGTTCTGCTGTGGCGCCCTCTCGCGGCGTGACTGTCAATTTTGAACCTTTTTTTTTTTTTTTTTTTAAACAGTCAGTTTTCATTGGTTGAAAATGCCATCGCTTCCTTAACCAATGGAACCTCTTTGTTGGCTTTTCTAGGAGCCTCTTTAACATGTATGCTCCTCCTCCTTTTTTTTCACAAACACACACACACACACACACACACACACACACACACACACACACACACACACACCCAACCCCCTGTGATGCCACCCCGCTCCATGGCCGGACTGGGACGGCATGTGTGTGGTGGAGGCGGTTTAATGTGAAGCTAAGCCTGGATATCATGGAGGAATCGCTGTGTTGACGGAGATGCATGAAAAAGGTGATTAAATCTGCACATGTATGATCAAACTGAACACACTCTGCCTGTCGGTGATTTATCGCTCTGTGTTCTGTGTCTGAGCCCCTGAATCTGCGCTCATTGCTCTTTATTTCCCTCTTTTCTTAAAAAATGATCGTGTCTGCGGTTCGGTGCTGCAGACAGTCGGTCTCCACGGCGGGATGGTTGGCGCTAAACGAGCAGAGGATCACGGAGAGAGAAATCTGAGTCACCATAATCCATCTGGACGCTGGGGGGGAAGATGAGGACCATGATGGCTTCGATGAAAGCGGCATTATTCCTGTTTGTACTCGGGGGTGAGTGCCGGATCTCTGTACCTGCTCTTTGTTGTTTTTTTATTCCTGCGACTCAGACCGCGCTGCCATCTGTCACGAGACGCATTTGCATGATTGTTTCTAGAAGCTTCCGAATCAGAGCATTAATTTATACACGAGAGGCAGCGCGAAGGTTGGTTCTTATTATCTGTGCAGCCATTGTTGCCGCTTCTTTCTCGGTGTGTCTCTGTGTGTGTTCTTTCTCTCCTGTGGCCTGCTGGTCATAGTATCCATCATTTAACGCTCCGGTATCGAACACGGTCACACCCGGGGACGGTACTCCGGGTTCAGGGCGTATTGGCTCAGAGAAACAGGTGTTACTGCCAAATAAAAACGAGTTCAAGGAAGAAACCTACAGCAAAAATACTCAAATCAAGAGGACACAGTGATGATATTTAATGCTTCGTTTGGAAATTTCAAGAGTTAAAATGATTATTTTGAGAGGCACCTTCATTATAAAGGGTAATTTTTAATGTTGCTGTAAAATGGCACGAGTTTCATATTTAATTTTAAAGAAGTAGTTTTGGACTGTCACTGAAAAAAAAAACACGAAATGAATATAGCTTTAATATGTCCTCAAAACCACAACTTCACTTTCTTCTTTCAGTTTTGATATTTTTAAAAAAGGAAGTGTGACTTAAAAAAGGGGGAAAACAATGTCTGAAGCACTCTTTACTATCACTCCAATACTTTTCATTTAATAATCATTTACTCTGAAAATCCATACGCTAACATGGCGTCAGAATGCCTTTAAACCATGAGTAACTGACGTCTCAGTCCAGATAATTAATAAAAAATAGTGAATTCTTCCATGTGGATGAACACTAACGTACTGTGAAGAGATCATATTGATAATAAAAATGAAGTTTTACAGTCAGAGCATTTGTTAAAGTTGGACTTTTTGTGATAAATAAGGAATGAAACCAAATCCAACTTTATTTGTTAAGCTATATATATATATAATTCACCTTGGGCCTCCAAACTGCCAAATCCGCCACTGATTAAATGAAACTAAAGTTATCTCCTGGCCGGCTCGCAGTATCTATAAATCACAGACACTGTTCCTGGGCACAGGGGGAACCAGTCTGTCTCTTCTCATGCATCTCTTAGGAAGAAAATGGGCTCCTCCTGCCTCCTCTTCATCACCTGGAAACTCAGACAGTATCGAGCACTGTCACAAGCCTCTGTGTCCCCCGGACCTATCAGTCCCAGACCTATCAGTCCCAGCCCAATGTTAATTAGGACTTGATCCGCTTAAGCCTCCCACTAGACTCCCATGTCATTATCTATGGGCGTGTTGTAATCGGGCGGTGCCCCGGCCTGTGAGAAAGCTCCTGTTGATTTTAGGTCTGACACACAGGTGGGAGTGTCAGCAGGTCTGTCTGGTCTTTCTCGTCGATCAGGTATTTATCAGTTTGAGTGACTGTCAAGGGTGTTGGCTGATGTGGTTCACTGTTCTCGTGTCTGTTTGTAGACTGTTACATGAGGATAATCCTGTTCATTTAAACTGCTTTTATCTCAGCATCACATGGAAGTTTGAATCAAAAGTGACTCTTAATGTGGCCTGTTAAAAAACATCTTTTTTTCTCCACAGATAGAGCAGAGACTATCCTGTAACAACCTCTTAAACAGCTTCCTGTTATTTCTACACTAATCAGTCTTTTTTAAAGGTTTTCTAGCTCTCAGATAGTGTAACCTGATAGAGGTTCCTCTATTTCACAGGCTGAAAATGACCTTATTAGGCCCGTAATGGCCGAACAATCTGATCCTATCCTCTAAATCTGTTTTATCAGTCTGCTACACTGTAAAAAATGACATTTACACCGAGTTTAAACCAACTGAGCCAAAAAGAGAGAAAACATTGATGTCGGAGACATACTGACTCACTCAGTACAACAAAACTCATTTTATCAAGTTTAGAAATGAAATGATTTATATATACTTTCTGATACTGATTTCATCTGTACACTGCAAAAACTTCCAGGAAGGTGAATTATTTAATCATTGTCATGCTTTTGTGGCTACACCATTTGACAGTTTAATGGGACTGATTCTTTAATTGGTTAAAAATGGTAGAAACGTCATATAAAATACCGTGACACCAACAGAAATGACAACAAACAGCTAACATGTTGTTTTAACAAGTTCAAAATGGATTTTTTGATTTGGACATCAAACCAACCCTTATTTTTCACTGTCCTAGGGACAGTTAATGCAGTCTAATTGTCATCATTCACATAAAGCATTTTTTATTTATACATATATATATATATATATATATATATATATATATATATATATATATATATATATATATATATATATATATATACACACACACACACACACACACATATATATATATATATATATATATATATATATATATATATATATATGTATATGTGTGTGTGTGTGTGTGTATATATATATATATATATATATATATATATATATATATATATATATATATATAATTTATTTATTTTATTTTATTTTTTGAAAACAAGGCATTTTTTTCTAGTACCTTTATCAAAAAAATTCCAGTCTTATTTAAGTTGGCTCAAAACCACCAAAAGAATCGTAGATTAAAAAAAAGAGTTTTGGCGTAAAATTTAGTGGAGCCACTTGCACAAAAAAAAAATTCTTGATTCCTCACCTTTAGAAGATAAAATCATTAACTTTAAAGGTATTTTTGTATCGGTATGTAACACAGCGATGGTAAGAAAATGTTTAAAAAGGAAAAAAGTAGAGTAACTCTTTAAAGCGTGGGCTCTTATCTCTGACTGACTCATTGCCACTGGGTGAAAATTTCAGGTAGCTCTTCTTATCAGGGGGCAGCGGTAAAGGCGTGAGAGGTTTGGGCTCTCGTGGCTGTGGAGGTTTCACAGAAACAGATTTTCAGGAGTGTTTTGAGTCCATTGCCGCTGTCAAAAATGTTTGAGGGGAAGTGGGGTAAGCAGCCACACAATGAGACTCAGTGAAACACAGTGAAGCCTGAACCAAGAAGCTGAAGAGTTTTTATTCTAAACAAAACTGAAATTTGTTTTGTTGCCTGGTTGCAGTTTTAAACAGCGAGGGTTCATTTTCCTGTTGTCAGTTTTAGCGCTGACCTTTTGTTTTTGTCGTTTTTGCTGGTTGAACACAGCAGAATCCCATCTGAATAACTGAGCAGCAGAAACGTCTCTGTCTAAAGTTGATAACAGCTGCTCACAGTAACCCACAAACCTCACAGTAAACTGTGTCATGGAGCGCTGCACGCACTGCCAGCAAAAACACCTACTGAGCCAGTTTCGTTTCACAGGAAAGAGAGTTTAAAGGTTCTGCAGAATATCGTGTTTCTGTCACTGGAAAAGAAATTTAGAGAGGAGTAAAAACCTTCTTTACCCAACCTAAATGATCAGACAGACGGTTAATCAGCACTTCTTTTATAACCAAACAAGCATCAAGATAACGTCTGTGTGCCTAAAAATGCCAAACAGCTCTCAAGGAAGTTTACCTGATGAGGTTTTCTGTTGTCTTTCTCCGTCTTTTAGTTTTTGGCTGCTGGTCAGGCAATGTATTCACATGTATTTACTGCACAGAGTGTATGAAATATGGACGTGGTCTCTGTGACGTCTGTCCCTGATACAGAGAAATGAAACCATATTTGAAATGCTGACTCAAGAGGCGGGCTTTGAGCCTCCTCAACAGTTACAGGGTGTGAGACCTGTCAGTCATGTGAGCTGAGCCTCTGATTGGACAAACTCATGATCCTTAACATCTTCTAAACTGCTGAGTTAGAAAAAAATTCACCCCCACAGTTCACAGTGTTTGCTGATAGTGAGATGAGCTTTTCAGACCTTTTGGAACCAGGCTGTAAATGTGTTTTTTTGGATGCTGTAAAAGTCTGTTTTTTGTTGTTTTTTTCCCTTTTTTGGTTGGTGATTTGGTATTTATGTTTCTAGCCAGCCTCAAGTGGATACTTGATGAACTGCTGCAGCTAGCACTTCTGTAATGGTTCATATTTTTTAAACCGGATGTTGCCCCTTGATTTTTTAATTTAAACTTCTTCTTATTCTTCTTTTTTTGACTCACTACTCCTCCAACAAATTTTCACTGAGTTTCACCATTCAAATTTAATGTGTTCAGTATGTTCAGGTGAATCTTGTGTATATGTTTCACATTTCTAACCCTTGTACTTTTTAAAATATTTAGCATTTTCTAAATTTTTTTGCCCATTAAAATGAATGGAAATTATCCATCACCACGGAAACAGCACAGCTGATGATGTTATAAGGAGTTACGGTTTCGAACAGAGCTTATTAATAGGACTGATTCACATCAGTAGAGTTTAGC
Source organism: Labroides dimidiatus (assembly GCA_030710495.1). Taxonomy (NCBI): domain Eukaryota; kingdom Metazoa; phylum Chordata; class Actinopteri; order Labriformes; family Labridae; genus Labroides; species Labroides dimidiatus. Next base: position 2,950,600 of record CM061143.1, read on the forward strand.
TTTGCTTCCCATCCCCATGGAAACCACACAACTGATGATGTCATAAGGGCTTCCTAGGTTGTAAATAGGACTGGTGAGGTGAGGTTAGGGTTAGGGCTCAGCATTTCAATATCCAGCATTTACTGCTAGGACCCCCCCCCCACACACACACACACACATTTTCTAAAACTAGTACTTATATACTCTTCGCAACAGTACGAACTAGTGTTTTTTAAAGCACCTAGTTAGTGTTGATTTGATGCTACAGCTACAGCAAAACACAAAGTGGTACTTTTTGTTGGAAAATTTTTCCCATCCATAAAACAGCATAAAAAAAATCTCACCCTGGAATGAATGTGGAAACATGTTTTGGCACCATGCTGGAACACGTCTGACTCCTACCCTGCAGCAGCAGTTTCAGGAAATTAAAAAAAACTGTATTTAGAAGTAATCAGTCTACATCCTGATGCTCCTGTTTGCTTTTGTAGCTCATAAACAGGCATCAGTGTTGTTTCCAGATTGTTTAATCATAATAAAAAAAATGCCCAGAGGAGCTTTAATTATCTATCTTTAATTTGAGAATGAGTCCCCTCTTCCGACTTCGACGTCCTGTTAAAGAAACGTGTAATTTAGTCCACAGGAAGCAGTCCCTGCCCTGCTGTTTTCCTCCTGAGCTATTTAACTCATCGATTCTGTCAGTCGGTCATCAGCTCAGGATATTGATCAGTGAGTCACTAACATGCCGCCAGCGAGACTTTGACCCACACAGATGTCATTACCGTTTCCGCTCTTCCTCTGCCCCAGCTCATCGCTGCTTTTCTCTTCCTGTCCCCCCCCCATCTCTCTGTCACAGTGCTCCAGTATGCCGTGTGCCGCGACGTAACCCTTCCCATAGGAACCCTCTACCGTGTGGCAGGGTTCCCCCTCTCCCTGCCCTGTGCGGGTGTCAGAATACGAAGGCCCGCGCACGCAGGACTTTGAGTGGTTCCTGTACAGGGACGATGCAGGTGGGAGGCAGATGGGAGGTCATATCCACCAGGGACCCGGGCTTCCCCTACACTCCTTTTCAGCTCCGGGTGCAGAGCGGGGGAGGTGAGGGTGGGAGAGGGACTCTGGGGACAAAGCGCGGCTGGTGGTCCAGAAGCTACGACCTGAAGACCAGGGGAAGTACGAATGCTACACACCCAGCACTGACGCTACCTACAAGGGGAACTACAGCGCCACGGTGCCGGTCAAAGGTGAGCCGTGGAAGGATTTCCTGTGATGGAGATTTAATGATGGACTGTAGAGGTACGAGATGTGCTGTGTTCATTGAACTTAGAGTGCAGTGGCACTTCTGAGCAAAAGTACACAAAGAGAGAATAAAAGAGGCTTTATTGACGTTTATGTAAAAAGAAAAAATAAATAATGGAGCCTTAATTAAAATCCAGCTTCAAAATATCATTTGGCATCAAATTTACAAACTAATCCCACAAGTTTGGAAGTTGTCTGTTAATATTATTCAGATGATTTCTTGTTTGCTGCTTTATGGAAATGATCTTAGCTCTGTGAATGTTTTCTTTTTATTGAATAAAAAAATAAATTACTGAGCAAAGACTTAAAATAAACCCTGTCGAGGGACGGGTACCTCACAGGACTGAAGCCCGGTAACTGGGAATTGGTATCAGTACTCAACAGTACTAATTTTTGGTACTTTTGTGTTTATGTGGTAATGAATATTGAATTTTTTAATAATAAAATGTCTTTTTTTAAATTAACATTTATTTCTCAATAAATAAACTTATCAGATTGTTTGTATTGTAGCTAGGGCTGCCAAGATTAGTCGACTAGTCACGATGATGTCGACGTTGAATTCGTTGGCGACTTATTTAATAATCGACGTCGTCGTTTTGATATTTTTGTAAACTTTATTATTTAAACCTGTCTCGCCTGCCGTTCTGTCCTTGACGCATATGCGCAGAAGTGGTAACCGGGGTAACCCGTGATGTCACCGGAAAAGTAATGCCCAACAGTATCATGGCTAGCCGGCAACAGAGCTCGAAAGTTTGGGAGCATTTTTTCCAAAATAAAGGAGAAAAGTGTGCAATGCAAAATCTGCAAAGCAGAAATGTCCTTCCATGACAGTACGACGGCGATGCACGAGCATCTGAAAAGACAGCACGCCGTGGCTGATTTATTTTCTGACGAAGAATGACAATCTCGGTAAGCTAATTGGCTAGTTGGCTGCTAACATTAACGTCAACAGGGAGCTACCTACTTAATAGCGATGTCATGTTTGAATAGAAAATTGGTACATTAAAAAAATGTCAGAAATGCTGCTACAAGCTGCAAAGTTCATTAAAAGCTGAATGAACTATGATATTAACTGTCTTCATTTTTAGTTAGTACATACCTTAAACCAGGGGTCGGCAACCCGCGGCTCCGGAGCCGCATGCGGCTCTTTAGCACTCCCCTTGTGGCTCCCTGGAGCTTTTTCAAAAATGTGTGAAAATGGAAAAAAAAAATGATATTTTGTTGTTGTTGTTGTTTTAATATGGTTTCTTTAGGGGGGGTGGGGGGGGGGGGGGGGGGGGGGGCTGACACAAATATCCTTATGCTGTAAAAATTAATGCAATAAATACTGAATTTCAGAATTGCGCCAAATAGCAGAATTGCGTCATAGCCTGCGACACACAGTACAGGTGGCTGTTGTAAACAAACGAGGGTGTGTCACGAGCAATGGGAAGGAAAAAGAGAACGATTGCTGTTGAGAACAGAAGATTAAAAGAAGAATGGACAGAATCGTTTGCTTTCATTGCCAGTGCTGAAGGACTGCCTGCATGTTTGATTTGCAATGAGAAGTTGTCAAATAACAAGAAGGGCAATTTGGAACGACATTTCCAGGTAAAACATGCTATATTTGCAGCCGAGCACCCAGCTGGGACTGAGAGAAAAAGTGCAATTGCAGTAAAATTAGAGGACCGTAAAAATAGTTTCAAGAAGTGGATTGCATCTCCAAACTCTACTACTGCTGCAAGTTTTGTTGCAGCCCGGGAGATAATAAAGCGTGGGAAACCATTCACCGATGCTATTCTGCTATTCCGCGGTGCTCAACCCAATGATACCTCAGGGCGCCACACTTGTATTTCTATAATTTAATCAATGCAACAAAACATAAAACATTAATATTGTAATGGAAGTTAAACTTGAAGCACCAAATATCGTACAGCAGAGTAGTCACGCGGTGTGTCATTCTCTCCAGGATGTGCTGCCAGGAAAATAAACATTTAATCATGAATGCTCATTTTTTATTTGTAGCCTACTTAGTCATTTTAATAATAGGCTTATATAGCTAATATACTGACAGCCTATGTTGCCTTCATATTAGGCTTATATAAGGCTTTTAATTTTTTGCGGCTCCAGACAGGTTTGGTTTTTGTTTTTTTTGGCCAATATGGCTCTTTGAACATTTTGGGTTGCCGACCCCTGCCTTAAACACTTGAAGCTGGAAGCTAATGATGTTAGCTGTATGCTGGTGCAATAAGCTGCAATTTATGTATGATCCGAATAGTCGACTAATCACAAAAAATAATGGGTGACTAGTCGATTATCAAAATAATCATTATGTGGCAGCCCTAATTGTAACATCACAGTTGTTTCAAAAATTTCTTTAACGTAAAACGTAACTAAAATGAACTACGACTTATTAAATTAACTGCAACTACGCAGTGTTTTTCATCAGTGATGCGCAAATTAAAACCCAGCTCTCTGTACTTCCTGTTCCTTTTCTTTCCCCTCTGGAAAAATTCTATCGAAAAATTCTATCAGGTATCAAAACATGGTACCATTTGATGTTACGTGAACCGGTACTCGATTGTACGGATAAAATCCAGTTGGTACCTCTAAAAGTACCAAATTCGAAACCCATCCCTAACCTGGTCTCATATCCTTTCTCATTCTGTTAAGAACAGGATATTTGTGTCGAGCTCCAAAAGATCTTGACCTCATGGACGGAACATTCTGGGTTTATAAACTAGGGATAGACCGATTATCGGCCGGGCCGATTATCGGCGCATATATTTGTCATTTTGACCCATATCGGCATCTGCCTTTTTTTTAATACGACGGCCACTTCATAGGTCACTTCAAAACTTGGCAAAGGAAAGCTATTCTTAACTACTTTGCTTCGGTTAGCGAAAGTCCGCTAGCTTAATGCTAACATGAATGGAAAATCCCATTGACCGGCTAACGCAATTAGCATGGTGACTATCTCACAGTCTATGAACTTATTATAACTTTCACAGCTTGCTTGGCTCTTGAAAATGATATTGTTATTGTTATTGTTTGAAGTTAAAAAAAAGAGAAAAACATTTTAGTTGTATTGAAAATTTGAAACAGTTTATATACTGTAGAAAACTTAAGGGAGCTATTTATTTGTTTAAATGTTTATTGACCTTTAGAAGACATGCTGCTGAGCCTGGAAAATGTTAAATAAACATGTGCTGAAAGGCATTTAAACAAAGTTAAGGATCAGAGTTTGTATTATTCAAAATTTTAATGTCAATATATTCACTTTTACTGCAAATGAATATCGGCTGCAAATATCGTTTATCGGCCTCCTTCACGACTAATAATCGGTATCGGTATCGGCCCTGGAAAAAGCATATCGGTCTATCACTATTATAAACTGCTCTTTCTCTCAGCATCAGGAGCTTGAATTCTTCTTTAATCTTTTCTTAACAGTTTTCTCTTCCTAAACCCGCCTGCTCGAGCTGACCGTTCATGAGCTCAGCACCTCTTCCTCCTTTAGCTCCTTCTTAGCGCTCTCTCTGTTCATGCTCGCAGCGCGCTGGGTGACAGTTTTTCTCTGCAGAGGCGTTTTATCTTCATAATCCTTCTTTTTTTGGCAAAGCGACTGCCCAAAGCCGAGGCTGGTAAACAGCTTCCCTCCAAACCCAGCAGCAGAAATGAAGTGAGGCCAAAACAGCAAACAGGCAGAAGAAATGAGATTCGATGAACTTGCTCTCCACTTATCAGACGTCTGTATCAGCTCTGAGTAGAGCTGGAAAAATTCCTGAAAATTTCGGGAATTTTTCCTGAAAGTTTCTGTGAGGATTTCCACTCAGAAATATTTTAAATTTATATTTTTGCTGTCAACTTAAATGATTTTTTTCCAAAAATTCTCAGGAAATTTTGTCTCTGAAATTTTCTGGATTTTTTTCCTCGTTATCAACTTTGTCAAAAATATAGCATTAGACATGTTTGCCTGCATGTCTACTTATAACAAACCAAAGTGTTTTTTATTCATACATGCGATGACCAGGTTAATTGGTAACATGAGTTCCTGAAAATTTCAGGAAATTTGAGGAAAATTTCCTGAAAATTTCAGGAATTTTTCCTGAAAATTTCTGTGAGAATTTCCACTCAGAAATATTTTAATTCTTTTAATTTTTCGCTGTCAACTTAAATGATTTTTTCTAAAAATTCTCAGGAAATTTCGTCTCCGAAATTTTCTGGATTTTTTTCTCGTTATCAACTTTGTCAAAAATATAGCATTAGATATGTTTGCCTGCATGTCTACTTATAACAAACCAAAGAGGTTTTTATTCATACATGCGTATGACCAGGTTAATTGGTAACATGAGTTCCTGAAAATTTCAGGAAATTTGAGGAAAATTTCCTGAAAATTTCAGGAATTTTTCCTGAAAATTTCTGTGAGAATTTCCACTCAGAAATATTTTAATTCTTTTTATTTTTCGCTGTCAACTTAAATGATTTTTTCTAAAAATTCTCAGGAAATTTCGTCTCCGAAATTTTCTGGATTTTTTTCTCGTTATCAACTTTGTCAAAAATATAGCATCAGACATGTTTGCCTGCATGTCTACTTATAACAAACCAAAGTGTTTTTTATTCATACATGCGATGATCAGGTTAATGGGTAACATGAGTTCCTGAAAATTCCCGTATTTTTGCAGCCCTAAGGTAATGTGATTGTGTGTTTATGTCTCTGTGCACCCAGTGATCCCAGACACGCTCCAGATCAGCTACGTCCGCTCACTCACCAGCCAGCCGGTACCAGAGGGGGCCGAGCTGACGCTGACGTGCTCGGCAGGAATCCAGTCGGAGCAGCTCACCCACCTGTCGGTCACGTTTGGGAGGAAGAGCGGCCAAGCAGGAGGGGAGGTGAACACCGTCAGAGAGATCATCTCCATCGACAAGCTGCTGGGGGTCGTCCCCGGGCGCGGGTACAAGAAGAGGTACGATGACGGAGAGATCACGCTGGAGAAGAGGAGCGGGGAGGCGGGCCTGGACCTGTACGTGATGAAGATGAAGGCGGTGCAGCCGGATGACACTGGATCGTTTTTCTGTGAAGCCTCACAGTGGATCCGGGACCCGGATCGATCGTGGCAGAAGATCGCACAAAGGACGCTGGATATTGGCAACTTGACCGTGCAGCAACTAGGTCAGTGTGATCAGATCCCCTCACCCTGCGCCGCTGTGTGCAAATTCAACAGCTGATTTAAAAATCATAAACAAGTCGTCACACGTTCATAACGACAGAATGAAATCTGAGAGCGGGTGAAGCAGAGTGAGGAGGGAACAGACTCTTCTGCACTTCTACGAATAAATCAGCAGAAGTTTGGTTTCTCCTCTTCAGTTTCAGACTCGGAGGTCTCTCCCTGCGGCGTTGGTGGGCACAGACTTTTCGTGCTGCTGATGTTGGACTCTTTCCAGGTTTGGGGCTGCCTGTTTGTGTTCCTTAGAGCTTAGCTGAATGTGGAGTTTGGCTGGCAGACAGAGCGGAACAGGACTGATAGGCGGCTTGTTGCCTTGTTTGCTGGCTCGTTTGTTGGCTCGTTTGGACGCAGCGTGTGTGTTTGGGGTTCTGATGAGCTGCTGGGAAGAGCGGGTGCTACCTGCTGAGCCTTTTCCCACCGTTCATGTTTGGCCGATGGACGTCTTAGTGTGAGGATTACTGCAGAATGTCTGGTGACCTGCTCATCAATTCTTTGGCCTCTGAAACACCAGACGTCCATCACAGTATCAGAGGAAAACAAAGACCCAGGTCGGACTGCAGCCTCACTGACGGGTTAATTTAAAAACACAGGCTGACTTAAAGAGGCGTCTTATTTTACCGTCCAATGAATTCAGTCACTTAAGAGTGAAGAGACAAACATTGTGGACGAACAGGAGCTCGTAGAGTCCGAAGTACAAAAGTACGAACACACAGAGATCGAGGGCTGCCACATACGATTATTTTGATAATCGACTAGTCACCGATTATTTTTTGCGATTAGTCGACTATTTGGATCATACATAAATTGCAGCTTATTGCACCAGCATACAGCTAACATCATTAGCTTCCAGCTTCAAGTGTTTAAGGTATGTGCTAACTAAAAATGAAGACAGTTAATATCATAGTTCATTCAGCTTTTAATGAACTTTGCAGCTTGTAGCAGCATTTCTGACATTTTTTTAATGAACCAATTTTCTATTCAAACATGACATCGCTATTAAGTAGGTAGCTCCCTGTTGACGTTAATGTTAGCAGCTAACTAGCCAATTAGCTTACCGAGATTGTCATTCTTCGTCAGAAAATAAATCAGCCACGGCGTGCTGTCTTTTCAGATGCTCGTGCATCGCCGTCGTACTGTCATGGAAGGACATTTCTGCTTTGCAGATTTTGCATTGCACACTTTTCTCCTTTATTTTGGAAAAATGCTCCCAAACTTTCGAGCTCTGTTGCCGGCTAGCCATGATACTGTTGGGCATAACTTTCCCGGTGACATCACGGGTTACCCCGGTTACCACTTCTGCGCGTATGCGTCAAGGACAGAACGGCAGACGAGACAGGTGAAAGTACAGCGGCAGTTTAAAAAAAATATTAAAACGACGACGTCGATTATTAAATAAGTCGCTGACGAATTTGATGGTCGACGTCATCGTGACTAGTTGACTAGTCTTGGCAGCCCTACTTGACTTGACTTGATTCTACGCGTCTCATTTCTGTGTGGAAATCGTTACCCAGCCTCCAGTTTTCATGGTCTCCTCTATGTGCTCAGGCTCTCTCAGCGGTCGGACTCCCCGGCTGACGGGCTGACGGGCTGACAGGCGTGATGCTCGGCTCTTTGAAAGCTTTCGTAGTTGTCAGTCGGAACAGCTGGATAACAGCTCTGCTGATTCTCTGCTCGGCTGGGTTTACGTTCTGCAGAGCTGTTTTAGATCTAAGGATTAAATCTCTCTTCTCCCACCTGGGCCTCTTGGAGCCGGCACCAAGAGGTCAGCCATCTTTCTGTTTCTCTAACCTGATTTAACATCTTCAACGTCAGAGGCAGGCTGACTCGGCAGGATGTTGTGAGGATGTTTTACTCACAAACTGAAGCTGGTTCGGCTTCAGTCAAACTGTTTTTCCCTTCAGCAGTTCAGAAATGAATCTGGAGCTGAAGCATCGAACGGGTTCAATGCCTGCATTGTTTTTCCTGGTCTGACTAATAACAACAGTCTGACACGTCTCCTTTTGTCCACATGAATAATGTGTCTATTATTGAGCAGATTAGTGCTGTAGAGGAGTGTTTGTGGTTAAATGAGGCTCCGCTCACACAATGAGACAGTTACCTCCTAATTATACCGGCCTGTGAGTGTGAGCTGTGTCAAACTCTTCTGCTTCAGCACATTCAAACCTGCTCGTTTGTAGAGTGATGGTCCACGTCTACGCTTCAGTTGTTTTCCTGAATGCATCAAATTAATTTATGATAATGAAGCAATAATGAAACAATGCAGCGCTGATTAAAGCCTGGATCTGGCTGTTACATCAGATTTATAACCGGACAGCGACTCTCTCTCTCTCTCTCTCTCTCTCCAGCCGAGTCACTGAGTGTAACATCCTCCCCCCGAGGCGAGGTGACCCTGCAGCTGGGCTCCCCTCTCATCCTGACCTGTGAGGTGTCGGGGATGTCGTCTGATGTGAACTCGGGGCTGCTGGTTCAGTGGATGAAGAGGGGATCAGTGAGCGGCGATGCAGCCGGAGCCGGGGGTGTGGAGGTACTCGTCCATGTTTTTTACACACATCTGAGCCAGAAGGTTTTTGTTTTCGTTTTTTAACAGGTCATATTAAGTCTGGGCGATATGGCCTAAAAAATAAAAACCCCAATTTTTTTCCACAACACTCGATTTACGATTTTAATTGATTTTCTTTTTCCCTTTTCAGAAAAAAAAAAAAACCTCATCGTTAATTACATAAATCAAATTTTGCCTCTATGTTGTCAAAATATTTTCCCAAACCAAACCGTTAAAGTGTGTCATAAAATGTTGATTATATAGTCTAAACGTAAGCAGGTTGGACATGAACACTCAAGGCCGAGTATTTTCACAGTGTATTAGCATGAAACTCTCTGATAAATAATCTTATTTAAAAAACAAATACAAGCCTTAAAAGTACTTGTACAGAACCTGACAGGGCCTACCATCATGAAAAATGGACATTTTTTTTCAAACATTGCAACAGCTTACAGTTTGACGAAGGCAAGAAAAAAAACTCGATTTTTAATTTTTAAATCTTCTGGGAAAAATAATTCGAATTAATCGATTTAATCTAGGTCATATGCAGTTGTACCTTTACTTTGAACGGCAGCCTGTTGTGTTGCTGTTTTTTTGTATTTTAGCACAAAAATCAGCGAAACACGTAGAAGACGAATATAAACGTCTGCAGAATGTTTTTTTATCATCAGGATTCAGGATTAATTATCAGCCTGATGGGAATTAAAACTCACATTAACAAACTTCAACCTTAATAACCTTTAACCTTAAGCATCACAAGCAGGACTGACCCGGGCACCCTCAGGGACGGAGACGGTTTCTGATAGCTGACACCTGAAACTTGAGGTCTTGAACTGTTTCTCATTAAAGAAGCAAAAAACGCGACGTTACGTCCATTAACCTGTTAAATCCCACTGGTAACAACAGTTGCCACAGTTTTTTTATCATTATTGTTATGGAAATGAAAGAATATAAAAAATATACAAGATAAAATAATAATAATAAAGATATAAAAATGGTAAATAAAAACAAAAATATGAAAAAATGTTGCATCTTTTGTAGTGGAGAGGTCTAAAGAATGAAATGCATGCACTTATCCTGCAGGGAAAAATTTGGGATTAAACAGGTTAAGCTTTGGAGATTATTGTTGGATGTCACCCAGCAGCATGCTTCAGGAAGCACTCAGCAGAAATATGAAGCTTCAACAGTCCTGAACATCAATCAGCTAACTGTTAGCTTGAAGCTAACAGTTAGCCAACCTCTTCCATGCATTTATTAAACACAGTAACTTTAAACTACGACTTCTATCAGTTACTGTTGGAAGCTAAACGTAGCCAGTGGTTAGCTAACGTTTCATCCAAACACGCTCTTACTTCTTTCCGTTGTGCGCAGGTTGAGGTGGCCCGTATGAGCCCAGATGGTGCAGTGAGCTGGGGGGACGACACCAGCCGGTCCAGTCGAGGCTCCTTGGAGAAGGAGTCGGAGGGGAAGTACTCTCTGAAGCTCTTCTCAGCCCGCCCTCTGGACTCAGGTGTGTATCGGTGTGTGGTGAGCGTGTACGCCGGGAGAAGAAACCCTGGACCCTCGACTCCTGCAACACACACCCAGAGGTCTGAGGGAGTCACCGTCAACCTCAAGACCAAAGGTGAGAGTCTGAGGGTCTGGGATCCAAACAGAGCAAGAGGGACAGGCTCTTCAGATATTTTTTTAAGGTTACAGATTTAAAATGCACAAAAAGAAGAGAATACATTTATGAAAAAAATGCAAATTAATGAGAAATGTTTGGAATAATTAGCCTAGCCTAGATTTATGGCCAGGGGCGGATTGACAGCTGGCCCAACCAATCAGATGCATGAAAATTCTATGATTGAATAAATCAAAGAAAAAATAAATGTTGTTGTTGTTTTTTGTAGACATGTCTGCAGTTTGTACTAAAAAAATATTTAGAACTTCCTCTGTTAACTAACCTCCTGCTTATGGAAACTGATCTGATTAGATCAGGTAAATAATCGAACCTGGTTGGCTAAATCTGATGGTTGAAGGGTTTAAATGTAAGCTAACAGAGACGGGTAAGTTGAAATGGTCAGATAAGGGCAACGAATGAACTATAACAACTGGTATCAGATAGTGACAGATAAAAAACTGACAGTGTGGGCGAATATAAACGAGTAAACTATTGAACTACATGGCAAACAGCAATTGCAGCACAGTTAGCCAAAAGTTTGCTAAAGACAGTTGAAACAGCTAGCTTAAAAACGTTTGGCGGATGTTGCTGATGTTAGCTAGAAGTAATGGAAACACTTTTGGAAAAGATAGCTAAAAACTGTAACTGGTTGATAAAGTGAAGCCTAAAGTTACACATAATTTGTTTAAAAGTTAAGGTGAAAGTAAAGGATACTTAGCCAAAAGTCCAAATATGTTCAGATAAATGTATAAAATAGTTAGCTAACCAATGGCTATGCAGTAGATTTCAACAGTAATTGATAAAAGTTGTAGCAATTCCTTTTTTTGATAAATACATGAAAAAGGTTGGCTAACTATTAGCTAAGAGCTACAAGCTAAAAGCTAAGCCTGCTGTCAGTAGCTACCTGAAAATGATGGACACGTCAGGAATTGTTTGCTAAACGTAATGGATACACCGTTGAAAGTGTTAGCTGGAATAAATGATAAATTGTTCAAATAGTTGATGTAACTCAAAAATGGTGGAAATGCTAAGCTAAAGATATTGGATAAACACTCAAAATAGTTTATCTACTATTAGCTAGTAGCTAAAAGTTAGCATTAATGTGTATTACGTTATAGTGGTAAGCAGAGTGTAATATTATTGGATAAATGTTTACAATGGTTGATTGACTCTAAGCTAGTAGCTACGAGCTAACAGTAGCCACAGATAATAACTCACCATTATTCATCCACTTCCTTCCACAGACGTGCTCGTTTCAGCCGTGGCTCAGCTCCCTCGAGGCCCCTTGTTAAAAAGAGGCAGCACCATCACGCTGATCTGTAACGCCACGGTTACAACCACGGGTCCAGCCCAGGCTCAGGTGCTGTGGCTGCGGTGGCCTATCCCTGCCCCGTTTATCAGGAAGGAGAAGAGCCCAGGCACTTATGTCACTCTGCCAGCCTCTCCTGTTGAAGAAAAACCCACACTAGTAGCTACGCTCATGTACGATGGAGTCGCACAGATCTACACCAACACCAGCGAGGTTAGCATCGACCGGCTGTCCACCATCAGCTACAGACTGAGGGTCCACACGGCCACCATGGAGGACCAGGGCATGTATGCGTGTCATGCTGAGGCTTGGGGGCAGGACCCACATGGGGGCTGGTACAACACAGGGGCCAGAGCAGAGTCAAATGCAGTGACAGTTTACCTGTATGCCAGAGGTGAGTTACCACACTTTTCATTATTGTTTACATCCAAGTATGCTAACCGCTAGCATGTCAATGCATTCTCCCATATACGTTAGCATCAAGCTAGCGCTATGTTTTCTATTTGGTTTTGGTACATTTTTTGTTTTTTGGTGCTTCTTCAGTCAAACTTCAAGCATAAAATCCTGAATCAGAGTTTTCTCTGGAAACTGTTATCCATATGCTAAGCTAAGCTAAGCTAGCTGGGGGCAGAATAGTCGACGTAAGGTCCGGAATCAACAAGTGAAGCATAAAAGTGAATGATGTGGATGGATTGAATCATTTCCATACACATCTGTAGTTTAAGCTCATTATCATCTTAAATCCATCCTGATCACGCTACGTCTGATTGGCTACTGAGCTGCTCCGCTCAGGCGGGTGGGGTCAAAGAGCTGTCCAGATTTATTGCTGTGGTTGCAGATCGATCAGGTCAAACTGAGCACATCCTTCGGCTGGAGGGAGTCCTGGACGCGTGTCGGGTGTTTTAAATTTTCAGCCCTTCCCTTCGATGCCCTTACACTTTAAACACATTGATTAACCTCCTTTACGCTCTCTCCCTCCAGGCTGACTGAAGGTCAAAGTTCATGTGTATTTACATCTTATAGCTGCAGGTGTGAACCACTCTTTGTATCGTTTCATATTTAACAATACAAATTCATATTTCAGTATTTGATCGGTGAAAAAGTCTTCGATATGTTTGATTATTCTATGGTTTATACTTCAGTCTCTGTACTGTTTGAATTTTTATTTTGATGCATTTATTGTTTTTATTCATCTTTAAATATTTGCCTGAAGCAGGATGATGATATTGCAGCACAGTGAGCGAAAGCTAGTCGATGACCTCTTTCTCCTCCACATGGACGTGGCTCCTATGCTGAGAATAAACAGACAGCTTTCCATCAATATTTCCTCCCTAAATGTTAAGAATCTATAATTGTTGTTGCTTTTCGTTTGGATTATTCGCATCCTCCTCTCTTTTCCTCTCGCCAGCTGCCGACCTCCTCCTCATCCCGCTCATCGTCGGCGTGGCCTCTGCCTTGTTCGTGGGCATCTTCATCATAGCAACGGTGACCTGCTGCTTCATGAGGCGTCTCGCCAGGCAGCGCGCTCAAAAGTAGGCTTCGTCAGGAGGCACGAAGACGTGATTGCACAGAACATTACGGATGAAACGGTACAGAAACAACTTCAGGACAAATTAAGTTTAAAAAAAATGCACTCAAACTGGTACAACATTGTGTTTTGGACCCAACATTGTAACAATCAACGCCAAAAGATTCGGTTTTATATTCTCTGTATTGTATTTTTATATCCTCCTCTGAAAAGGTCGTATTTTGGAGATGGATCCAAGCCTCCAAACTCCTTTTTGATGATGTTTTTGGTCCAACTTTAAAAGGCTTAAAATACACAAACCAGACGTTTTAAGAGGTCGAAAACAGAAAGCGGTGTTTCAGGTGTTTCAGGTGTTTCAGGTGTTTCAAGTGTTTCAGGTACGTGAAGCCAGCTCTCTCTGAAGCCATCCTTCGACCGCCTCACGTCGATGTTTCCCAGCGGTGCTGCATCCAGCAGCGATGAGTTCTATTTTCCACACAAGCGAATTGTGATCCTGCTCCAGCTCCTCTTCCCAGCATGCTTTTCTTCTTATCGCACACATCCACAGAGCCTGATCGTCTCTGCATGCTTCGAGCCTCCAGCGCTGCCACTGACAGTCACATGAATGCTGATGGGAGCAGTTAAGCCTCCAGGAACTTAATGCGAGCAGGGATCTCCCGCTGCCTGCAGTCAGGCCGCCCTCTGCATGTAAACAAAGTCTGTCTGTGACTTAATAAGGAAGGCTCAGGCCCAGCAGGTCCTGATGCCAGGGACCGACTGAGAAGTGATTCCAAACACAAGCGCTCCTCGCCTGTGAGGCGAGCATTCAGCGTGGACTTGTTCCGATCTGGAAAAAGAGTTCCATGATGCACTGAGCTAAAATGTGTAAATATTGTACCAAGTTTAGCTGTTTTTATTTCTCTCCACGTGAGCGAGACTGTATCCGTGTTAGTCGTGTGCAGAGCCGCCGTGTCGAAGACTCTGCTCTGCTCTTTTCAAGCACTTGGACATGAAGAGCACCGGGACCAAAAAGCCCCTCTCTGTCCGTCTTTTACTCGACTGTTTTGCAGTTGAAAAGTCACTTCTTGCTGTGCTGTGAGGTGAGAACGTCTCCTCCTCCTCCTCCTCCTCCTCCTCACAGAGAAAGCACTGTGAAAAAAAAAAAAGAAACCCCGCTTGTTGCAGCGAGCAACAGAAAATCTGTTGTTGTGTGTCACACTGCGTCGGACCACTTTAGCTGCGCGGTCATAAGACTGGATGAAGTCTCGGTATCCTCATCATCAGAGTCATCATGTGGTCCAGGCCACATATTTCTGCTCGCCCGCAGAAATCTGTTGGACAGATTTACTGTAATGAGTGAAACCCATCCTCTGCTTCCTGTTTAAAGTAACACTTAAGAACACTGCGGTCAGACCAGTGCGATCATTTAAAGCGAGGTCTGCGTTAGTGGAAAAGAGACACACAGTCAGATTCGTTGTCATCCAGCTGGCAGCTCTCTTAATGAGATTATTCCAGGTCAGTTTTCCTCCTGTCTCTTTAAATTTCTCTTTTGCAGGGACGGTCTTTGGGTTCGAGGCTTTAGCGGGTATTTTCTGTCTGCTGGTGACTTCCTTTGACCCCAGAGTCCCTCTAAAACCAGCCTGTCCTCCCTAACCTGTGTGCTCCTCTAAAGCCCTGATTATAAATGTTGTTCACGAACATTAGGGAATAAAATCACAGCTCTGCCCGCAGGCAGAGCCACTTTGCTCCAGATCAACTCCTCAAAGCTGATTTTGCTCTCTCTCTCTCACACACACACACACACACAGACACACACACACATGATTACATGCACACAAACGGGACACAGAGGGATAGATGCACGTGCGCTCTGCTGGCTGGCGTTCAGATAGAAGTATGTGAGTATCTGCGTGTTCATCTGTAATCCCTGTTTATGGCTGCAGTGTGTGTCCTGCTGTCCCTCCCCCCCCCTCTCTCTCTCTCTCTCTCTCTCTCTCTCTCTCTCTCTCTTCCCTGCAGAATTGCAGCCAGCTGTGAAAAGTGTAGCACATTGCGTGCAGTGTGCGAGCTGCTCGTGCTTTTCTTTGAAGATGTTTTGAACCCTTTTATTTCGCAGGTGTTTTTGTTTCGTTTGTATTGTTTACTTTTGAAACCACTGTTCCCGAACGCTTCGTGCTGCCATTGAAATTTTTTAAAG
This sequence comes from Labroides dimidiatus, assembly GCA_030710495.1. NCBI lineage: Eukaryota > Metazoa > Chordata > Actinopteri > Labriformes > Labridae > Labroides > Labroides dimidiatus. The sequence continues at coordinate 2,966,291 of CM061143.1, forward strand.
GCTGATTGTTGTTTGTTTTTTTTTCTTATGGTGCTTTGGCAAACCTGCCAGTTGATAAACCAATAAAAACACTCTGGATTTATACTGTCACGTAACTCTGCGTATTCTTTTATTGTCTGATTCTGTGTTCAAAAAGAAGTAGTGTTGCAAAAGTTGGAAACTTTCCATGGGGATTTTTTCAGGACCATTTCCTTTGACCATTTACCTGGTCAAAAACACCTACAAATATTCAACAGTTTGGTTTGTTATAAGCAGACATGAATGCAAACATGTCTAATGCATTACTTCTAAACCAAGTTGACGACAAGAAAAAAAAATCTTGAATATTTCCAAAATCTTAGAGACAAAATTTCCTGAGATTTTTAGAAATTCATTTAAGTTGACAGCAATGAAACCCTGAAAATTTCCAACATTCCTGAACTCAATAACAGCAAAAAACTCCCCACATCGACCACTCAGGCAGGTGTGTCAGACAGAGACAGTCAGAGCCAAAGTAACTGAAGAAAAAAATCACGCACACTGGCCAAATTCCAGAAAAAATTCATTTTTATCGCGACGTTTTGGACATAGAACTTTTTCAAGCAAAACGTTACAATAAAAGTTTTTTCTGGAAGTTGGCCAGTGTGTGGGATTTTTTCTTCAATATTCCTGTGCTAAAATTAAAAATTTTCTCCCCTTTGAATCAGAATCCAAACACTGATTCCTTATATCTGTATAACACATGAAATACATTATATATATATATATATATATATATATATATATATATATATATATATATATATATATATATATATATATATATATAAAGTTTAGATGTGAAATGTAAAAAATTTGAAAAATATAGGCATATATTTATATAGATAGAGATATAGATAGATATAGATATATATATCAAGTTTAGGTGTGACATGTAAAAAATTTGAAAAATACAGGCAAATTTTTTAAAAAAGTGACAAAGTGTACAAAGGTGCAATGTGGAACTTTGTAATTTAACGTCCAGTTAGTTTTGTAACTCTGATTTAAATATCAATATACATATATACACACACACACACACACACACACACACACACACACACATATATATATATATATATATGTATATAATATAATATATATAATATAATATATATATATATATATATATATATATATATATATATATATGTATATATATATATATATAAATAATATAATGTATATATATCAAGTTTAAATGTTAAATGTAAAAAAATTGAAAAATATAGGCAAATATATATATATGTATATATATATATATATATATATATATATATATATATAGAGAGAGAGAGAGAGAGAGAGAGAGAGAGAGAGAGAGAGAGAGATATCAAATTTAGATGTGAAATGTAAAAAAATTGAAAAAAACAGGCAATTTTTTTTTTTTAAATGTGACAAACACAAAGTGTACAAAGGTGTACTGTGGAACTGTGCAATTTGTCATCCAGTTAGTGTTGTAACTCTAATCCTGGTGGAAATCTTCAGCAATTTCCTGGAAATTTTCCTCCCTTTTACAACCCTTAAAAAGACAGCTTGAGGACTGACTGTGCTGAGAGAAAAATTAAATTAGTCTTTAAAAAAAGGGCTTGTTGGGTAGCAGAGCGTGTTTTCCATCTTTTTATTATAAGAAAACTCAAACATGTCATGTGGTTGTTCCATCCTCTGAGTTAGTTCTAGTTACTTTCAGCACTCTGTTTGCAGTTTCAGAGGTTTCAGCTCAAACTAGAATTAAACAGCTGATCACGTGACCGTCAAAAATTCTGATCTTCTTCTCTGTTAACATCCAGATGTTTGAGTCGGAGTATCTGATCTGCAACTCTGTCTAAAACCTGCCCTGCTGCAGCTTTTTCAAGCATCCAAAATCACGATAAATACACAAACTCTCCTGCTGCTGCTGATGGTCTCCCCGTTCCTGGTTTTGTAGCACACAAAGAAGCTTCAGTCTGCTCTGTGATTGGCCGAAACTCTTGGTGGAAAAACCCACAGATATCTATCCATTATCTTTACCGCTTATCCCGTACAGGGTCATGGAGGGCAGGAGTCTGTCCCAGCTGTCATCGGGTGAGAGGCAGGATTCACGCTGGCCTGACCCTCAAATATCCGTCACAAGCATCTGCAGTATCTCTCTCTCTTCTACGAACCCTTCAGCTCATTGTTTGTGTTCGTCCTCTCAGCACTCATCAGCCTTACTTCTTAAAAAGCAGCTAATGATATGATAAATATATCATAGTCTGCATGCAGCACTTCCTGTAACAAAAGGAGTACCTCAGGGGTCGGTTTTAGGGCCACTCCTGTTCATTCTTTATATCGGTGGTATTGATCAGTGTTACTGAAGCAGATTTTCATTTTTAAGCTGATGACACAGTCCTGTACTGCTCAGTTACAACTTGCTTTTGACTGTTCAGCAGAAGTTTTATGATTTATCAAGTGTTTCGCTGGTGACGCTGAGATCCAGCTGTTCTCAAACACTGAACCCTCAAATCTGTCTTCAATCTTTAATTCTCAGGGTTCTCAGGTGGAGTTGGTTTCGAGCTACAGATACTTTGTTTTGATTGATGAGTGTTTGACTTTTACTCCTCACATTCAGGAGTTGGTTAAAAAGGGTAAAAAGCTGGGGTTTTGTTTTAGGATCTAGTCTCGCTTGTCTTTTGAATTCGAACAGAAACTTGTTCGTGACACTTTTATGTCTGTGTTGGATGATGGCCATGTTTTGTACTTGTACTCTGTTCTCAGAGTGTGCGTTGTGTAGACGCGTATCCCTTACCCACCGAGCTGGGGGTTGTTTGGTGCCACTGCTAGTGCTCGGTTGGTTCTAGTCTTGTTCTTTCAAGGAACCATTTGGTTTTCCATCAGCAAGGAGCTGTAGTTGGAGGTATGTTCGGGGGAAGGGGCGGGAACACAGTGATGGCAGTTGGAGTGCTTAAAAATAGGCAGAGATTTTATTTAACTGCGTTTCTTTTGGTGGTTGTGACATTATTTTTTCTAACTGTCTGCTACATGGAGTGCGCTCGTCTGTGTGTGCGTTTATGTGAGTGTGTGTGTGAGTGTGTATGTGAACGTATCGGGGTGGAACTCTGCCGTGCAGGATGCAGTGAGCAGAGCAGAAATGTGAACGTGTGTCCATCCTGTCATGTAAATAAGATCAATAATATAAATAACATAAAGTTAATTAGTCTGTTACCTTAAATAAAGTGTAGACCTGATCACCCACGCTGATCGCTGGTAACCGTGGTAACCCAGCCCCCCGGCTCCTGACGTTAACAGTGCAGCGCTCTGGCCCAGCACAGAGTTGGTGCTTGCTAAGCACCAGCTTTTAGCACCTGGAGCTGGCGCTTTGTTGGTGGAAACAACCGGTGCTAAAACAGGAGCTAGCCTGGAACTAGCACCAGCTCAGTGGAAAAGGGGCACCAGTGTCTCATGGAGCTCTGAGGTTCATGTCTATGAGGTGATTCTTGGCCCTCTGCCCTCCTGTCTTAGACCTTCAGACCTTCATCATTCAGAAGAGTACAGGAACTTAAAGTCTTAATTTCCAGGATCTTTATTTTCTGTCCGTCCCAAAGGTCAGAACTAAACTGGAAAAAAAGAGGTTTAAAATTGCGGCTCCATCTGGAATGATTTACTAAAAGAGCTGAAAACCAGTGAACTGATCTCATTGGATAGTTTGAAGAGGAAGTTGGATGTGAATGCTTCAGGTAGATAGTTGCTGCTTGAATTCATTTGTGTATGTAATGGACTAGATGTCTTGTTTTGTGTTGTGTGACTTATTTTATGTACGTCTGCTGAGAAACCAGAGAACAAGGCCGCTCTGACGTTTGGTTCGAAGTAGACCAGAATCGGTTTTATTCCAGTATTTATAGCAGCTGCTCTGCTGTGGCTCTCTGAGCTCCTCTGGTATTACAGGATATCAGTTTACAAAACATTACATCACTAATGCAAACGTTAATCCTCTTCTTGCTGTGTGACTTCAGAGGGACGTGGCAGGCGGACAAACCCCGGCTTTACGCATCGCTGTTAAGAAGCTGGTCAGCCTGGCCCGTGGTTGGGTCTACCTGCTCTCCCTGACCCAGCAGGTGAACACCAGCCAAGGCAGGATTAACCCTGCCACACACACACACACGCACACACAGCCCAGGTGCCCTCACTGTGCCAAAGCCTGCTGCAGTTGTCACTGATTTGAAGAAAAGTCAAAAAATAAAGACAAACAAGGTGAAAAAGAACTCTTTTTTCAAGTCCGGTAAACACGTAAACACGTCTGACTTCACAAATAAATTCACTCATTCAAAGGTTTACATCCAGGAAAGTTAAAAAAAACATTGGAATAAAAAAAAAATTGGCTTATTTTTTTCCTATATTATGTTTATCTGATTAGCCTAGCTTAGCATTAAGACCGGTAATGAGGGTAAAAAGCCTGGCACCACCCCGAAGTCTCATCTATGAACGTATCTAAAAGCCCTGTTTACACGACAACGGTTTAAGGATGGAACTCAAAGGTATTGTTGCTTCTCGGCCTCTCGTTTACACAGAAACGGTTTAGTCGACCTAAAACGGAGACTCCAAAGTGGAATTTTATTGGAATGCGGTGGCCACTGTTACCATGGAAACGGAAAGCTGGAGTTTGAATTCACATTCAATATATACACCTTTTTCTTGACTGCCCATAGTTGGCGGTTTTGCTCTTCCCGTTAAACGTTCTGTTTACGTCGCCATGGAGACCACAAAGCTAATAATGTTAGCCTAGCTGATATACTCGCTCATAACCAGCTTTTAAAAGCAAGAAAGCAACAAAATGAATAAAAATCGGCGGTGGAGTCATTTAGCATTTAATGTTTAGCATTAATGATTTCACACAAGCTGTTTTGAGCTAGCTTGCCAGCGGCGGCAACCAGAAGTCGATAACCGCCAGCAAAAGTCAACACCCATAGGCTTCTGAAGAAACAGGTGGATACGCCCACCTTTACTTGGGGTTGTGTCTCTTCAGTTTTATCGCCACCTACAGGCCTGGCATGCAAACTACAGCGTTTTTTTTTTTTTTTCTGTTTTTTTGTCGTGTAAACGGGGCCTCACTTACAGTAAACACTTTGCTCCAACCAACAGCCTGAAACAAACAGTATTAAATACAGGTGCAAACAAAGATAATCTGGACCTCCAGAAAAACATCACAACAACATCAAGTGGAAAAAGCGACGGGAACAAAAGGCTACATGTCGAAAACCAGGAATCCTCCGTGAACACATCTTTCAGGTAGTTCAGTCTTCTCTTTGCTACAGTCAGTCACTACATCCTCCATCCTTTCTTCATTTATCCCTCCGGACCAGAAGAAGAAAGAAAGGAAGCTTTCAGCTCTGGTAGCTGCAGGACCAGGAGCGCGGCGTTACCAGCTCCAGGAAACTGTCCTGTTAAGAAGAAGAAGAGGAAGAGGAAGAAGAAGAAGAAGAAGATGAAGAAGAGCTGCTTTAACATTCCTCAAGTGTTCCGGCCTCATCGTCTGAAATCCTTTTTATCCTTTCATAGAAATTTGACGGTTTAATTTAATGTCATTTCATCATCATGTGATAATCTTATTGTAAGGACGGTATTTCTATTTATAGACAGCAGTTATCTGTGTTAAGCCATTGTGTGTGTGTATGTGTGTGTGTGTGAGTGTGTGTGGTTTAAGAGGATGCCTTAGCTGGGATGCAGGCGTTTGTAGTGGAGTAAGTATGTTAAGTACATCTGCCCAGCTGTCACACAAATCCCTCACATCTGTGAGCACATCAAACACTGGAGCCGAGGAGGAGGAGGAGGAGGAGGAGGAGGAGGAGGAGGAGGAGGAGGAGGAGGAGGAGGAGGAGGAGGGATTTTAAGGGTTAAACACGTCAGAGATGCTCCTGAAAAACTGCAGAGAACAAAAACGTGAGTTTAAACTAACCCTGAAATTTAAAGTGTTTTGGCCTGATCTTTTTTTACAGTGTAGCAGACTGATAAAACCAGATTTAGAGCAACTTTTTTTGAGCAGTATCAGCTCCGAGTGACCACGTCTGTCAGCCGGCTGCTGCTGGCTTTTCGAAGGTCGTCCTGGAAGCTGAACTTTTGGTTTTTGAGGTTCGAAGACTTTCTAATATTTTCCGGATCGTTTCAGGACAGTTTAGTTCAGGGATCTGCAACCTTTACTATCAAAGGAGCTGTTTGGTCTCACCTCACCTGGATTAAAGTCAGTCCAGAGCCACAAAATCAACTTTAATCCAGGTGAGGTTCTACAATTCTACAATTTCATTTAGAAAATGAGTCAGAGTCCGAGACTTTCTGATCTGACCCCTGAGGACAAAGAGGAGAAGGGTCAGATTAAGTGCCAAAGTGTTCCCTGAACAGGTGAGTCTTCAGACCTCTCTTAAAGTAGAACGGGACTCTGCGTATCGTAATGAGTTGGGTAATTCATTCCACTATTTTGGTACAACAGAGGAGAAGAGTCTGGCTAGAGATTTAGAGCCATGCTGGGCTGGGAACACCAGGCGTCTCTCACAGGCAGAGCGTAGAGGGCGGGAACGAGTGTAGACCTGGATGAGGGACTCCAGGTAGGAAGGAGCCGTTCTTGTCACTGTTTTATGAGCCAGAAGAAGAGCTTTGAATTTGATTGGAGCTGCCACTGGGAGCCAGTGAAGAGAGATTAACAGCTGGGTGAGGTGTGCTGTTTTGGGCTGGTTAAAGACCAGACGTGCTGCTGCGTTCACGATAAAGATGAGACGGTGAATAAAATTTGACATATAGTTAAAACAGACTGAATAATCATCCAAACAATGAGCTCTTTGAATTTTTGAAGTTGTAGAACTACAAAAAGATGACATGCATTAATAATGTGGCTCAACTTAGGCTGACAGAATAAAAACCCCTCCTTTCTTCCAGATTTGTCTTTTTGTTTATTTATTTATCCTACCAGGGGTGTGAAACTTGAGGTTAGCATGAGGTAAAAGGAGAGTTGTTGTTGTTGTTGTTGTTGTTGTTGTTTATACACTCGACATTTGGTTAAAATAAGGAGGACAGCTGAGCGAGCGTGTGTGTGTGTGTCAGGATGAAGCGTTCTGTAATTTGTGTTTTTGGTGCATGAATCTGATTCATGTAGGTGGAGTACGTTACCGCTGTGCGAGGACAGTGTATCTGAGCGTACCACTCCTGGCAGTACAGACACACCTGCACGCCCTGACCCAGGAAGAGACACACCCACATGATGACGTTGAAGATGGGACTCTGCCGCTTGTCGTTCATGGTGAAGTTGAACACCACTGAGGGAGGGCAGAATCAGGAGGGGGGGGGTCTGTTAATGGTTGTTTGTTTAGTCAAAGCCTTGCTGCAGTTAAATTTTAACAGTTTGTTTGTGTTTTCAGAGGAACAGAGACACAGGAGCAGGAAATTACATCTTCAGATAATCACGTTTGAGCCCCAGAGGAGAGGACAATAAGCGTCCTCTGAGCAGAGCCACTAAACCAGCGTGAGAGTGAATCTTTTCAGCTTTAGCTCGAAGCTTGAAGGCGGTGTGGAGGCTTCATTTACATATTTTAACAAGCAGCTCAGAGACACGGCTTCAGCACAGTAATGAGGCTCTGTGCAGACCATTTCTTTTTCCTCTCTGCATCTTAAAAAAAATCTTCTCCTGCTCATTTCTGAAACGGTGTTATTGTTAAAATGCTTTTTTTCAGCTGCAGGTCAGAGCACTGAGTCCTGCTCCCTGAGTAATGAGTGTAACAGTCACCTCCAAAGACGGCGAAGAGAGAGAACATGACGGGGTAAAAGAAGCCAAAGCCCATGGCCAAGGCGTACTCGTGGACGACGGCAGAGACGATGAACACCGAGAGCATCGCAGCTGTTCGGAATTTCCTTTTTGACAGCTGCAGGGATCAGAGACAGAAAACAGAGGGGGGGGCTCAGAGGTCAGAGGTCAGGCTGGTTCAGAGGGATTTGTGTCGCTAGAATTACAGGATGAGTGTTAAACTACTTCACACACTTCATAAGGGGAAAATCCACCACTGTCCCTTCACTCATTATTTATTATCACTCTGCTCACCAGGAGGAAGTCTCTGTAACCATAGTAATAGAGCCAGTCATGAACCACCACATTCCAGGTCCGGTAATAGTTGGCGAAAGAAGTCGAGTTCCACCAATCCTGAAAATTCAACACAGGATTAAAATGAGTTTGGATCAAAATCAAGTCAGAAATAAAAAGCAGCTCCACGGTTACAGCAGAAAGAATTAGACTGTTTGTTTTTAGCCTTTAGCTCATGTTTTAGCCTTTGGCCCATGTTTTAGACTTAAGCTTGTGTTCTAGCCTTTAGCTCAGATTAGCTTTTAGCTTGTGATTTAGCCTTTAGCTTGTGTTTCAGCCTTTAGCTCATGTTTTAGCCTTTATCTTGTGTTTCCGCCTTTAGCTTGTTTAAGCCTTTAGCTTGTGTTTTAGCCTTTAGCAAGTGTTTTAGCCTCTCGCTCGTGTTTAAGTCTTTAGCTTGTGTTTCCGCCTTTAGCTCATTTTTAAGCCTTTAGCTTATGTTTTAGCCTTTAGCAAGCGTTTTAGCCTCTCACTCGTGTTTAAGTCTTTAGCTTGTGTTTTAGTCTTTAGTCTGATTTTTAGTCTTTAGCAAGTGTTTTAGCCTCTAGCTCATGTTTTAGCCTTTAGCTTGTGTTTTAGCCTTTAGCTCATGTTTTAGCCTCTAGCTCATGGTGTAGCCTTTAACTTGTGTTTTAGACCTTAGCCTGTGTTTCCACCTTTAGCTCATGTTTAAGCCTTTAGCTTGTGGTGTAGCCTTAAGCCCATGTTTTACACCCAAGCTCATGCTTTAGCCTTTAGCTTGTGTTTTAGTCTTTAGCTTGTGTTTAAGCCCCTCGCTCATGTTTAAGTCTTTAGCTTGTGTTTTAGTCTTTAGCCTGTTTTTTAGCCTTTAGCAAGTGTTTTAGCCTCTAGCTCATGTTTTAGCCTTTAGCTTGTGTTTTAGCCTTTAGCTTATGTTTTAGCCTCTAGCTCATGGTGTAGCCTTTAACTTGTGTTTTAGACCTTAGCCTGTGTTCCCACCTTTAGCTCATGTTTAAGCCTTTAGCTTGTGGTGTAGCCTTAAGCCCATGTTTTACACCCAAGCTCAAGCTTTAGCCTTTAGCTTGTGTTTTAGCCTTTAGCTTGTGTTTTAGCCCCTCGCTCGTGTTTAAGTCTTTAGCTTGTGTTTTTGTCTTTAGCCTGCTTTTTAGCCTTTAGCAAGTGTTTTAGCCTCTAGCTCATGTTTTAGCCTTTAGCCTGTGCTCTTTCTCCTGTTTTTCTTTCTTCTTCTCTTCTGTCTTTTATCTGTCAGTTCAGCTCCAGTCTCCACCATCTTTTTCATTCATCATTTTTTTGAAAAAGAAAAGTTACTGAGGGTCTAACCTTTATAAAAATCAAAAAGTTTGTACATGAAAGCTTCAAGCTCTCTCTCTCTGTATCAATACAAAAAGCTGTGAAGGGCTTGTTGGCCGTTTTTAAGCTAGCTATGCACTGGTATTACTTCCTGGATGTAGCTCTTTCTGAAAGATATAAAATGTGTTTTAATACACAGTGTAAAAATATTTCAACCCTTTAAACTAAACTTTTCAATCAGTGAATTCAGTTTTCAGACTCACCTTTTGGCTAAAAACGACAGTCGAAAACTAGCGTGTTAGCTAAGCTGGAAAAGCAGCATTAGTGTCAGTTGAATTTCCTTTAAACTCCCACAGAACCACACAGATATTAGTAAAACCAGCACGCTGCAACCTTCAGTTTGTGTCTCCAAAGCTCCAAAGCTCAGCTGATATATTTATGACAAGGCTCATCAGCAACCTTAAGTTAACACAGCTCTGAAGTGGAGAGAGAGAGAGAGATAGAGAGCGAGCAGGATGATGTTGGTACTCTCAGCCTTTGCCTTTCATTTTCTTCTTCAAGAGGAAACTGCTTCAGTCAACAGAATCAGTGACAGAGAGCTTTGATCGGGGACCGCTCGCTCACTCCACTGTGTTTTCACTTGGCATCATTAACTGTGTCCCATCTGGAAAAGCAACTAAATCTGCAGGTAATGTGTTGATGGGAGAGTTAAGGCCACACACACACAAAATCAAAATCACACACACCTTGTAGAACATCCTGTCAGCAAAACGCAGCAGCTCCCCGAAGAGGTTGAGCCAGCAGTGCAAGAAGGCGAAGAAACACAACAGCAGGAGCATAATACCTGAGAGAGAGAGAGAGAGAGAGAGAGAGAGAGAGAGGGGGTTATTAGGAGAGCTTTGATTCTGGGCTCTGCTCCCAGCTCTCTGAATCCTGACACTGATGAACTTAAATCAACTCCTAACTCAGAGCTTTTCAATGAAGTGGAGCGATAAATAAAAAACAGTCTTTGATTCGTGCGTCCGAGTCCACAACAACATCCTCGGTCTTTTCAGTGACTTTAAACACACACAGGCTCATCTGTGTCCGTATGAAATGAAGTATTAACCAGCACTGGCTCACTCAGGTGAGAGGTAACAGGTGGAAACAGAAGTGACCTTTAACCTCTGTTTTCTTTTTCACACTTCCTGAGCTCCTCTTCCAAACATGAAGCGGGAAGCTCAGTTTGGCTCGGTACCTGGTAACACTGAGTGGAACACAGCCAGAACCATCGTCCTCTTACTGAAGGGCTGGTTGGTGGAAGGTCTGAAGACCGGGATGCAGAGGCGCACCAGGATGAAGTAGCCGTAAAACAGACACCCCAAGATCTGAAAGTTCAGAGCTGAGCGGTTACACACAGATACAAATCGACCCAAAGCTTCAGATCAGAGAGATGTTTGAGTTCAAACCTTAAAAAAAAAAGCAGTCAAGTTTATTTCTTAGTTAAACTGAAAGATAAAGAGTTACAGTTTGATATTTAACATCCAGGTCAGTAAACCAATGAGGAGTCTCTGCTAAGTGTTTCCTTACCATACCGAGTGTGACGCTCACGTATTTCCACCGTATGTGAGAATTTCTGTGAAAGAGGAAAAGAAACCGTCATCATCTTTGTTATGAATGTTTATCCAGGTCTTTTTAATCCAACAGTACTTTTTTAAAAAAATTTTATGTCTTTTTTGAGCCACGGCTGTCCAAACACTTTTCACGTTTGATTTTGTGAAAATGACAAAGGACCGGCGTCTCTAACTGACATGTTTATTAACTTAATTAAGTCACTGAGTGGAGTCAAACATCCGTGTGTCTGCAGTGTTACATGCTTTTTAAACATCAGCAAACTCTGCTTCAGAGTCTATTTTTTTAAACTTTATTTTTCCCTCAAAACTTCCGCTGTACTTTCACCTGTCTCGTCTGCCGTTCTGTCCTTGACGCATACGCGCAGAAGTGGTAACCGGGGTAACCCGTGATGTCACCTGAAAAGTTATACCCAACAGTATCATGGCTAGCCGGCAACAGAGCTCGAAAGTTTGGGAGCATTTTTCCAAAATAAAGGAGAAAAGTGTGCAATGCAAAATCTGCAAAGCAGAAATGTCCTTCCATGACAGAACGACGGCGATGCACGAGCATCTGAAAAGACAGCACGCCGTGGCTGATTTATTTTCTGACGAAGAATGACAATCTCGGTAAGCTAATTGGCTAGTTGGCTGCTAACATTAACGTCAACAGGGAGCTACCTACTTAATAGCGATGTCATGTTTGAATAGAAAATTGGTACATTAAAAAAAATGTCAGAAATGCTGCTACAAGCTGCAAAGTTCATTAAAAGCTGAATGAACTATGATATTAACTGTCTTCATTTTTAGTTAGCACATACCTTAAACACTTGAAGCTGGAAGCTAATGATGTTAGCTGTATGCTGGTGCAATAAGCTGCAATTTATGTATGATCCGAATAGTCGACTAATCACAAAAAATAATCTGTGACTAGTCGATTATTAAAATAATTGTATGTGGCAGCCCTACTTCAGACCAGGAAAAATGTTCTCCATTAGGGGGCGATATGGGACAAATATGTCAGCGTGTTTTTATGGCAGGATCAGGATCTGGATTTGATCAGGACTGATTTTCAAATTCAGACTATTTTGACCTGCAAACAACATTTTTAGACCCAAATATTTTTTGAATATGTTTTTGAATTTCATGTTCTTGAGTTTCTGCAGAGTGTATAAAGCTAAAGCACATGGAGCTTAGTGAAAGCAACTTGATATACTTTGTTTTGTTTTTGTTTTTTATGTTTTTTTTTTTTTTTTTACGCACCTGACATAAAATGTAAATGTACATATAGAACATGATTCATTTCAGTGACATAATTAATAAATTGTAAGATGAAAGCTGCGGGCCGTCTGAAAATGCACCTTAGGCCACAACAGATCTCTGGCTAAGTCCCGCCCTCAAACATGATGAGCCAATCACAGCGCTTGTATCCATTCCCATTTATGCAGAAAGTCAGTTTTTGTTCAATTTTTTGAGGTTTTTCTGAGATTTGAAGTTTAAAAACAGTCAAACTGTGTTCATGGGGTTCATGAAGCTCTGACACAAGGTATCCTGAGAGGCTGGGTGACGGGATGTATTTTTAACCCTTTCCTTAAGTCACATCTCAACCATGAAAAGTGTCTTTGGATAAAGTTGTGAGATCATCAACTAAACGTGAGTAAAATGAACGAGGATGTTTACGTCTGTTCTAAGGTGAGTCAACATCATATGTGAGGCAACATGTTGTCACTTCGCTGTACAGAAATATAAAGTTATCTTTAACATCTCTAACTTTAGTTAAAGTTAGGCTAGTGTTAGCCTAGCGTTAGCTAAAGCTATCCTACCGTTAGCCTAGCGTTAGCCTAACGTTAGCTAAAGTTAGCCTAATGTTAGCCTAGCATTAGCTAAAGTTAGCCTTCTGTTAGCCTAGCGTTAGCCTAACGTTAGCTAAAGTTAGCCTAGCGTTGGCCTAACGTTAGCTAAAGTTAGCCTACCGTTAGCCTAGCGTTAGCTCCTAGCTGTGTTGTTTGTCATGTCTCTTTGTCTGTTGGAGTTCATTGGTCTGTTTTGTTCTAGTTTTTGTTCTTTGGTGATTGTCCATCATTGTTAGCTGTTGTCCAAAGGGCTCTAGTTAAGCTAACGTTAGCTTCTGGAGCTTAGCTTCGTTAGCTTATCTGTAATAGCCCAGATAACAAAGGTTGTCAAACGTTCTGCTGAATGATTCAGTGTAAATACTGTAGCTCCAAACTAACAGAGACACTCTTGGTAAAGACGGTAAAAAGGAGGTTAGAAGGAGGGGGCGGGGCTTAGCTGTCTGCAGTCAGACCGCAGCAGCTCTAACGTGTCTAATGTCTTACAGGAGGACACTTTGGCTCTTATTGAATTTATGTTTATAAAGGAGACGTCTTTAGGTTGCTGTTACAGCAGGATGTCACTCCTCTCCTCTTCTGTCAGACAACATTAACACACCTGTCTGTTTCATGTCAGGTTAGCATGAGCTGAAAGGACCCCGGTCAGGGTGGAACTCGTCTTACCGAGGGTACGATTCTCTGTAGATGAGCGTAGGACAGAAGAGGAAGTACAGGTAGCTGGACAGTGAGGGGAATCTGGGACTGTGGCCTGAGGAGCAAACACAACAGTTAGTGATTTAGTGATTTCTGACCCATTCCTGCACCTTCATTCAGACAGCTTCAAAAAATGGCTTCAGTACGACACAGGTGGAGGTGAATTGCTTCATATCTTTGCATGAAATTTCCTGCCTCAAATCTGAGATAAATTATTAGCTGCGCTCCCATCTGCCTTCGACTTTTACTTTCTGGACCTTTTTGAGAGCAGAAATCAGCATGTTTCGTTGCAAACTGCGCTCAAGTGAATCATAAAAAACTTGTTTAAATCTCGTTTTGTGTGTGTTCAAACTGGAGCAGAGCAGCAGGTGGTGTTTTTTTTTTCAGGCTCTTCAGTCATTTTTCCTGCTTCACTGCTGTGAGTGAGTAAAACAGGAGCAAAAATCTTCACCGCTAACAAGCTTCCTCTGCAGGATCCCAGCAGGCTGCTGGTGCTCCAGCGTCTTCATTGTTTGTGGGCGTTTCTAGCGTTAGCTATAACTTCGGCGTGGATCGTGAGGTGGCAGCCTGCTGAGCTGCTCTCTGAGTCATTGTTCTCAGTGCTTGTAGACGCCACAGCAAGAAATGAAGCTGCTTGAGGAGTTAATACACCTGACATCAATACGCTACCTTCCTTTGGTGGATGCTGGATGATAACGGGGGCTGTTTCTCTCATGAAGGAGTAGCTCTTCATCAGGAATCGAACCTGAGGAGAACGGACGCAGATATGAGGTGAAATAAGAACAAAACATTACAAACCAAGACGTGACCTCCGTCAATCAACGGAGCAGCAACAGTTTCTCTCTTCAGATTTGTTTTAACTTTTTTAACTTTTTGTCATTGTAACTATGCTGTTCTTTTTAAGTTGTCAGAGAGAAGAGAGATCTGTGTTTTTCTCTGCTGAAAATGATTTCTGTGATTAATTTAGTAGTGATGGTGGAGACTGGAGCTGAACTGACAGACAGAAAAAGGACAGAAGAGAAGAAGAAAGATAAACAGGAGAGAGAGAGAGCACGAGCTAGAGTCTAAAACATGAGCTAAATGCTAACGCACAACAAAAGGCTAAAACATGAGCTAAAGGCTAAAACACAAGCTAAAGGCTAAAACACAAGCTTGAGTCTAAAATATGAGCTAAAGGCTAAAACACAAGCTTAAGTCTAAAATATGAGCTAAAGGCTAAAACACAAGCTAAAGTCTTAAACACAAGCTATAAGTTAAAATGCAAGCTAAAGGCTAAAATGCAAGCTTAAGTCTAAAACTCGAGCTAAAGGCTAAAACATGAGCTAAAGACTAAAACACAAGCTTAAGTTTAAAACACGAGCTAAAGGCTAAAACACAAGCTAAAGTCTTAAACACGAGCTAAAGGCTAAAACAAGCTAAAGTTTTAAACACAAGCTATAGGTTAAAATGCGAGCTAAAGGCTAAAATGCAAGCTTAAGTCTAAAACTCAAGCTAAATGCTAAAACATGAGCTATAGGCTAAAACACAAGCTAAAGTCTTAAACACGAGCTAAATGCTAAAACACAAGCTAAAGTATTAAACACAAGCTAAAGGCTAAAACATGAGCTAAAGGCTAAAACACAAACTTAAGTCTAAAACATGAGCTAAAGGCTAAAACACAAACGTAAGTCTTAAACACGAGCTAAAGGCTAAAACACAAGCTAAAGTCTTAAACACAAGCTATAGGTTAAAATGCAAGCTAAAGGCTAAAATGCAAGCTTAAGTCTAAAACTCAAGCTAAAGGCTAAAATGCAAGCTTAAGTTTAAAACTCGAGCTAAAGGCTAAAATGCAAGCTAAAGGCTTAAACATGAGCTAAAGGTAAAAAACTTGTGATATTAAGAAAGGAAAAAAAGTCTGTGTGATTGGCAGGTGACCAGTCCAGGTTGCACCCTGCCTATCACATGAAGACAGCTGGGACAGACTCCAGACACCCACCACCCTGACCAGGATGAGAGGGACAGAAGATGGATGGATGAAAACAAAAATGTTTGCAATTAAAACAAATGTTCAGAATATCTGTTTGTTAGAGTGGGAGTTGTGCCTGACAGTGACAATGAGAAATAGTGCATTATAAATGAATAAAGGACAGGTGTCTCTGGGGGGTCAGGGGGGGCTTGCTGATGAGACCGGCTGCAGATGGGAGGGAATGGTTTTTGTTTTTTTGGTGGTGTGAGGTTTTGGTCCTGATGGGACGCAGCCTCCTGTCAGAGGATAGTCTGACTTACTGCGTCTTCTGCTTTGACCCAGGACGGAGCTCAGTCACAGGAACAGAGAACAAAAACACTCAATCTGAGAGTAAAACACAATCATCCAGATGAGCTTTATTAAGGATGGATGTGAGACTTTAAAGCAGCCGGACTGGACGCAGGTCAGCTGGACCAGTGCTGAGTTTCCCACATCGTCTGAGCTCCAGGATTATCTCGCTCCCTTGAATGGAGCGGAACTGATCTCAGCACTCAGATGGGGTTTTTTTTGGGAGGCTGTGGTCGGAGCAATAAAGAGGATGAGGAGGTATTACAGCGAGCAGCGTGGCTCATGATGCCCCCTCATTGGCTTCACTCACATCTTCTGTCTCTTTGGTGCTTTTCCAGCTGGACGTCTCCCATCTGTGGTCAGTAAGCGTTACAGCTGCTGGTGCTGATGAAGGGCTGCGTTTATAATTTACATATCCAATAATATGACCCGCTTTTCCAGCACAGCTCCTGACTATTAACACTTCATATGCTGTGGATTTATTCTGCTGGAGTTGAAGTTGGATAAAAACACTTTGATGATGCTGCAGGAGGTTTTACAGGGAAGTTTAAAAACTCTGAACGATGTGAGCTCGGTCAGGCTCTGGTTTTTATATCGTATGTCTTCATGTAGAGAAATGACGGCCATCATGTTCCCAAATCGTAAACAAAACTACACACTCACAAACACACACACACGCACCTGCTCCAGGATCACGATGAACCGAGAGGCCGGGGGCAGCTGGTTGTGTACGACCACGTGAACGGGGTAGTGTCCCAGTACATACATCTGCACCACAGACAGGACGAAGCCCACGCCGAGGGACAGACCCAGCTTAGAGGGGACTCTGTGGTACCAAGACCCCCAAAGCACCAGGGAGCAATAGGGAACAAACAGGGTGTAGGTGAACATCACAAACCAGGCCACCGTGACGGTCCCCAGCTTCCCAAAGGCGAAGACCAGCAGGTCGAACTCCAGAACCAACCTGAGACCAAAGGAAGAAAAATTAAAAATTAATGTAAGACTGTGGGGGGGCGCTGTGGAGCTGCTGAACAAGATGGCCACTAAAAAAGTCCCTGTAATACACGCCCACATGATGCCAAAACAGGCAACGAGTGAAGACTGTGGTACTGGTTCATGGTCGCGCAGCTCTCAGATGCCGAAAAGCACTCCTTTGAAAAATACGCCAATCATGCTAGCCACGGATGCTACAAACAACAAGGCTAACTCTCGAAGCGACCTAGCTGCAGTGCTAAGTGAGCTGCACCAATATCACCCCAACGAACACCAAAATGGACAGGAGGCAGGCTCGACACACTTGAAGAATGCAAAACTGAGATGAACCAGTCTGAGGGGCAAGAAGGTCTTGCTGATTTAAAGCAGGACATCTCTGCTAATGCTACATGGCTAACAGACACTAAAGGCCACATTGGAGCTACCAAGGATAGTTTGGAGGGTATGAAAGCTGCCGCTTCAAAGGAAATCGTCCATTTGGAGTCAAAGATGGAGTATTTGGAGAATAGAGGATTCTAAAAGTAGTCTGGGAGGTCGAGCCTTTAGTTATCAGGCTCCTCTTCTCTGGAATCATTTACCGGCTGAGGTTCGGGGAGCAGACACCCTCTTTACTTTTAGGAGTAGACTTAAAACTTTCCTTTATGATAAAGCTTATAGTTTGAGCTGGATCAGGTCTGAACCAGCTCTTAGTTATGCTGCTATAGGTTTAGACTGTCCGGGGGGGAACTGAAACACAAGGCTCCTGTTTCCCTCTCTTCTCTATCTGTCAGTCTAACTTCTAATCTTAATGTCCCATTAAAGTTATTAACCATGGATCTCTCTGGGAGTCTCTGAGTTTGTCTGTTAGGTTCTTTGGATTGTTGCTGTGGACGGCCTGCTGCCATGGACCTGACAGACTCCAGCTGCTACGGCTTCTTACAGTTACAGTTTCTCCGTGATCATCTCTACAACACAGAAATATGGACTCTGTGTTTAAGTCCCCCCCCTCTCTCTAATCCCAACACAGTCTCCTCAGATGTCTGTCTAACATGAGTCTGGTTCTGTCCGAGGTTTCTGCCCGTTAAAGGGAAGTTTTTCCTCTCCATTGTAACTTGCTAAATATTGCAAAGGTCTGTACTCATGGTGGATGAGATCAGACTTCTTATCTTGTCTTGATGTTGGGTTTCTGTTAATGAAATTTTATTACCATTTACAGGTCTGGACCTGTTAACGCTTGGAAAGCATCTTGAGATAACGTTTGTTATGAATTGGCGCTATATAAATAAAGATTGATTGATTGATTGATTGAAAGGTACTCAGCCCATGCTTAGCTACCGACCTGGCTGGAACCTGAGGCCACCAACAAGTCATTCACTTTGGAAAGGGCACATCGGACACCAGCAAGACCAAGACCGGACCAAAATAGAGCAGTACTCCTTCCTTTCCTGTGCTTGCAAGACCTTGAATTTGTGTTTCGCACAGCCAAACAGCGAGTGATTACCCACGGGGGCCACAAGATCCTCCTTCCACAAGACTTTTCAGCTGGAACCATGAAAAAAATGTAAGACTGTAAAATTGAAGACACTAATTTGCTGCGCTGAGGTTTGTTTCATCGACTCAAACTGAGGCAGCTTTTAATTTTATGAAAGGAAGAAAGGACGGGCTTCAATGAGCAGCAGACAGAGAGGAATTTATCAGCTACTCTTTCATTACTCTTCCCATCAGAGAAAGGCCCTCTGGTGTCAGAATAATAGATCTTTAACATCCAGTCAGTGCAGCGTGTCCAAGGACTTCAGGTATTCAACACCTGAAAGTGAGACATTAGTTTATTTCATCCACATATGAAAATCAATGGAAACAGAATCTGTTAAAAATCACCCGCCAGCACTCGCTCCACAGGGAGACACCAGAATCAAACTCACAACCCTGAGACTGCAAACAGCAAGCAAATCATTACAGAGCAGCCGCTGAAAACTCAGAGGATCGATCGCTCTGTCCGCCTGCTGCCAGAGACCAGGCAGGAGTTTCTAAAGCTTTCAGGGTCCTTAGATCCAGTTCAGGGTCAGAGAGTTTCACACATGTGAGTCACGTGGTCACACTGACCTCCCCTGGTCGATGTAGTCCACAGCCAGCGTGCTCATGAAGAAGATGAAGAGGACAGCGATGAACATGTGGTAGATGGTCCTGATGTGGCTGATCTCAAAGAGCTCGCTGATGAAGAGGAGGAAACAAAGACACAAACGGTTCGTCAGAGCTCCGATTTTACAGTTCGAGGTGTTTTAGACACTGAAGGTCTAAATCAGACGTTCATACGTACTCCAGCAGAGAGGGTCTGTCCACGAACACTTTACCATCGTCCATCCTCTGAGAACTAAACCCAGAGACACAGACACAAACACGTGTTACACTAAAGCCAGGGTAAACGATCTGTACAGGTGTTAACACCTGCGGAAGTATCTCACCTGGACGGGGATTTCTTCGTCTTTCCGTTCAGCGCTGCTTGGGTTCGTGTGAAAGGCTGAATGGACTCAGTCAGAGCTTTGTCCAGGATGTGACCGAGCTGATCTTGGACCTGCTGCAGAGCTTTCAGCTTCACCGCCTGCAGGAGGACACACACACACACACACACACACACACACACACACACACACACACACACATACACACACACACAGATGTTTTTGTATTTGCACCATCAGAAGGACTGAGTCCAGACAGAGGATCAGACGGACGGCTCACCTGAGCGTGTTTCTCCCACTGCTGCAGATCCTCCGGCTGTGAACCAGCTGCAGAGAGGAGTACATCCATTCAGACACATGAGGATGAAAACACACACACACACACACACACACGCACACACACACACAGCCCACTGTTCAAAGGTTGATCACTGAACACACCCTGACTGGAGATCTCCTCGGCCTGATTGGCCCGGATGTTTCGGTGGCACAGCCCGTTTAGTGGCTCTGCAGACGTCATGGTCAGAGCTGGACCGGGCCGGAGCGCTCAGGAGGACGATCCTGTGCAAAACCAAGAGCGCGTTGTTCTAATATTTCACACAACATTGTACAAAACTTGTGTTAATATTTGCTCTCAAGTTTTGGTGGTTGAGTGCCGTCATGGATTTGGTGATTTAATGCAAAATATATATATATATATATATATATATATATATATATATATATATATATATATATATATATATATATATATATATATATATATATATATTGGGTTTTCTCACTTTTTTTCATCTTTACTTTATTAACAATCAACTATGGCCCCAAATACGACGGAGGATTAAGGCCATGTTTCACTTATATAAATAAAAAGTCATATATTTTCAACCTTTCAGAATAAAGTTTGTTTTTTATCCATAACTGAAATAAATTCATGAATTTAATCTCTTTAATTTCTGACTTTATTTTTGTATATTTATGGCATTTTCCAATAAATCTTTCACATTTTTCTTGTAAATTTATGACTTTATTCTCTTAATTTTTTTTTAGTCTTATTTTTTTTTTTTAAAAACATGGCCCTGATCCTCTTTCATACCCCGGTTATGTTTGGGTTACGTTATTCTATTTTTAAAATGTTGTTAATCAACACCAAAACCTACTGCACACATATCTGTCTGTTTGTATAGATTTATAATCTAAGTCTAATCTAATCTAATAATAATAATAATAATAATAATAATAATAATAATAATAATAATAATAATAATAATAATAATAAATGTTTTTAATAAGCACCTTTCAGGTCACTCAAGGTCACTTTACAGATGAAAACAGTTCAGCAGTTCATTAAATATCAATATATAAAACAGCAGAATAAGAGAAAACAAAACAAGGAAAAATACAGAAATACAAACATGATAAAACAGATCCAGTAAAATGCAAAGAATAGTCAGTTAAGCTGAGAGAAATCAGGGAAGGCTTGTTTAAAAAGTCTTTAGTTTGGTTTTCGAGGCAGTGAGGATTAGGCCCTGATGCAGTTCTTGAGGTAGGACATTCCAGAGTTTGAGGCCAGCTACGCTAAAGGCTCCGTCACCCATAGTGCTGAGCCTGGAGGAGGGAACAGAGGCGCAGGGCTTCAGAGGAACACAGGGGACGACTAGGAGCGTACGGACAGAGGAGGGTGCCGGGCCGTGGAGAGATTTGTAGACAAGCAGGTTTGTTTTGAAGGTGATCCAGTGTTTGACTGGGAGCTATTACAGTAATCCAGCTGGGCAGTAATGAAGGTATGTATAAGCATCTCTGCAGCAGTGTGGCTGAGCGTGGTGCAGAGTCTGGATATGTTCTTCAAATGAAAAGAGGCCGTTTTGGTTATATTTCTGATGTGTGAGCTGATGACGTGATGAAACCAGGGATGGAAATTTTCATTAGCGAGACCTTGTGTAGTGTAGCTGGGGATGCGATGAGTAGGGCTTCCGATTTTTCCTGATTGAGCTGTGAGTAGTTGGTGGTCACCCAGTTCTTAATATCATGTAAGCAGTCAGTCAGGTTGGGCGGCAGAAGGGAGTCAGAGGGCTTTGTGTGGATGTAGAGTTGAGTGTCATCAGCGTAACAGTGAAAGTTGAGGTCATGTTTTCTGATGATCTGTCCCAGGGGGAGGATCTAGATAACAAAAAGAAGTGGTCCAAGGACTGAACCTTGGGGGACACCTTGTTAGAGGATGGTGACTGGAAGTTGCCAATAGATAGGAACTAATGTCGTTCAGTGAGGTAGGACTTAAAGCAGAGTAGTGGGGGGTTCACACACATTCAACCAAAAGTCAAGTTCTGATTCATACGGAGGAAAACAGTCACTTTAGGGTCATTTTTGGATTATCATGATGAAGGTTTGGGGAAGCAGAGGTGCCATGGGACAAGTTTGAAACAGAAGACACACCCCCTGAAGTCCTGGTTTGTATCTGTGGAGTCCTGAAGGCCGTCAAGGCCACGGCTGATCCAGTGAACCTGATCTGAACCCACACATGGTTCATTTCATGGTGGTCAGAGGTGTATAAAAACTGTGGGTCATTGCCCCATACGGTGTGCTGATGTTCCTTCAGATTAAATCACACAGCTAGCTGCTGTCAAGTAGCCTCATGCTAACAGAGTATTAACGCACCAGAGGATCTGCTTCCTCTTTGAACCTCAGACTGAAAAACTTCACTCACTCCTGCACCGAACACAGAAACACGTAGATCAGGGTTTTGACCTGGGGTTACCTTTCAGTCTTTACCATAATAAGGGTGTTATCAGCAGTCACCGTAACCTCAGGCTCAGCACTCATAAAGCCGTGCTGCCTGTTTGCTGTTTAAGTTCACACACATGCAGATCAGATAGACGAGCAGATAGAGTGACGGGCGGACTGTGATAACTCCACAGAGCGCTACGGGACCCAGAGTGACCTGGTTTACTAATCCCTGCTGTTTGATCAGGCCTCAGGAGAAACGTCAATACAGCAGATAAGCTGTGCATAGACGTGCAGATGATTCACCGCGCTGAATGGACGGCGATGACAACAACATGTTTATGAGCAGATGAAGTCTGACGCAGCCGCTCTCTGAATGTTGAGACTGAGGTGGAGCTGGATCATGCTCGGTCATGTTTCAGGACAACAGATTTATTGGATTGTCCTCTTTTACGTCTGGTCTTTTTAAGCCTTTCTGGCTTCACTTCTCTTTGGCTACAACGAAGAACTCAGAGCTGTAAATAAATAAATAACGGCTGCACATGGCGTCTGTTTTCATCAACAAGTCGTGTTTTCAACAAATAGGCTTGAGTTGACTTTAACAGCACAGAGGAAGTGAGACAGCTGAGCCCTGATGGATTTGTCCTTCACGTGTGTGTAAGCAGAGTTTATTCAAGAAAAAATCCTCTTGTTTATTTTAAATTGATCTGTAGCATTAAAAAACAAATTTTCTTTGATGCTTTAGTTTGTTTTAAATGCTATGAAGAGAGGCATCAGTGATATTTTCAGCCCTCACTGCAGCTTTAAAGCTCCTGCAGGAAACTTTAGCTCTTTGTGAATTTTGGCGCCCTCCTGTGGTGAAAGTGGTGCATTTATCTCTGTTATTTTTTAACCTGTGAATGTGCAAGTAGGTTCTTTTTTATTTAACAAAATATCAAATATCTCATTTTTGCCTCAGATTTTTTTTGCCTCAGATTTTTTTTCTTTTTTTTTCTTTTTCATTTTTTAATCTATTATTTAGATTATTTTTCTTACTAACAAAATATCTCATTCTGCTTTACCAGTCAAATTTTTCACTCAGAGATTTTTTTTTGCCTCAGAATTTTTTTTTCTTTTTTTTCTTTTTCATTTATCTAATCTATTATTTATTTATTTTTTACTAACAAAATATCTCATTCTGCTTTACAAGTCAAATTTATCACTCATAGAAAAATTTTTGCCCCAGAAATAAAAGTTTTTCCTTTTTTATATATTTTTTTCATTTATTACTTTGATTATTTTTTTACTAACAAAATATCTCATTTTGCTTTACAAGTTAAATTTATCACTCATAAAGATCTTTTTTTGCCCAAGAAATAAAAAAGTTTTTCCTTCTTTTTAATTATTTTTATCTATTACTTGAATTTTTTTTTTACTAACAAAATACCTAATTTTGCTTTGCCAGTCAAATTTATCACTCATAAAAAAAATTTTGCCCCAGAAACAAAAGTTTTTCTTTTTTCATATTTTTTCATCTATAACGTTAATTGTATTTTACCAACAAAATATCTAATTTTGCTTTACAAGTCGAATTTATCATTCATAAAGATTTTTTTTTGCCCCAGAAATAAAAAAGTTTTTCCCTTTTTAATGTTTTTTATATATTACTTTTATTATTTTCTTTACTAACAAAATATCTTATTTTGCTTTACAAGTCGAATTTATCATTCATAAAGATTTTTTTTTGCCCCAGAAATAAAAGTTTTTCCCTTTTTAATGTTTTTTATATATTACTTTTATTATTTTCTTTACTAACAAAATATCTTATTTTGCTTTACCATTCAAATTTATCACTCATAAAGAATCTTTTGCCTCAGATTTTTTTTTTTTAAATGTTCAAACTGCAGTTCCTTCAGTGTCCACTTGAGGCTTCCTTTGAGAGCCACACAGACACACATTTAAAAAAGATTATCTTTACAGCAAAATTTTAATGTTTACTTCCTGTTTAAAAAAATAAATAAAATAAAAATAACATCGTCTGATAGCTGTTTTCTCTATCCAAACTCAATAAAAGGATTGATTTAGTCATAATTTAAATTTTTTTCATTAAAAGTACAAGTTTTGCGTAATTAGGGACACAACTTGACCATCATTCTGCAGCTGTTAGCGAGGAGGCTAAATGCTTCCTTACAGTAAAGAAGACGTTAGCATTTCCATACATGATGTCACAGAGACTCCTCTCATGTATCACAGTTTATAATCACAGCTGAAGAAAATAAAAACCTCCATCAGGATCATTTTCTTCTCAGAGCTGACAAACGGTGTCAGTGAGTTTTGTTCCAGCTGTCACAGTTTGAAGAATTAAAGTTCAACCTTTTCAACTCAAACTGTCTGTAGAAACCACAGATTTCACTTCCTGAAACAGACAGATTCAATGATGATGTCTGAGAGGGATGGACCCTGGTCTCAGATCTGTACTCACACAGTCTGGTGGCCTCGGGCTCAGGCAGCGGCGCTCAAACTGAGGGTCTGATCCGGTCGATGCTTCCTGCTCAGAGAGAGCTGCTGGAGTGGTTTTGAGTGACTCACAGCTTTTATGATCACCTCCTCTTCTTTTCCTCAGCTGCTTCTTTGCACTTTGAACCTTTTGGCTCCTGGACCCTGGACAGGACAGGCCCTGAGCTGTCCAACCTCCCGCTCTCAGCTCCTCGGCTGAAAGGGTTCATCATAAAGAGTTGGATGAATCACTGGGCTGATTTATTGGCTTCTATGTACTTTATATGTCTTATCTGAAAAGGTTCGTCTCTAGAGGCTCTCAGTCATGTCAAAGGTTTTCAACAAGGACTCACCAGAAAGAATAACGAAGAATAAAATCCAAAGAACATTTTACTCTTCAATGCATTTTTGTCTCTTTCACTAAAAATCTCATTTTGCTTTATTTGGATGTTTGACCTTCACTTTGCAAAAGTTTTCCAGAGCTCACCATCAATCACTGAGTGAGAGGAAGAGACTTTTCAAACAGTCAGTTAAAGTTAATGATTGCTGGACGGCATCTATGGTGGTCAATCAGAATTTAAAGGAGGGCCACGAAGGCCTCCTTTAAAATCTGAAAGTTGGAAACTTTCCAGTGAAATTTTCAGGAGTTAACAAGAATTAATTTATACTCAATATACATGAATAGATATTAAACATTTTGGGTTTATAATAAGCAGATATGCAAACACGTCTGATGCAATATTTTTTAAATGGTATTAAAAAGAAAAATTCTGGTAATTTTCTGGAACTTTCCCTAACTGAGTCTAACGGTCATGAACAGCAGCATAAATATTTGTCATAATCGAACGTACATGTAGATACGTCTGATAAAACGTTCATATTTTTAAGAAAAATTCTCTTAAGTTGACGACAAAATAACCCTGAAAATTTCAAACATTCCTGAGCTTAAATACCTGTGTGAATTTTAAGGAAACTTTCTTGAAATTTACCCAGAATGCTCCACTCCATTTGCATCCCTGAGCCCACTCAGACCTCGGTCACAGTCTTCATCCCCTCTCCTCTTTTCCCTGACGTGTCTTGGATTCACATTTCCGTGGAATGATTCTTCATACACTGCAACAGTCACGGCAGTCTATATGTCCCCTCTTTCTTAGCTCCACTACATGCTGTTTGTTACCGTGGAGACGAAGCAGATGCAGAGGAGATGACGTCACAGTGGGAAGAGCAGCCGGCCGTGTGTGATGTCATGAAACTAAAGGAGCAGAAGCAGAGCAAAGGTGGTTCTCTGTGCAGCCAGACGGCCTGAGTTCAAACCAGGGAAGTCTGTTCAGTGACATCATGAAGGTCATGTGATCCGGGGTAACGGGTCGTCCACTCTGTTTGTTTGTCCTGATGCTGGTGTGCTAACCTTTCTCTCACTTGGAGCGTGTTAAACTCTGTTTAGAGTCGTCCTTCTTTACCACATGTGGGCTGGACACAAGCAGGACCAACAGATCCGTCTGTGGTTCTGTCTGTGGCTCCGTCTGTGGCTCCTCCTGAAATCCTGAAACGTTTATTTCATTCAGATAAAAAGACTTTTGTGAACCACTTTAATCTCTGGATTCAGAGGTTTGAATAAATACTGAGCACTGAGGATAAATCACATCACTGTGACAAATTTCTGCTCCTACCGCCAAAACTTAAAATATAGCTGAATAAAAATGTTAAAAAAAAAAAAAAAAAGCTAAATTTCTAAAAATTTCACTAGATTATTTCCATCTTTGAAAATTTGTGTAATTTTTGTGGACGAGTTCTAAATGAGCTCCTTTGTAAGGTTTTCACTGTTTTACTGAAGCTGACAAATGTGTTCTCTGAGGGGGCGTCATTACTCTACGGCTTCATGATGGAAACCTGAAATCTTTGATGGAAGCTTTTTATGATCTTCAGCTTCAAAAATTCTTTACTCACCTGAAACTACTGATTTTCAGACTTCCATCTGGACTGATTTAATCCACCTACTGTCTCTTTAAGCCACTTTAAAGCACCTCAGAAACACCATTAGCATGCTAGAGTCATTTTAACTGATCTCCTAAAAGAGAAAAGTCATGAAGGACGGTCTCATGTTACGAAGCTCAGAACTGACCTGGAATGGTTCCACTTTGAGGCAACAATCTGAAGCAGATCTGATGTGATGCTCATGTGGCTGAAACATGATTAAAGGATCTCACTGAAGCAGACAGACAGACAGAGTGATGCTCATATGTACACAGGATCATCTTTATTGAAAGGAGATAACAGCGCTGATTCTCAGCGGCTACAGAAGAAGAACAGACTTCATGCACTAAGTCACACGCCATGAACAGACCAACACACACGTGTACAAACAGACGGACATCTCTGCTTCTTTTTTTTAAACCAGCTTCTCATCCTCATCCTTCAGTTCTGCATATTTAAGCTACAGTTTTTTTAACTCTGCCGTCAAACAACCAGACTGAAAATAAAGTCGCACTCAGTCACCCAAACGGTGCCGGCTCAGGACGAAGCCTGAGTGCACGTCAGGAGAGAAACTTTGTTTTTTTTTTTGTGTGTTTTATTGACAGAGGAGGCCGTTCACATTCAGCTCATGGTTTCTGTAGGTTGTGCAAACACGCTCGTCTCCGGTGATAAAGTTTCTACAGTTCAGTGACCTTTTGTTTTCTCTCTTCAGATCAAATCAGCTGACGAGCAGCGTTTGATACTCTGAAAGCTTCAAGAGAAGAAAGACGGGAAAGAAAAGAGATAAAGTGCTTCATGTGCTCATGATGAGCCTCGACATGATAAGAAAATACTGTCTGTGAGCAGCGCCTCAGATCACAGCTTCATCTACAAGAAAACATCTGTTTGTTAGAGGGCGTCAACAAATCACTGACAGACTGACAGACTGACTGACTGACTGACTGACTGACTGACTGCAGTATTTCTGTGCTAAGGGTCCGGATAGTTTGGATCTTTAAAAAAATGACCAATTAAACCCTGGACCTGCCGTGTCTGTCTGAGTGTGTGTGTGTGTGTGTGTGTGTGTGTGTGTGTGTGTGTGTGTGTGTGTGTGTGTGTGTGTGACAGGAAATGATATGCCATGACATCAATTCCTCTCCTTTTAACCCTTTAATTTTCACTTTTTAATTGTATATGGACACAAAGTCCAATTAAATTTTTAACCCTTTAAAGTTCCATCCAAGATAAATAAAATTAAATAAAAATAAATAAAGTTAAAAGAATAAATAAAGTTAAATAAATAAATAAAGTTAAATAAATAAATAAAGCTAAATAAAATAAATAAATAAATAAAGTTAAATAAATAAATAATTAAAATAAATAAATAAAGCTAAATAAATAAATAAGTAAAATAAATAAATAAAGCTAAATAAAATAAATAAAGTTAAATAAATAAAGCTAAATAAATAAATAAATAAATAAATAAATAAATAAAATTTTTATGTTATTGGAGCACTATGATCAGAAACCACAAAATTTATTGAAAAAAATTATAATAATAAAAATCATTTTGAGCTGTAGAGACGATCCAATCGGGTTTTAATCATGAAAAAAATAAGCTCTACCAAACTCTTGAGCTGTTAGTTAAAGGGTTAAATGTTTCTGCGTATCTTTTGTAAATTTTTTTGCCTTCGTTTGGATAAAACAGCTGAAGAGAGACAGGAAGTGAGGAGAGTAAAGAGTCGGGGATGACGCGGCGACGTGCCGTTAGCCGTAGCCGCTAAGCTAACCTGGAACGCCATGAATTTAAAAACCTGCTTTGTGTTTTATTGACGCCCTGTTTACAAAAATATTAACACTGTCATTAAAAATAAGAAGAAAGGATACAGCTCCTGTTTTTTCTCAAGCTACACACACACACACACAGCCTGACTCTCTCACTCTGATTGGCTGATCAGGGTGTAAACAGAGCGTCTGTGCTGTAGTGTTAAGTAACACCATCAATGTGTGTCAGTGACCGTCTCTGCTCAGACTGCACTCAGGTAACCTTACAGGGTCAAAGGTCACACACCCCACTGGCTGATGAGGTGTTTTATCTGTGTATGTGTGTGTGTGTGTGTGTGTGTGTGTGTTTTTCAGGGATGGGACAGGACTGTATCAGCTCCTCGTGACCTAAAGTAACCCCTGACACAAACGTCCTCCATCCTGAGCTTTGGTTTCAGTCTGAGGTGGTTCACAAAGAACCGTGGAGGATTTGCTCACCTCTCACACACACTGAGTGTGTGTGTTCACACAGTTTTCTTTCAGGGACATATCAGTGGGGATCTGAAACAGAGTGAACACACGTACACACCCAAACAACTTAAAGCTCCTCACAGCGTCAGCTCCTGTAAATAAAGTCTTACAGAGAAAAACCATAAACGCTCTTTCAGAGAGAGCGGAGGAGAAACGATACACTTTTCTTTTTAACCTGCAGTATAAAAATAGTTGCTACACTCATCTTTGTTTTCCTTTCTGAGGATATCTGAGTATCTCACCCTGGATCCCTAACAGACGTGTCTTCACCACAGTCAGAAACCCTCCTTTAAGCACTCCATGGAGCTGATCCTCAGCCCAGAGAACTCCGCTTCAGTGAGGCAGGATTCAGACGTGCTGCAGCGACTGGAGTTCTCCTCTGAGGTAACCGAAGGGTTAAATTTAAACTCTGACCTGACAACCTTCCACATGTAGCTCTCTGAGTCTTCCCGGAGTCACGTAAAGGTTTTAGATTTCTAGAAAGCTTCCGGAGAAGGCTGCTTCGTACCGATGGATTTGAGCTGCGGTAAGTCGGGTTGGAGCTCGGCTGCAAAATTCCAGGAATTTTTCTGGAAACTTTCCATGGGAATTTTCAGGAATTTATATTAATTTCATTTTCCTGGTCAATGATTTATTATAAGCAGACATGCATGCAAACATCCCAAATGTAATATTTTTAAATGAAGTTGATGACAAGAAAAAAAGGGAAAATTTCCAACATTTTCATGACTAAATTTCCCAGAAATTTTAAGAAAAATTCATTTAAGTTGACGGCAAAAAAACCCTGAAAAGTTCCAGTATTCCTGACGTAAAATTCCCATGGAACTTTCCTAAAATTTACCTGAAATTTTCCACCCCTTTGCATCCTTTGTCAGAACATTAAAAAAAAATCTTTAGAACATTTTATTACAGCATCTGAAAAACATTCCTCAAAGAAGAACAAAATATAAAAGCTTCAAAGACTTTGAATGGTTTCTTTTTGAACCTGATTTTTCTTTGATTTTTGTAAAATAATTAGAAACGGGAGACATTAAGAATCTGTGAATCATTCGTTTGATTGATATTCAAAATGAAGCAGAAAAACAAAACATTGAAAAACGGTCCGTTTTCTGTTTTTTTTTTCTTTTTTTAATATGAAACAAAAATTTTTTATTTTTTTTTTTAAATTTCAATATCCTGTTTTTTGTTAAGATCAGTTAAAGGAAAGTTGAATTATGGGCCACAGGCTTGATGGTAGCACGAGATGATGAATGAAGATTTGTTATCACATTTCTTTTCCATTTTTATCTTACTGCGAATTTTTGCAATTAAAAGAAAAATATACGCAATATACGAATCAGTGTGCGAGGTGTCTTTGTGTGACGTCGTTTTTTCGGATTACTGATCCAAAAAAGCATCCGAAAATAACCGACTCAGTGTGCAAAAAAACTTTAAGAGTCACTGGTGTCTCCTCCTTTGAATAAAACGTAGCTGTCCATCCTCGCACGTGCAGCTAGCATCGAGCCGGCTTCATTTACGATCTCATGACGGAGAAGCTAACCGTCTACGACCTCCGGGTCACGATGATCAAATTTAATAACAGAATTAAAATCAGCCTGTAGCCTGTAATTCAGCTTTCATTTATGTGATCTATATTAACGGACAAGATATTAAAAAATGAACTTATTTTCATTTATTTGTTTTCATTTCAAAAAGAAAAAAGAAAACAAAAAAAACACGTTTTTTTAATGTTTTGTTTTTTTTGATTCATAATTAAATATCAGCTGAACCAACGACACACGGATTATTAAGGCTTGGCCAGTTTTCACAAGCTGCAGGTAAAGATGTGAATTTCAGTTTGTTTATAGTTACTCTCGCTAAAACACGTCTAATCTAGAAACTGTGTTACCATGACAACAGCATCTATTCCTAAAATGTTCCATTTCAAAGAACATCCTGGGAGATGTTTGTTTTTTTAGGAGTGGAGAGAAACTTTTCACTGCTTTGAATCCTTATTAAACTGGATGATCGAAGTCTGAAGGTGTTTTTTTTTATTTTCTCTTATTGTGAAATTTTACATCAAAAGGCAAAAAACCAACAATGAATCCAAAACCTGGTAAAACAGCAGCAGGACAAAACACTGCGATTATTTCTAACAGAGCACCAAATAAACTTTTTATGAGTTCTTTCTTTTTATGGTTTCTCCTGCTCCAGTGTCGCCGGGCAGGTTGAGACTTTATTTTTTTTAAACATCATTGTTGGTTTTTGGTCTTTTAGTAAGATTTATGGATTTTTTCCTGTCTCCAAGCCTTCGTGTCCTGTTCACTCTCCTTTGCCTGTTTATTTTACATCCTCACACTCCTCATGATCCTGTTTCCTCTCTTCAACCTTTAACTGATGAGATTAGCTGCAGACCGACATCGATAAAACCTACATGCAGTGTCAAAAGTGTAAATATTAGCGCTGTGAGCTCAGAGGTCACTCTGTTTTTCTTCCTCTTTGTTTTCTTTTTAGTTTTCATGATAATTTTAAAGATGGAGGACGAGCTCTCAGCTGGCTGCTGTGTGTGATCCTCTTCTGGGACAAACAGCGCCTCCCAGTGGTTACACACAGCACTGCAGCTTCCTGCGTGTCGTCTCACTGTTTTCCAAGTCACTGGTGAGGATTGGCAGCATCATGGGTGAACGCTGCCAGGCCGGAGATTTGAGATGCAGGATTCGCCACACGTCCCACCGATACAAACACAAACCCCGAATCGTTGTACAGGAAGGAGGAGGAGCAGGCAGAGGGAGGGAGAGAGGGCTGCTTACAACAGGTGAGGCTGGGTGAGGGAGGGGAGGCTGAGAGGACAGCGATCAACTGCATGCAAATTTACAGAAGAGGCCTCAGAAAGACGGTCTGCCTGAAAAGAGAGAGAGACAAACACAGAGAGACGGAGAAACAGGACGTCAGAGTGAATGACGGCAACAGAGGAGACAGCAGCCGTGAGTCACGGCGCCGCCAGAAGGAGCACGTCTCCCGTCCTTTTACTTCTGCTCGTCTTCACCCAGAGTTTGGTTTGTTTGGGAACAGCACAAGATTTCCCCCAGGCCGCATTTAGACTTCAGGAAATGGAAAAAAAAAAAAACCCTCAGCAGAGCCGTGCAAAACTTTTATTTACTCTGCAGAAAGCTTCAAACAAACAGAGGCTGAAAAGTTTGACTGTACAGCTCAGAGAGACTTTCTGAGTCTGCAGGTTTCAAAGAGTCAAAGAGTCGAAGAAAAGAAGACGAGCAGAAACAGGAGGAGCTGGAGCCGAACTGACTGAACTCATGGAAACACAGGGAACCCTTTGGAGGGGGTCGATCGGAGGAGACCGTCCTCGCGCTCCACACAGCCGGCGTTTCACATCTTCATAAACAGAACAAAAAACACAACAGCAGGAAGTTTTCTGGAGCATATAAGATAGCCCTGATATTTCCCATCAGTGAGCGTCTGAGGCTTCAGCTCAATACGTTCATTAAGATCTCACATCCTCACATTTTGGGGCAAAGCAGACAGCGAGAACAGCCCTGGAGCTCAGTTATAGATTCTGCTGGGGCAGAATTTATTCAGGTCGCGTTTGATGAGCTGTTTCTTTAAAGCCCGGAGGCTCTATCTGACTCTGACATGAGCCAACAATGACAGAATAATGTCCAAACCGTGACTCTAAGGTCAGGCTTTATGGAGAAAAACACGTGAACGTGTTCACAACATCCAAAACTATCCTCCATACGTTTCAACGGCGGAAAATATTTTGACAACATAGAGAAAAAACTTGATTCATGTCATTTTTATATCACTGGGAGTGTTTTGGGTTTTTTTTTTTGTTTGTTTTTTTTGAGAGGGAAAAAAAATCGATTAAATCTGGTGTTTTATTTTTAGGCTGTATCGCCCAGCTCCGCTCTGAACCCTCCTGTTTCTTTAATTATGACTCGAGCAGCGTGTGAAACGAACGCATCAGATCAGAGAGGGTTTTTCAGACGCTCGTTTCAAACTCATCTGGATAATAAAGCTTCACTGGTTAATCGGTCGTGTTGTCCGCTTTGGGAGCAGTGCTTTAAAGACTCACTCCTCCTCTGTGTCCTCTCATGAAGCCAATGAAGCTAATGAAGCTCATGAAGCAGTCCTCTTACCTGCTCTGCTCTATTAGCTGGCTGTAGCCTCGGGCTGCAGGCTGTAGAGTCTGGCAGGGTCCTGATTGTCACAGACGTCAGTTCTGGAAACAGAGTTCACATTCAGAGACACGAAACCATGAGACCACATGAGAAACCAGATTCAGCACCGGCAGCATCACGAGGAAGACGAGGAGTGACAACAACAGGGGGGCAGCGGAGAGACGGAGCAGGGAGGGAAGCAAATCAGAGTGAGAGAGCAGGAAACAGGAAACAGGAAACAGGAAGTTCAGAGGATCAGAGCGTGACAGTGTCATACTTTAAAATATAAGAGTCCGACAGTCAGACTGTCACATGCATTCAGTCTGATACAGACAGCTGACTGACAATCACACACACACACACACACACACACACACACACACACACACACACACACCTGAGCAAAAAGTTAAGACCAGCTGAAAAATTACAAAAAAAACAAACATTTTTCACTGTTGGATTGTAAAAATGCTCAAAGTCGAGTTTCAAAATGCAAAAAGAGGAAATGAGAGCGAGTCAGCAATTTATCGTAAACGACGACTAAAGTAAAATATTCTGATCATCAGCTGATCAAAAGTTTCAGAGCTCAGCCTTTAAAAGACAAAATCTGCACAAAAATATGGGTTCAATGAGACTTCCTGTCAGGTGGTCACTCTGTCATGACCTCCTGATGGCGAAAGGCTGAAACGCTCTCTCTCTCTCTGAACGTGGTCGGGTTGTTGAGCGTCATAAGCCACGCCTCTCACAATGCGCCATCGCTGCTGAGGTTGGACGCAGTGAGACGTCATTTTGAATTTCTTCAAAGATCCTAAAAGGTTATGGAACAAAAAAGTCAATTTCGTCGGCACTGAGCCGGAGGATCTGATTGGCTGTACGTCAAGACCCGGGACGACCCTGGACCCAAATGAAGGTCGTTACTGGAGCCGTCTGCAGCCCAATAACCATCAGACGGCGTCTGAGAGATACGAAAAACCTCTTCAAAGGCCTCGTCTCCTTCAACGCCACAGAATCACGAGCAGCAAACATGGGACACTGAAAGGAGGAAGACGGTCCTGATGGGCCCAACGTTCCTGACATGGCGAGGAGATCCCACTGGAGACGGTTTCTAGGCGGCACAGTGGAGGGGGCGCCATCATGATCTGAGCTGCTGTTTCCTTCAATGGAACAATGGAGCTACAGGTTGTTCAGGGCCGTCAAACGGCGCCTGGCTATGTGGAGATGTTGCAGGGGGCGTCCTTCATGACTGAGGGCCCTGCTCTATGTGCTAATGACTGGGTTTGTCAACAGGACAACAATGGCTGCCTGACAAAGGACTTCTTCCAGAGGAATAAGCTCACTCTTTGGACCATCCTGCGTTCTCTCCTGATCTAAATCACTCTGAGAACATTTGAGGATGGATGGCGTGGGATGTTTACAAAAATGGACGTCAGTTCCAGACAGTGGACGCCCTCCATGAAGCCATCTTCACCACTTGGAGCAAAGTTCCCATGAGCCTCCTGGAAACACTCGCATCATGATCGAACCCGTTTTTGAAGAGATCAACGGAGGCGGTGGAGCTCCTCATGACTGAGTCCAAACTTTGATTCATCTTTTTGGAGGTTTTTTTTTTTTTTTTTAAAGGCTGAGCTCTGAAACTTTTGATCAGCTGATGAACAAATTATCCACCTTTTTTTTTTTTTTGCATTTTGAAACTCTACTTTGAATCTTTTTCATGTCAAACGGAGCAAAATGTAATTTTTTTAAAATAATTTTTCATCTGCTCTCAAAGTTTTGATCGGGGGTGTGTCATAAAGCCAAGCTGCTGTCAGCCAATCAGAGGATCCAAACCCTCACAGTCATACGTTTCTCTCTCTTTACGGTGAGAGACACGGTGCAGCGGTCTTACCTGTTGTCATTGATGTCTGTGGTGTTTCCTGTGGACAGAGACAGGTGTGTGTAAGGAGGCAGGCAGGTGCAGAGAGACAGGGATGGTGATGTGAAGGGAGGCAGTGACAGAGAGACAGACGGGTTTCACTGAAACAGCACAGAACCATCAGAGACGAAGGAGTTTGGGGGCAGCAGCCGTGATGCCTCTGAGACAAGCTGCTCGTAAAGAAACCAGCAAACGAAGTGTTTGAGGCTTTAAAACCAGCCGTGTGTGTGTGTGTGTGTGTGTGTGTGTGTGTTACTGATCCGCTCTGAAAGACGCAGCAGGGATGGAAGAAACGTCGATTTCTGGTGAAAATAAAACAGCAGTGAGCGTCAGTCTGAGGATTTGTATCCGTGATCAGACCGCACCAACATCACATCTCCCTGACGCGCTCGAAGCACAGAGAGCACAACACGAAACACACACGTGGGTCAAATCCAGCTGTTCAGACTGTCTCTGATGCTGCAGCTCCTCAGAGGCTCTGGGCTGCAAGAAAAAAGCTTGTTGTGTAATGTTTTTAATAAACTCCTTTCTGCTTCATGCCTTTATCTTCAGGAGACGTGGTGACTGTAACAGCAGCATCTTCACAGGTCTCCATAAAAAAACAGCAGCTGGTTCAGAACACTGAAAGAAAGTGGATCACATCAGTCCAGTTCTGAGGTCTTTACGCTGGCTCCCTCTTTTCTTAAGATTTAGTGCTTTTTGTTTGACAGTGTTTAAATGTTGTTAATCTTAACCATAGACTGTAGACTCTATCTCTCTTTCTTAATCTCTCTCCGCATCTGCTTTTGCCCCTTTTGTCTGCTCCTGTACTCGTCTCTGGCTCTTGTCTTGTAGGTGGCCTGGGATCCTTGATGGAGACTGCCTGCTGCTGCAACCATAGATATAATGCATATTTGGCCATTTCATTTGGAACATTCCATTCCCATTATCATTACAGCTTCTAATGTAGATATTAGCCTGATCTCCTTATCTATGATCAATACATCTATAGTATCTATTTTTAATCAGCACATAGGCGTGAGGTTCCTCTGAAAATGAGATGTCACATCTCAAGAGGCCTTTAACACACCTTTACTTAACGGAGACAAATATGGTAGCGATGCACTTGTGGTCTGGGCATCCATGAGTTCATCACTACCATAAATTCTTATTTTCAGCATGAACATCATTGATTATGTCATTGATTATTACCATTCAGACATGAGGTCCCTCCTGAAAACGAGATGTAGCATCTCAAGAGGCTAACCTCTAATAAATCAGACGACAGGTCTATGGTTCATGGATCTGTCACTAACTTTAGTTCTTACTTTAGTCCACTTGTCTCCTCTTACCTCCCTTCCTTCGCCCACACACCCAACACAGCATGGTGTGGATTTGCTGTTCATCATGAGACTGGGCTCCACATTCAAGATTTCCTGCTGCTTAACAGAAGGTTTTTTCTTGCCGCCATGATGGAGGGATTCATGATTGGCTATATGGATTCATGTTGGGTGTTGGATGTATATATTTGTATATATATATGTATATGTGTATCTTTATATGTATATATGTATCTATGCATATATGTATATCCTTAAAATGAAGAGCTTTATGCTCTATTGTAAAGTGTCTTGAGATAAGTTGAGTTATGAATTGGCGCTATACAAATAAAGATTGATTGATTGATTGACTGTAAATAAAAATGAACGTCATCTCGCTCGGCTCAAACTGAGGTCGCCACAAAAACTGCTCCCCCTGGTGGCTGGCTGCAGTATAGGTCAAAAACTGCTCCCCCTGGTGGCTGGCTGCAGTATAGGTCAAAAACTCTGCCTCTCTATTCATTCCAGATGGGATGTGGTCAAACTTTAATAAATTATTACACCTCATAGAGACGTTTCTCACATCCATACGCTGAGGTAATATTTTGATATTATTGGGCTGCTTTGTGTTCAAGTCCTCTTTTTTCTGAAACTTTTCTTTTTTAATTAGTTATCAGAGGTTAAAAACTGAGTTTTACATCTCGTTTAACGATGATTGACAGCTGCTGTTCTTGAGTAGTTTTTCCGGGAATAATAAAATACATCAGGAAGGAGAGTTAAGAAGAGATTAGACTTGCTTCCACTCAGATTTTCCCAGAGTTCCTTGTAAGTCTCTACTGCTCAGACTCTGGCTGCACAATGGCGACAGCTAACTCTGGTACAGCTAAGTAGCTGTGCATTTTCTCTGTCAAAATAAACAAAATAAATAAAAATAAATAGATCAATAAAATGTACAGTGCTGCATGAATAATAAAGATAATAACTAAAAATGGAAGACTGAAGTTTGACGGTTCTTCGTGGAAACAAAACTCTTTCATTAACCCTTCACGACCTGCCGTACCAAGTCTGTCAGAGTGTATCTTTAAATTTTCACTTCTGCTCCTCTCAAACTCTTCTCCAGAGTTTTTTAAGTCTTTACATTGTTTTTCACAGAAGCCGGCTCCTTAACTCGTGTGCTCTTAACTTTAGGGTGATGACTTTAATAATATGAGGGGTCCTCATCATTGACTGGATTATGACGCTGCATGGTTTAATCTCATACAGAAAAAATAATCTTATCCTAACGTGAACCGTCAAGGTGACACGTCAATGGAGAAAAGAAACTTTGGAGGTTCAGGTTGTTGAGCTGTTTAACTCTTCCCTGTAAGCTCTTATTGGAATTCATGACACTGAGCAGAATTATATCCTGGAGTGAGAGGAACTAACACACACACACACACACACACACACACACACACACACATACAGAGTCCATCGGTGTGCTGAAGTATTTCCCTCCAAACTGTAACAAACATGATAATTTCGATCCTTAACAGAGATGAAATATTTACAGATCCCCCGAGAGGACTCGAGTGGCCCGCTGCCGGCGCTCAGCATGACTATTTCCAGGCAGGAGGAGACAAACACCAGCGTAATTCCCTGATAATCCTATTGGCCGGGTTCGAACCCTCTGATTTAATGAAAGGCAGGAGCTGTCAGCGCAGACTGACGCATCACCTCCAAGCCTGTTTTTGACTCTTATTGATATTTGTGGAGAACTGAAGAGGTGTGGAGCTGTAACAGAGCGCTACAGCTGTCATCGCCCAGTCAGGGGCCAGGCCAGCACGCAGCCCGTCCGCCCGGCTCCCCGTCTGTCTGAGTAATGATGCTGCACGGCTCATCCATCTTCTGTTTGTGTGTTTAAGACGCACACACACACACACTCTCATACACAAACATGAAGATACCCAAACCTCACCAAGTGACAGCAGCCTCCTCTGATAACTGATGAAAGTGATCAGTGGTGAAGTTATGTTCCAGTTACGGGACAGACGAGCCTCAAAAATAAAACTACTCTGAGTGAATATTTATATCTCAGAGTTTAACCATTTAAAAATCTATTTAGAAGTTCTGTGAGTGCAAACATGATGCAACATTTTTCATCTTATTTCTCTCTAAAAAAAAAAATTTAATGCAGGGACTGAGGGCTGATTAGTCATGCGGCCAAGACGAGCAGTATGATGATGTCAGGCATTACTAATCAACCACCATCCCTACATCAACATTCACATAACCAAATCAAACATCAGCCTGATTCTCTTTCTGACATATTTTCACTTATTTAGAGCACATGAGCTTCACCAAACTGAGAGAGAGAGAGAGAGAGAGAGAGAGAGAGAGAGAGAGCACCAAAATAAGACATGCTGGGACAGGAGAGACAGAAAGCTTGTTAAAAAAAATTGTTTTTTTTTCCTTCTCTTTGTTTTTGCAGTCTGTCGTTACTTTTTACGTCTCATTTGTTGGACACCAAACTGGTTTCCTTCCTTGTGGTGTTTCCATTTTTTTTGTTCCCATGTGTCTACGTAACCATGGTCGCATTGTTTACACATGAAATCAACTGTTAGCAGCCTATAGCATGTCGATGCTAACTGGTGCTAGGCCTAATGTTCCCCATGAGCTGAGGAGAATGAGGTGAGGATAACTTGATGGTACTGCGGTGTGAGCTAAGCAGAGACGACATCAACCTGTCCTTCGCTTTGCAGCTGCCCCCCCAAGATCTGATTGGCCCCCTGTGTGCCACCCCAAATTTCATTGGCTCTTGAGGCTGTCCATCAAGCACTTGCCACCTTTAGTTTTATCATCAAACAGATGCAAGAATAAACACCAGTATCTGACTTTATTATGAGAAAAGTCCAAGTTAAAACATCAGGGGGCTTTTAATTTGAAGTTCTACAAACAGGAAGTGTCAGCAGACCATTGCTCACACAGTCAACTCGCAGGTGGACATTTTTTTCGTGGGTTTCCGTGTGTTCCAGGTAAGAATACTTCATCTGTAAATCTAAATAATTTACAAGTCTATGAGAATTCATGCATGTTTGAGTCCTGACAAAGTTTTTCAAGCTGCTCTTATGATCAGTCTCGGTAAATTTGCATGTTTATCACAGTATCCTCTCTGTTTTTGATGTACTGTTGGGTTCATAAACTGATGTTGCATTTAAGACCAATGATGGAGACATTAAAACACGTCTTCTGTGTGATTTATGAGAAGTTTTTCACTGTAAGCACTTATTTGTCTACATGTATTTTTGTTGTTTTTAAAGGGCCCCCCTGATTTATTTGTAGTACCCCCCTCTGCCCCCACTTCAAAATAGTCTGGATCCGCCCCTGTGTATGTGTGCTGTGTAGTTTCCTCAAACCAGCAGTCAAGACCACAAACTATGAGCCCATGAAAGAAGACTAAATCAAGAGCAGACAGAACATATCAGCTGCTGCTGGTTTCCATCATAACATTCTTGTCCCAGTCAAACAGACTGGATGTGATCAGAGCTCACCGTTTTCTGAATCCAGCATCTCTGCAGTGTTCCTGTCAGTCTGGGTCATGGGCTCAGCTGGAAGTCTAAACAGGAAGGAGACAGGTGTTACACTGAAAGCGATGGAAAGCTGAGGACGCACGTGAACCCATGAGCTGCAGCACTCACGTGTTGTTCTGACTGTCGCTGTCAGTCCACTCGTTGTCCTGGGCATCGTGATTTGTCAAGGGGTCGTTCTGGATGGAGTTCGTCTCGGGTATCCTGGGCTCACTCTCTCTCTCTGGGGTTTGGAGAGCAGGAGGAGAAGGAGGAGCAGGAGGAGCGGGAGGAGCAGTAAGCTCTGCTGCCTCTCTGTGGTTACTGTTGTGGAAATCAGCTCTGAGGAAGGCCGCGGGGTGATCGCTGTATCCTCGGATGAAGAAGGGGTTTGTGGGGGAGCAGGGCTGATAGTGGCCAGGGCGCACAGGCTTGGCTGTGAAAACAGAAGTGATGAATTGACAAACTCGCTCATCCAGAAAGACAAAACATTTTTTCTGCGCTCTTGGAACAGAGCTACACTGAAGCCTGCAGGACAAAATAATCTGATTTTAATGTGACTGGAATTCATAAAACTCCTTCACTTTGTCTTCTAACGCACAAACCACAGACTGGAAACAAAAGATGGATTGTTCATCGTCCTCCTGCAGCACCGTGTAAAAAGATAACAATCCTAAACTTAAAGAGGGGCTATTCTGCTTTCCTGGATGTAAAGCATCAATCCTGGATGTTCAGACTGAGCACGTGCAGATTTTCAAACCTCTACATCAGAAATCCCCAAATCTGTCTGAAAACTGATCAAAACGCTCAATCCTCACAAGAGTTTCACGACTCTTGTTGAAATGATGAGGTCATAACAAGAGCCTGTCCTGATTGGTTAATGACATGTTTGACAAACAGGCCTCAAACACCAA
This sequence comes from Labroides dimidiatus, assembly GCA_030710495.1. Classification (NCBI taxonomy): domain Eukaryota; kingdom Metazoa; phylum Chordata; class Actinopteri; order Labriformes; family Labridae; genus Labroides; species Labroides dimidiatus. The sequence continues at coordinate 3,006,781 of CM061143.1, forward strand.
GGTCTGCCCAGAGCTCTGCTCTGACAGGGCTTCAGAGGCGTGGCCAATCAGAGGGGAGAAGGGTTTTTGGAGCGGGGAGCCTTAAAGAGGCAGTAGCGAGAACAAAAGGGAGTGAAAGACGTGGTCAGTTGGATGGGGGTGAGTTTTTAACCCTCTCCTTAAGACACATCTCAACCGATAAACGTGTGACATCATCAACTCAACGTGAATAAAATGAAGGTAAGTCAAAATCGTACGTGAGGCAACATGTTGTCACTTTGCTGGAAAGAAATATAAAGTTAGCATCTCTAACGTTAGCTAAAGTTAGCCTAGCGTTAGCCTAGCGTTAGCTCCTAGCTGTGTTGTTCGTCACGTCTCTTTGTTTGTTGGAGCTCATTGGCCTGTTTTGTTCTTTGGTGATCGTCCATCATTGTTAGCTCTTGTCCAAAGGGCTCTAGTTAAGCTAACGTTAGCTTTATTAGCTTATCTGTAATAGCCCAGATAACAAAGTCTGACAAACGTTCTGCTGAATGATTCAGCTTAAATATTTTAAATAATGAGTCTTTGAGTTTAAAATGGATTCAAAGTGCTGACAGACGTCGTCTCTCACAGAGAAACTCAACTGTTGGAGTCGATCATGCCGCAGCATGTTCAGCGTGTTCATGGTTTAGCTGCTGACATTTCTTTTCTATCTCTGTCTTTGTCTGAGACAGCTGTGAACTTGAGTCTCTGATGCTTTAACTACTGAGGGAGCTACAACGCCGGCGTCCAAAGGCCTGTCTTTCAGCTCGCTCATGCATGAGGAGGAGGTGAATGAGTGTGTGGTGTTCCGGCAGGAGAAAGGAAGACATGACAGATGATGAAGCATGAGGGAAGCGAATTCCACCATGGACGCTGCCTGTGCAGGACTCGCGGCTTTGACTAAAAATAGCATGTGCAGAAAACACAACACGTCGCAAAGGTTACCTATCAGCGCAGCGTGAGGCCGGCGGAAAGGATTGCGAGCCCTCATCACATCTTTGATTCGCTCCACTTCCTGCTGGTAGCGGAGGCGGTCGTTCATCGCACCTTCCTTGGCCTCCTTCAGCGCACCTTCAAGAGCCTTGACGCGCTCAGCTGTAGACCGAAGACGCTTTTCCAGTTTTGGAAGTTCACAGCGAAGATCTGCGTTATCACGTACCAGCTGTCACGAAAGAACACATTGAGCACGCTCAGAGAAGGAATTTAAACCTCATGAAAACACATTACATTATTCTACGACTGAAGCTTTTGATGGGACTGAACATTTTTTATTTCTTTGGTTGGACCATTTCCACTGTGAGTGCCTCCTCTCTTTCTTTCAGAGCGATTATTGAAAGATTTCTTGTAGCAGTGATAGTTCACAACAAAGGAAAAGGCTCATTGCCCACATTTTTGTCAATTGGAGCCAAATTGCTTCGGGCAGTGGAGGGAAACTGAGAAGCACAAATCTGTTGGAAAAATGTCAGGCTGCCTTTTTAAAGTTAAATAAACAAGCTTGACTGACACAAAAATGGAGTTTCTGTCCCATAAATTTCCTGATTAATACCCAGAGGAGCAGCTTCAGCGATCTCTACATCAGCAGCTACTGCAAGTCATTTCCATCATCAGATACGAGAATGGAAAATGATGATGAGGTTTTATTGATCTCAATGCTCTGATCGGTTCCTCCTGTGAATATTCTGTGCACAAAAAGTCGGCTTTACAGGTTTTCAGTGTCAACAAAAATTTTATTGAGTTTATGAGTAAATAAATTTGAAATTGGTCGATGGATCTGGATCTCTCTGGACAACTACACAAGAACAGCAGCTGTCAATCATCGTGAAACAAGAAGTAAAACCCTTTTTTTAACATTTAATAACTGATGGAAAAAACTTTTCAGCAAAGAGGACTTGAACACAATGCAGCAAAACAATATATAAATATCACCACAGCATACAGATGTGAGCAACATTTCTATGAGGTGTATTGATTTTTTAAAGTTTGACCACAGCCCATCTGGAATAAAGAGGGAGACAGAGTTTTTGACCAATACTGCAGCCAGCCACCAGGGGGAGCAGTTTTGACCTATACTCCAGCCAGCCACCAGGAGGAGCAGTTTTGACCTATACTGCAGCCAGCCACTAGGAGGGGCAGTTTTGACCTATACTGCAGCCAGCCACCAGGGGAAGCAGTTTTTGACCAATACTGCAGCCAGCCACCAGGGGGAGCAGTTTTGACCTATACTGCAGCCAGTCACCAGGGGGGAGCAGTTTTGACCAATACTGCAGCCAGTCACCAGGGGGAGCAGTTTTGACCTATATTGCAGCCAGCCACCAGGGGGAGCAGTTTTGCCCTTTATTGCAGCCAGCCACCAGAGGTCAGGGTTTCAAATTTGTGGGAAATTTCTGGTAAAAAAAAACTTCCATGGGAATTTTATCTCAGTATTTGACCTATACTGCAGCCAGCCACCAGGGGGAGCAGTTTTTGACCTATATTGCAGCCAGCCACCAGAGGTCAGGGTTTCAAATGTGTGGGAAATTTCTGGTAAAAAAAAACTTCCATGGGAATTTTATCTCAGTAATACTGGAAATTGTTAGGGTTATGTTGTTGTCAACTTAAAAGAATTCTTTAAAATTTCCCAAGAAATTTTGTCTTTGAAATTTGGAAAATTTTCTTGTAGACAACTTGATTTATAAAATATGGCATTAGACATGTTTGCATGAATGTCTTCTAATAACAAAACAAAATGTTTAATATTTATACATGTATATGACCTGGTAAATGAAGTTGATATAAATTACTAAAAATTTCCGAAAAATTCCCATCGAAAGTCTTCCACTTTTAAAAGTCCTGGAATACCAGGAGCAGTTTTAGTGACCCCCTCATTTTGAGCTCAGTGAGATGACGTGATGGGTTGGTGAATACGAGTTAAAAAGCTCATTACCGCCCCCCTGAGGCTGAATGAAACACCAACTGCAACATGACGGTTAATGAAATCTGTAGTGGGAGTGTTGAAGTCCCACAACTAAAACAACAAACCACAACCGTCAGCTGAAGTAAAATTTGAATTCCAAACACAGTCCGACAGCTTTCACTTTTTTTTTTTTTTTTTAGGAAGAAAATATTCAAAAACTTTACAATATTTCAGCAGCTAATGTAGCCCCTGAAAAACTTCAGTTGATGACTGTTACCTTAAATCTTACTAAAAACCAGTCAAGGGAAAAACCAATCTGTGCTTGCTTGAAGTTAACTGTCTCGTTTGTTTATGGATATTACCAGAGAAAGGAAGAGGTGTGGAGCTTGACTGATTCTAAATTGCTGAATGCAGAATGTTTCATCTACGTGGGGAAGGTGCACATTAAAATCAAACCACTGTCTCCTGAAACAGCAGCAGAAGTCTGCTGCTGCGTGATCATGCAAACTAATCCAAACCCTGCAGGGAGTGTAAGACCTCAGGGCTCAGCAAACATGGAGCGCTATCTACCTGGAGACGGAGCAGGCGGAGCAGGCGGAGTATGAAGGAAGGTAAAGGTCTGTCAGGTCTTTGATGATCTGATGATGAGTCGTTAAATGTCATAAGCTCGGTCATGACAGTCTGGTGTAAGTCTGGACAAACGGACGGACTCACACACGTTAGAGAAAGGTACACATGACCGCGGAGCTGCGTCCGCTGATCCTCTTTGGGAGTCTTATCACCTTTCACTGGGAGATTTATGACCAGGACTTTCATCCTCCTCGCCGTGGTATCAGCAGGTGGTGGATGGGGTGGAGACTCCCAGCAGCCACTTCAGGATTGGTTTCCTGCCTGACAGACTGCTGCAGTGCAGCTCCCACATATCTGCCAACCCAGAGTGTGTGTGCGTGTGTGTGTGCCAGTCTGCAGAGTGTTTTCAGACATCAACACTTGGTCCACTGCCGTAGTGCATTTAGCAATATTAAAGAAAGATGTGAGTCTGTGTTTGGGCGTGGGCCGGTACGAGGAGCGTTATCTGACTGCTTCGTGCCGTCTGTCCCTGAAGGCAGCATGGCTTCACACTTCCTGCTGCTGTTTCAAGGAGGCTTAATGTGAAGTTTTCTTTAGTCAAATGATTGATGGAACCAGAGTTAGCTTTGCCCACAGGAGCGCCATGACAAACGGCGCACACCGCTCTGTATTTTAATCTGTCTGCCTCTTTTTTTCCTCCTCTTACACTCCACACGGCACAGACGCTTTGCCTTACTGCTCCGGAAAGGCTCAGAGAGAACGAGGTTTTTAAAACGGGGAGAAAAAAAAAATTAGCTAATCCGTCCGTATTGAAGAGAGATAAACTGTTCTTCCCTCTCTCCTTTCATTACCTGTTTGTGAACCTTCGTAAGCTGGTCCAGGTTGTTCTCCAGAAAGGAAATCTTCTGTTTCTGGGTGATGTATCCCCCGCTGTCATCAGGCTCCATCTGCACGCTCTGTCAACACAAACAGCAAACAGAAGTTAGCAGCACATGAAACTAAAACACAGCGTGCAGTTTAAACACTCAGCAAACAGTTTATGTAAAAGATTTCTGTCTGTGTGTGTTTTTTTTAGGCTTCAGTGGTTTGGCGTGGGGAGGTGAAGCTTTTATGTAAGACAGGTTCAGGCTCACTTTTCTAACACGAGTCGTGAGGTCCTGAACAAAAAGCTTGCGGAGGTTGTGCAGGGTGTAGAGCTCACGAGCCTGCAGCAGAAAAAGACAGAGAGAGGGAGAGAGAGAGAGAGGAGAGAGAGAGAGAGAGAGAGAGAGAGAGAGGAGAGAGAGAGGAGAAAGAGAGGAGAGAGAGAGAGAGAGAGAGGAGAGAGAGAGGAGAGAGAGAGAGAGGGGAGAGAGAGGAGTGAGGGAGGAGAGAGAGAGGAGAGAGAGGAGAGAGAGGAGAGAGAGGGGAAAGAGAGAGGAGAGAGCGAGGAGAGAGAGGGGAGAGAGAGAGGAGAGAGAGAGGAGAGAGAGGGGAAAGAGAGAGAGGAGAGAGAGAGAGAGGAGAGAGAGAGGAGAAAGAGGAGAGAGAAGAGAGAGAGGAGAGAGAGAGGAGAGAAAGAGGAGAGAGAGAAGAGAGACAGGAGAGAGAGGAGAGACAATGAGGAGAGCGAGAGGAGAGAGAGCGGAGAGAGAGGGGAGAGAGAGGAGAGAGAGGAGAGAGAGGAGAGATAGAGGAGAGAGAGAGGAGAGACAGGAGAGAGAGAGGAGAGAGAGGGGAGAGACAGGAGAGAGATAGGAGAGAGAGGGGAGAGAGAGGGGAGAGAGAGGAGAGAGAGGAGAGAGAGAGGAGAGAGAGAGGAGACAATGAGGAGGGAGAGAGGAGAGAGAGAGGAGAGAGAGAGGAGAGAGAGGAGACAAAAAGGAGACAGGGGAAAGAGAGACGAGAAAGAGGAGGAGAGGGACGAGACAGGGAGGAGACAGAGAGGAGACAAGGAGGAGAGAGAGAGGAAAGAGAGAGGAGAGAGAGAGGAGAGAGAGGAGACAGAGGAGACAGAGAGGAGACAGAGAGGAGAGAGAGAGGAGAGAGAGAGGAGAGAGAGGAGGCATGGGAGAGAGAGGAGACAGAGAAGAGACAGAGTGGAGACAAGGAGACAAGGAGGAGACAGAGAGGTGACAGAGAGGAGACAAAGAGGAGATGGTGAGGACACAGAGTCCAGGCAGATCCGTGTGGAGGATTTTAGTAGATCTTTGGTCTCCAGGGAGACGCAGTGAAGTGAGACAGCGAATGAAGGACTTACAACAGTCTCCTCCAGTCCTTTGAGGTCCTGCTTGGACTGCTCGTGGCGCTCATGAAGAAATCTGCTCAGAGACAGAACCAGAAGGGACGGATCAAAAACTCCTCACTGCAAAACGAGCGCCGGAATGAAATTAACCAAGACAGAACAAACGCAAGATGAGCCCGCCGCCCCACTGCTGGACCGTTACCCATCAGCCATCTGATGAAACACGCTGCAAAGGTCAGAAACAGGCCAATCAGCAGCCAGCTGACACCCCACCCCAAAACACTGCAACTAACATGCAAGAGACCCACACAGGACGAGAGAGAGACCACAAGAGACCAACACAGGACAAGAGAGAGAGACCACAAGAGACCAACACAGGACAAGAGAGAGACCAGAAGAGACCCACACAGGACGAGAGAGAGACCAGAAGAGGACAGGAGAGACCAGGAGAGAGAGACCAGGAGAGAGAGACCAGGAGAGAGAGACTAGAAGAGACCAGGAGAGAGAGACCAGAAGAGACCCACACAGGACGAGAGAGTGAGAGACCAGGAGAGAGAGAGAGAGAGAGAGAGAGAGAGAGAGAGACCAGAAAAGACCAGGAGAGAGAGACCAGAAGAGACCAGGAGAGACAGACCAAAAGAGACCAGGAGAGAGAGACCAGGAGAGAGAGACCAGAAGAGACCAGGAGAGAGAGACCAGAAGAGACCCACACAGTACGAGAGAGAGAGACCAGAAGTGACCAGGAGAGAGAAAGACCACAAGAGACCAGGAGAGACCAGGAGAGAGAGACCAGGAGAGAGAGACTAGAAGAGACCAGGAGAGAAAGCAACCAGGAGAGAGAGACCACAAGAGGACAGGAGAGAGACACGGACAGACCAGGAGAGACCAGGAGAGAGAGACCACAAGAGGACAGGAGAGACAAGGAGAGACCAGGAGAGACCAGAAGAGAGACCAGGAGAGAGAGAGACTATGAGAGAAACCAAAAGAGATGTGAAGCTTTGGGGTCCAGACTTGGTCTCCCTGGTCTTCACACAGAGGTCTGTACAGAGTCAGCAGTCTGAGCTTCAGAGCCGGAGGAAGTACAGAGAGACAGAGAGGAATGGAAGAGGGGGATCAAACCAGGCAGCGGGCCCCCAGGCTTCACACGGCCCCCCTTGAGGCAAAGTGTTTGAAAGGCGTCCAGACCAGGACCGCAGACTCACGTCAGTTCCTCCAGCTGCCGGCTCTTGTGATGCTCTCGGCTCCTCAGACACTCGAAGTCACACTGCAGCTGCTCCAACTCCAGCTGCTGCTTCTGGTTACAGCTGAAAAAGGGGAACCAGTCAGGGATGCATGACACATTTCAGGAAAGCTTCCTGAAAATTTTTTTAGCTCAGGGTTTTGTTAACGTCAACTTAAATGAATTTTTCTAAAATAAATTATTAAAAAATTTATTCATGTTTTGTTGCTGCTCTGTGAAAGGAACCATTAAAGCTGTCCAGCTCCAAACACGGATTAGTGTCATTTATAAATGCATCAGACATTTCTGTATGTAGGTTATATTCATGACAGTTAGACTCAGTTTGGAAAACTACAGAAAATTCATTCATAATGTCATTTAAAAATATTAAATTAGCCGTGAGCATGAATTTCTGCTGATAACAAACTAAGACCGAGTAAAGGCTCCCCATTAATTCCTGTTTATTTCCAAAAAGTCCCATGAAAAGTTTCCATTCTTTAAAATTCCTGGAATTTTGCAGCCCCACTTAAAACTGCGTATTTATTTCTGACTATATAACACATCATCATCATCATCATCATCAGCAGCAGGAGCAGCAGGTAATATCCTGTGTCTGTAATGAAAAGTGTTCAACGTAAAAAGAGAGAGAGTAGAGAGAGAGGAGAGAGAGAGGAGAGAGAGAGGAGAGAGAGAGGAGAGAGAGGAGACAAGGAGGAGAAAGAGAGGGGAGAGAGAGGAGACAAGGAGGAGAGAGAGAGGGGAGAGAGAGGAGAGAGAGGAGAGAAGGAAGAGAGAGAGAGGAGACAGAGAGGAGAGAGGGAGGAGAGAGAGAGGAGAGAGAGGAGAGAGAGAGGAGAGAGAGAAGAGAGAGAGGAGAAAGAGGAGAGAAGGAGGAGAGAGAGAGGAGACAGAGAGGAGAGAGAGAGGAGAGAGAGAGGAGAGAGAGCGGAGAGAGAGGGGAGAGAGAGGAGAGAGAGAGAGAGAGGAGAGAGAGAGGAGAGATAGAGGAGAGAGACAGGAGAGAGAGAGGAGAGACAGGAGAGAGAGAGGAGAGACAGGAGAGATAGAGGAGAGAGAGGAGAGAGAGGAGAGAGAGGAGAGAGAGGAGAGAGAGGAAAGAGAGGAGAGAGAGAGGAGAGACAGGAGAGGATGAGGAGAGAGAGGAGAGATAGAGGAGAGAGAGGAGAGAGAGAGGAGACAAGGAGGAGAGAGAGAGGAGAGAGAGAAGAGACAAGGAGGAGAGAGAAGAGACAGAGGAGAGAGAGAGAAGAGATAGGAGAGAGAGAGGAGACAGAGGAGAGACAGAAAGAGAGGAGACAAGGAGGAGAGAGAGGGGAGAGAGAGAGGAGACAAGGAGGAGAGAGAAGAGACAGAACAGAGAGAGAAGAGATAGGAGAAAGAGAGGAGACAGAGGAGAGAGAGAAAGAGAGGAGACAAGGAGGAGAGAGAGAGGAGAGAGAGAGGGGAGACAGAGGGGAGACAGAGAAGAGAGAGAGAGGAAAGAGGGGAGAGAGAGAGGAGAGAGAGGAGAGAGAGAGGAGAGAGGCTTCCTGTTAATTCTCACTTATTTCCAAAAATTCCAATGAAAAGTTTCCATTCTTGAAAATTCCTGGAGTTTTGCAGCCCCACTTAAAACTGCATATTTATTTATATGCTATATAACACATCATCATCAGCAGCAGCAGCAGCAGCAGGTAATATCCTGCATCTGTAATGAAAAGTGTTCAGCATAAAAACAGAACTTCTCTCTGCCGTGACATCCAAAGACGGTGAAGTTAAATCTGTCTTAATGGAAACAGTCTGGAAAAGTCTTTAAAGTCTCTAATGTTTTTAAAATGTCCATTTCACTTTACACGCTCTGACTCCTCCATCAGGTTTTATAACCCCTCTGCTTTCCATCATTTCACAGGAATTATCGCAGGACAAACGAAGGAGAGAGTTTTACTGGAGCTGTTTTTTTTTTTTTTTAAACTGGTCGGAGAATTTAGAGGGAAGAGACGGCCGCTGGAAACATGATGGATTCCTTCTGGGTCTCTGAGCAGCCTGAGATCTGCCTCCATGTCACAGAAGAAAAACAGAGCGTCCTTCCTGTGTGAGTCAGACGAGTTAAGCTGCAGTTCAGCGACGTGCGCGGACTTTAAAAGCAGACGGAGTAAAAACAATGAGGAGGAACCTTTGATGCATGCGGGGTACAGAGAGATGTTCCCCCAGAAGTCACATTAGAGAGCGGGGACGCATGGCCCTTTAGTGCATCTTTAGGTCAAAACTGGAGCAACCAAGAATGTGTCCCCTTAGTCAACCCCGACGTGCACATCTAACACACACCTGAGTCTCAGTGCCCTCCAGCTGCACCAATTTTCAGTCCGTCTCTGACTGAAGAAGATGTTTTATGTATTAGGACGTTTCTTTTTACCCTGCTTTAAGCTCTGCTCTGATTAGAGATCCCTTCCACCTCGCTGACACCCATCCATCCATTCGTTTTCAAGCTGATTTTCTGAATCAGCCGATGCCAGCAAGACGAGCGGAGCATCCCCACACATCTTAGTCACTCTCTGCAGCTGCTCTGTGGGTGTTTCCAGACACTCCCTGGAAGCTTTGAGGATGTATTTTACTGCCTCAGGTGGGTCTGCCCTGCACCGTTCCCCTGGTGCAGAACATCCTCAGAAGGAGGCGCCTCAAGGGCAGCAGCTTCTCTCTCTCTCTGTGGATCAGCAGTGGCTTCCCTCTTAAGTCCCTCCACGCTGCACTTTCCTCAGCATGTCAACCACCCACACATATCGATTTCAGACCCTGTTGAAGCCGGAGCAGGGCTCAGACGTTCTCTGAGAACTCAGCTACTGTAACCGTCTATCCTGGATTTTTGGTATTTCCACGCTGCTTATGAGGGAAGAATTGAATTTCAGATTTGAGCCCACAGACAGCAAACAAGCCAGAGAAAAGAGTGGGGAAGCTGTCGCCACATGTATGACCTGAATAATGAGCGGCGTCTCCTCTCAGCCTGCTCTAAAGCAACTTTTGGGAGCATCGTTCTCCTGGAACATTTCTCTGGTGGCTGAAAAAAGCCTGACATAGCACACGAGAGAAGGTGAAGAATAACAATGAAGCACTGACTCTGTTAAGTCATCAATGATCTTCTGCTTCTCATTGATCTCGTCTCGCAGGCGGCCCAGCTGTTTGCTGTGTGCGTCACGGTGCGACTCCATCTGCTGCTCCAGAGCTCTCTGAGGTACAGGCATCACAGGGGGGGGCAAGAGATATACATGTATAATGAGACAGCGGGGAGAGAGAGAGAGAGAGGGGGCAACAAAAGGTGGGAAAAGGGGAAGAGAGAAGAAAGACACCGTGTGTAAGTGGACGTCACAGCAGACGACTTGTCACAACTTTTTAAAGCATATATGCTGAGCCCTAACCCTAACCACACCAGTCCTATCTATGACATCAGAACCCCTTATGACATCATCAGCTGTGTGGTTTCCATTGTGATGGGGAACAGAGTTCAATTCTACTGACATGCAGCGGCCATATTTATAGTCTCTGTTCAGAACATAGACTACATATAGAATGAACAGCGAGGCTTTTTTCATCGTATCGTTTTTAATACAAAAAAAACAAAAAAACATTATCTATTGTACAGGCAGAGTGTGGGTAGTAGAGAATCTGAGTGATCCTTGATAAATAAATAAATAAATAATAAATAAGTTTTGTTTCCTCCAGCCAGCCACCAGGGGGAGCAGTTTTTGACCTATACTGCAGCCAGCCACCAGGGGAGCAGTTTTTGACCTATACTGCAGCCAGCCACCAGGGGGAGCAGTTTTTGACCTATACTGCAGCCAGCCACCAGGGGAGCAGTTTTTGACCTATACTGCAGCCAGCCACCAGGGGGAGCAGTTTTTGACCTATACTGCAGCCAGCCACAAGGGGAGCAGTTTTTGACCTATACTGCAGCCAGCCACCAGGGGGAGCAGTTTTTAATACATCTATGCTTCAGAACACTAACCCCAACCCCTTATTACATCATCAACTGTGTGATTTTGATGCTGACCGATCATCTCAATTCATTTTAATGGGCTAAAAATTTTACAAAAATACTTTATTAATATTTTAAAAAGGACAAGGATGAGAAATGTGAAACATACACAACACTTCTCCTGAACATGCTGATTATTATTATTATTATTATCATTATTGTTATTATTACTGTTATTATCATAATAATAATAATAATAATAATAATAATAATAATAATAATAATTATTATTATTATTATTATTATTATTATTATTATTATTATTATAATATAATTATTATATAATATAATTATAATAATATAATATAATTATTATAATTATTATTATTATTATTATTATTATTATTATTATTATTACATATTGATGATGGTAGTAATGAAGGCTAGTAAAATCTTATATTGGTATTGCCAACATTTTTATTTATTCTGGTTTCTTATTTTTATCAATTAATGTTATTATTTATAGCAATATTTTGAAAGAAGCGAGTTTGAATATTAGGGGATGGGATCTTATAAGTCTTGACTTGCTCCTATTATTATTATATTATTATATTATTATTATTATTTTATTTTTATTATTATTATTATTTTGTTATTATTTTGTTATTTTGTTGTTGTTGCTACCTTATTTCTTTTTGTTTGTTTCTTTTTGTTGTTTATTATTTGACTGATTATTCTAATGTTCAAATCAACCTCCTCCAGAAGAACATTAAGTTTTATAACAAATTAATAACTTAATGTGTGTTTATGTATGTGTCTGTCTTTTTGAGAGCTTGAAAATGTTTTTAATTCTGTAGCACAACATGAACAGATCATTGAATCCCACTCAGATATTATCTGTATGAAGAGTCGTCTGTTCTCCACACACAGGTCAAACATGCTTCTTATTTATTGTTGTATGTGCTCATGCAGTGGATCCTCCAGAAGACATTTTTGTCTTCTTAAAAACTTTCCTGACAAACAGTAGATATGGAGCCTGGTCGTTTTTCTGTTAACTTGTTTCTGAGTCACTGAGTCTGCTGTCTTTGGGCCACAATATGCACCGTTCAATAATTAGAAGGAGAAGAAGCAAATTAGCGCCTCAAGCACTTTTTGTTTCGGCCATTCATCACAGAAAACTGCCAAACATTTGCTGAAGCAGCATTTTCAGAGTCTCAGAGTTAATTGAATTGGATTTTGGTCTTTTTATATGACACAAGCCAATTATGGGCTGTGGTAGATTGTGATCAGTATCTCAGGATGATCCTTTAAAACTTTCTAACATGAAAATTATGGAAAAACATTTCTGAAGAACAGACCATCAAACTGGGTTGATGGTGGGAATGACGCGTGTTGAGGGTGAAATCAGAGTAGCTTCAGGTGCCTGCTGGAACTAGCATGCAGGTGCTACTCTGTCAGTGTGGATGGGAGAACGTGGCATTAAACGCCAAAGAGCTAAAAGAGAGGAGTGATAGATGAGAAATGCTCGACGGTGAAGTCCAGTTTTCACTGTGTGATGGAAATGAGGAAGAAACAGCAGCTTCAAGGCTGGAAGACGACTGGAGGAATTAATTCTAATCTGTTCAAAGGTATAATAATCCACCTGGTAGCACCACTAATAATCCCCGAAGAAATTCAAAAAACATTTTGTGATATTCTGACAGAAATATTTGCATCACAATAACCTAGCTAGTTTTCTACTTAGACCTGCTGCACCAGCACAACAACTCACTGTTAAAACAAACAAACAGAATTCAAACACAGCAGGGAAGAAGGACTTTAACTGAGACCACATCCACACCAAGCCCAAAACAGTTTCTAATCTCTATTTTTGGGGTTCCTGACAATTTTGATAGAATTTCCACCAGAGAGGGGAATGTTATAGCTTTTGCTTCTCTTGAGGCCCGAAGGCGAATTTTACATCATTGGAAGGACCGAAAGCCACCTTCCCCTTATTCTTGGCTGAGGGACCTCATGTCTTTTCTTTACTTGGAAAAAAATTAAATACAGCATTAGAGGTTGCTCTGACAATTTTAATAAGATATGGGGTCCTTCTTTGTCATTTGTACCTATGCTCAGCTGTGTTGTACAGATTATTTTTATTTTATTTTATTATTATTTTTTATATTTTATTTATTTATTTTAAAGTGTGGTTTATTATAAGTATTATCATCTATTTTTACTATTATGTTACTTAGCATTTTCAAAGTTTTTTTATTATTATTATTGTTTTATATTTATTTTATCATTTTGATATTTTGGAGGGAGTGGGGTTAACATGTCGGTTGTTCAGTGGGGAAAAAAAAAACAAAAAAAAATTGGGTATGGGTATTGAGTAATGGAAATGTGTTATGTTAATATGTTGATAACCCAAAAACAAAAAAAAAAAAAAAAAAAAAGTTTGCGGTAAACGTGGAAATTTGAGCGTCAAGACGAAAGCGCTGAAACTGCTGTAGTACATATGCCAGGGCTGTAGGTGGCACTGTGACACTGACACAAAGTCCACCAAAAACAGAGAACGACACACGCAGTGTGCACATTTGGCTTGTGCGAAAACGGCAGTGAGTACAAGGCAGGGGAAAATACCGGATAGTTTGTCAACATGGAACTAAACCAGTTCTATGTTCCAGATTTATTCTTTCTGGAACTCGGTTTAAAAAATGATCGAATTCAGACGGCCAAAACACCGGCTCTGTTTGGATGACACGCGCATATGATAAAAAACTTTTGCAGATACACCTAAACCCGTCTTGATCTGGACGGCCCCTCAGAGTCAAATTGTTACAGCAAACATCTGATGGTGAAATGCTGAACCCTAACCTGAACCCTAACCTAGGAACCCCCTTATGACATCATCAGCCGTGTGGCTCCCATGGTGATGGGGAGCAGACCTCAACTCCAGTGGTGTTCGGAACCCAAACCTCTTATGACATCATCAACCATGTAGCCTTATGACATCATCAGCTGTGTGGTTTCCATCCATTTTAATGGGCCAAAAAATTTTCAGAACCCTGAATAGCTTAAAAAGTACAGAGGTTAAAAATGTGAAACACACACACACACACTTCTCCTGAACACGCTGAACATTTTAAAATTCGAACGGTGAATATCAGTGAAAATTTTTAGGAGGAGTGAACGAAAAACATGTCAAAGCTCTTAATGTTGGGATGTGTTCTTTAGATTCATCCAGACTCAAAACATGCATGCACACACATTGAAGAAAGCTGGGGACACACACACACATCTCACTCACACATGAACACCTTCTAGCCTGCTGGCTGTGTGCTGATGCAGCACGTGGAAAGTGATGTCACTCAGGTACGGGTTTCTGTTGTCATACCTCTATATCACAGGAATCCAGGTCAGACGTGTTATCCTCCCCTCTGGTCACCTGTGACACTCTCTCTGAAACACACACACACACACACACATACACACACGTTGAGGAGAGAGAGGAACAAAGAGAAGGAGGAGGGAGAAAAAACAATCTCACTCTGCTGATCAGGACAGAGGTTGACAGTGACCTGACTTTGACAGCACAGCAGCACCTGCGCCGCATGTTGACAGCGAGGTCAGCGTGAACTGAGTCACCGCGCCTCAGGTGTAATAATACCTGTTAGTGAAAATGGCAGCTATTATGTCAGCTGATCTGGTTTGTTGCTCACACACTGCTGTTCCCGGCGTCTGATGATGGAATTAGTGAGACCTCAACCTCGGCGTGATCGACGTGACCTGCGGCTCTTTGTGTTTATCCACTTCAGTAATGACTCGAGGAGCGCCTGGCTACGGCGTGGAGGAGGGCCAAAATTGATTTACCTGCCCCTTAAATCCAGCGCTTGTTTAATGCAGTCCTGTGGGGCTCCTTAGGACCTGAATTGCTTTTGGCCTGATTTGTGCTTCGTCTCAGAGTCCTGGGAGCTTCTGCGGTTACAAACTTTGATTGTACCATTAATCTATATGTGCTGCTGCTGCTGTTATATGTTCAGACACTTCAGCCGTTCATCATTGTTTACTCTTGTATTACTTTATCCTGACAGGAGATGAATTCCTCTGGCACGGACTGAAAGTCTCCTTTGAAGCCAGTGGAAGCGTTTTGAGAGCAGAAGCATTTCTTCTCGGCTCAGTGGAGCTGAAACGCAGCGACAGACGCGTCGTCATCTGTGCTTAACTTCATCCAGACGTGATTTGTATCGTTTCTGACAAAATATTCATCTTAAATTTAAATGTGCCCTGGCCTATTTAGCAGATTTACAGTGTGGATCAATGTGAGTATTGCTCTCAGCTGCGTGGAGAAGAAGTCGAACGTCCCATAATTCATCAGGGTTTTTCACACCTTCTTTAAACTTTTGTGTTTTTAATTCAGCAGACGTTCTTCTCCTGAAACATTTTTGTGATCCTGACTGTTCCACTGTGTGTTTCGCCTCTGGAGCCGTTTATTTTCCTCTGTTTAATCAACCATAAATTTGCTGTTTTGCTTGTCGGACCGTATATCGATATTTTCCTCCTTCACTTCAACTCTCTGAATTAATGTTAAACTCGCAGCAGCTCCTGGTTTGTTATTTCAGTCACATCGGAGAAATATCTTAACCTGAGCTCAAGGCAAAGACGCTTTCATCACAAACACAGAGAGCGTGGTCCGTACGTTATGCAGGAACAGCCTGTTTATGCAGCGCTGCCCCTCCAGCCTCAGTATTCTGGAGTTTACATGATGAGTCAAAGCCTGTTGTTGTGTTTTTATGTGGTCTAATTCACTTATTCAGTTAATTCAGTGAAATTTCACACAGCTTTTCATGGTACCCAGAGGATAAACCCTAACGCCTTAAGCACCTAAAGCAAAAACCCTAAAGCAATAAATGGTTTAGTGCCAAAATATATCAGTGATCTTCTGATTCAGTACGAACCATCAAGATCACTCAGGTCATCTGGATCAGGTCGACTTTCAATCCCAAGAGTTAGAAGCAAACATGGAGAAGCAGCATCCGGCTTTTAAGCTCCAAGTATCTGGAACAAACTTCCTGAAATTATCAGCTCCTTTAAATCCAGGTTGAAGACTCACCTTTTTACAGCTGCTTTTAATTCAACAAATCATTTTAATATCAATTTTCTTGCACACCTCTGCATTCTGAACTGTGACTGTTATCCTTCTTTTTTGTCATTTTACTTTCTTTTATTTTTCTTTTATAATTATTATTATTTTTTGCTCTTTTAATTAATTTTTAAATTGTTTCTTTTAATATGTTTTGCCGCTATGTGAAGCACTTTGAATTGCCTTGTTGCTGAAATGTGCTATATAAATAAACTTGCCTTGCCTTGCCTTTTCGACCAAGCTGGTTCCAGGGCTGGTGCTAGAGCCGGTTCACAGTTGGTTCAAGTGCGAACCGGTTAAGAACCGTTTGCTTTTCCCACAAACAGGTGCCGGCCATGCTGTTTTGTTTTGAAATCCATTGTTTTACTTATTTTCTTCTTCTGTTTCTCTCTTACCCCAACCTCGTCTTTTTAAAAATGGCTCTCTTTCGTGTTTTTAACTCTGCTTTGGTTGGTCAATAATCCTGCCCCACCCCCAACGTAAGCCCGTAACGTGGTTCTTTCTGCTGGCCCAGCAAAGAGTTGTTGCTTGCCAAGCACCGGTTTTGAGAGCCAGCAGCCGGTGCTTAGTCTGTGGAAAACCAAAGAACTGGTGCTACGTCTGGCTCTAGCTCCGAACCAGCCCTGGAACCAGCTTGGTCGAAAAGGGGTAACTACTGAGTGGATGGATGACTCTGAAATCTGACACAGTCATTCGCAATATTAATGTCAACGCAATATTTTTAAATCAAGTTGATTAGAAAAAAAAAAATCCCAAATTTTTCAAGATAAAATTTTTTCAACAAAAACCTGAAAAATTCCACTTTTCTGAGCTAAAATTCCCGTGGAAATTTAGCTCAGAGTTTTCAAAGAGGTGGGAAATTTCAGGAACCTTTCCTGAAAATTTACCTGAAATTTCCCACCCCCTTTGCAACCCTGAGTGTCTCATAACGTTCCTCTACCTTGGGCTTGGGCTTTGGCCAGCTCCTCGCTCAGGGAGTCGTAGCTGTCCTCCAGCTGTCTCTTCTTCTTCTCCACGTTCTGCATGTACTCGGTGAGCGAGCGGATCTTGGCCTCGTGCTGAGAGTCAGAACACAAAGTGTCAGACGCAGGAAGTTTACTGATGAGCAAAGGAGCGCTCCCTCAAGACAAACACTTTGTACAACAAAGAACAGCAGCTCTTATTAAGAGGGAATGAGCTTCGCTGAATGTTTATTAACCCAGTTCAGCGTGGGATTGATTCGTGAGCCAGCAAATGAAAACTCATCATGAACACAAAGAATTTTAAAGACCCGGTCCTGAACAACAAGCTGACAAAGGCCTCTGTTACACTGATGAGAGGAAAAGAAAGCTGAGCTCCAAACCTTACGTTAAATTTCCACTTTCAAAAACTTCTTCCACCCCTTCAGATGCTCATATCGATCGACTGACTGATTGATTTCCTGTTCCCGTCCATCAGTCCCTCACCTGTGACACCAGCAGGTGACACGAGGACAGCTCCTTGCCCGTCTCCTCCATCTTTCGGTGACACTCAATCTGCAGGTTTTCCAGATGGCGACAGCGCTTCACCATGGACTTGACCTCTGACTTTATCTTGCTGATGTAGAGGCGAGCCACGGTGAACTCCTCCTCGATGGCGCCGCTGATCTCCACGGGCTGGAGACAGATGAGGCAGAGAGGAGGTGAGACAGGTATGAAGGTGGTGGTGATGAAGCGTCTCAGGAGCGCTTTCTGCCATCCAAACTACAGTTCAGATAAATGATTTGATGTCCCGTCCTCAGGCACAGTAAAGAAAACGTCTCAGCTAAGCAGAGCACTTTAACAGACTTTATCGTCTAATAAATACGGCTCCTCAGACGGCTCTTCATCCTAAACACAGCCAGAGACACAAAAATGATTCTAACCGCACTTCAAGAAGAGTAAATGTCAACAGATGCTGAATATTTCAGGCTGAGTTCAGCAGAAATGTGTCTGAAATGACCCTAAAGACGCTCTGAGTGTTTCACTCTCCTTGGTGGAAACATGGTGGAAGCTGAGCAGCACTGAAACACTCCTTTGATGCCCCACTAATCATGTTGAAAACAGGTCACTTTGATGATTTTTCTAACAGGGTGTTGAACACTGTTCAGATAATAATATCACCATCATATCTCGTGTTTACAGAAACTCTGAAGTCTTTAATTTTAGCTTTGAATCTTTACTTTCCATCTGGGAGGGGGCCTGGGTTTTGGGTGGGCCTTAAATTAAAGTTAGAGGATCATTATTTAAAGTAATAAAAAGGACTGACTGATGAACTAGCAACACCAGCAACATATTAACAAGACCTTGGAGCTTTTTTTTCTCTGATCAGGTCTGAACAACCAGGAATTCAGGGGTCAGGGGTCCAAACCACCCAATGAAAGATTTTCATTTCTTCTTGTTTTGTTTTGTTAGTCTCCATTTTAGCCTTTAGCTTATGTTATAGCCTTTAGCTTGTTTAAGCCTGTGTTTAATCCTCCAGCTCATGTTTAATCCTCCAGATCATGTTTAAGCCTTTAGCTCATGTTTGAGCCCTTAGCTCGTTTTAGCCCGTATTTTAGCCTTTAGGCTGTGTTTTAGCCTTTAGCTCATTTAAGCCTATGTTTTAGCCTTTAGCTAATTTTTTAGCCTTTAGCTTGTTTAAGCCTGTGTTTAAGCCTCTAGCTAATGTTTAGGCCTTTAGCTCATGTTTTAGCCCATAGCTCATTTTTGCCCGTATTTTAGCCTTTAGCTTAAATTCAAGCCTTAAGCTCTTTTTAGCCCGTATTTTAGCCTTTAGCCTGTGTTTTAGCCTTTAGCTCATTTAAGCCTATGTTTTAGCCTTTAGCTCATGTTTTAGCCCTTAGCTCGTTTCAGCCCGTATTTTAGCCTTTAGCTTAAATTTAAGCCTTTAGCTCTTTTTAGCCTGTATTTAAGCCTTTAGCCTGTGTTTTAGCCTTTAGCTCATTTAAGCCTATGTTTTAGCCTTTAGCTCATGTTTTAGCCCTTAGCTCGTTTTAGCCCGTATTTTAGCCTTTAGCTTAAATTTAAGCCTTTAGCTCTTTTTAGCCCGTGTTTTAGCCTTTAGCTTGTATTTCAGCCTTTAGCTCTTTTTAGCCCGTGTTTTAGCTTTTAACCTGTGTTTTAGCCTTTAGCTAGTAAAGTAATAAAAAGGACTGACTGATGAACTACTGTTACTGTGTGTGGTTTTATACTGAATTTGGTTTCTTTTATCTCCGTTGATATGATTAAACGTTTTTGTGCATCAGACGGATCCACCTGCGGTCGCTGTCCATGGTACTGACCAAAGAGTAACGCTCTAAGTTCTAATGCACCAGCAGTCTGCACCGCTACAGCTTAACATTTATTATAACCACAGTTAAAGACAAATAATAAAACATCTTTCCCAAAATCATTCTCTATTCCCGTCCATAAAACACAAGGCTGATTTTTTAAGAACTCCACTTTATTAATTTTATTTTATTTGTATTTTACTTAATTAACTCCATTATTTTCCTTTTTTATGCACTTTCATCGTGTGATGACGCCTGATCATTTCGTTATCTCGACTTAAAGATCGTTTTCTCATGATAACGACTTATTATAATTAATAACGTGTTCATCTTGATTTCAACCTACACGAGCTGCCATGAACACTTTCTAGCCACTGGGTGGAGCTGTAGTCTACAGGTTAACTTCTTTTTGTTTACTTTAGGGGTTACAGGTTAGCAGCTGAGACGCTAACAAAATCCTATCTATCCGGCTGCTTCAGCTAAGCTAAGCTAAGATAAATGTAGGCTAACCTGTAGGCTAACCTCAACTTTGCAATGTAACATGAGACGTAATTATATGTTAATTAATTTATTTAATAGTTGGTTGGGCCAACCTCTCAGCTGCTGACATGTAGCCCCTAAAGTAAACAAACTAAAGTGTTATATACCGGTGGACTACAGCTCCACCCAGTGGCTGGACGCCGTTCATGGAGGCTCTTGTAGCCTGAAATCAACACAAACACATTATTAATGTTATCATGAAAAAACAGTACATGTAAAACCCATTTCAAGTCTTGTCTCCAATAATATATAAATATATATAAATATACTATACATATATTTCTAATTAAAGTTTATTGTCGGCCTGTTGAAAAGTGGGCGGGAAACAGTTTTGGATCATGGATCATGGAGGGGAGTTTCCAGTTCAGTTCATATTCCTGTTATTAAATGTCTCATTTACCTTTAAACACATCCAGAGGGGGTTTAATGGTGACAGACGTGCTGCTTGTTCTCACTCACCAGCCTGATGTCTTTGTTTCCAACGATGGTGCTGAACTCGCTCAGGTCCCTCATCAGCCCGTTGAGAATCTCAGCGATGCGTTTCCTCTGGTGGCTGCTCACTTCCTGAATGCGTGACAGCTCCGCCTCCAGAGCCATGAGGTGAGACTGTAAGAGGAGCGGAGAGAAACAAAGCAGTCAACGGTACAAATAAAGGAAGAGAGATAGAGCGAGAGATAAAACCTTGAAGGAGAGGAATGATAGAGGAAGAGGTTCACAGTTCCTGAGCCCATTTTTTAACCCCTGACCTTCTTCTCATCCTGAAAACAGGAGAAGAAGAACATTAAGACCGTTAAATTACAAATCAATAACCTCCAGAGACAGAGGCTGCATGAACAATAGACTTCAACCTTCCTCCTTTTCTGTACAGTAAGCAGCTTTTAAACAATACTGCAGCTCCTGTGGCCCCGACACGACGACAGGGTTTGGATTCATTTACTCACAGTGATGAAACACTGCGAAAGAAGAAGGCTGCCCTCTGTCTACCTGTGAACCCAGCCTTTGATCTTACAGAACACAGCTGTCGCCTTTCTACACGGATGACACCAGCAACATATTAACAAGAGCTTGGAGCTTTTTTTCTCTGATCAGGTCTGAACAACCAGGAATTCAGGGGTCAGGGGTCCAAACCACCCATATGCAGCAATTTCATCCCTCAGGGATTTTTTTCTTCTCGTTTTTGTTTCTCTCCAGTAACTGGCCCATGTTTTAGCCTTTAGCAAATGTTTTAGCCTGTAGCTCATGTTTTAGCCTGTAGCTCGTTTTAGCCTGTGTTTAAGCCTTTAGCTCATTTTAGCCTGTGTTTTAGCCTTTAGCTTATGTTTTAGCCTTTAGCTCATGTTTTAGCCTGTAGCTTGTTTTAGCCCGTGTTTTAGCCTTAAGCTCGTTTTAGCCCGTGTTTTACCCTTTAGCCTGTGTTTTAGCCTTTAGCTCATTTAAGCCTGTGTTTAAGCCTCTAGCTCATGTTTTAACCTTTAGCCCATGTTTTAGCCTTTAGCTCATGTTTTAACCTTTAGCCCATGTTTTAGCCTTTAGCTCATGTTTTAGCCTTTAACTCATTTTTTTAGCATTTTAGCCTGTGTTTTAGCCTTTAGCTTATGTTTCAGCCTTTAGCTCTTTTAAGCCCTTGTTTTAGCCTTTAACGTGTGTTTAAGCCTTTAGCTCGTGTTTTCCCCTTTGGCCTTGGTTTTAGCCTTCAGTCTATGTTTTAGCCTACAGTCCATGTTTTAGCCTTTAGCTCATGTTTTAGCCTTTAGCATATGCTCTATCTCTTTTTTGTTTATCTTTCTTCTTCTCTTCTGTCCTCTTTCTGTCAGACAGCTCAGCTCCAGTGTCCACCATCACTACTAAATCAATTAATACTTCTCAAATGTGTTGCAGGCATCAAATTCAAAATAAGTGAATATTTGCAAGAAAAAAAACCCAAAACAAAAAAAAACAAAAGACAATAAAGTTTATTAGTTTGAACAATAAATATTTTCTTTGTATCTAGTTGAATAAAGGTTAAACATAATTTTCAAATCACTGTATTCTGTTTTTATTTACCTTTTACACAAAATCAAAACTTCATTGAAATCAAAGTTGTAGAAGTGAGACTTTTTCAAGACCTCTTAGAAAGTCCTCACAGGAACTTTAAACGTTTCATTTCTTTATTCTCATCTTGTTTTGTCTTCTTTTTATCAATGTAACGCGCTCTGAAGCGGTGCCAGTAAAGCTCATGGGTTAAATTCATGCACAGTGTCAATAATCCTTGAATCTGTCAGCGTTGACTAAAATCAGCCCCTGGCCTCATGTCACCTCCTGATTCCTCCATGCACGGCCCTGTTTCACTTGATAATGAAAAAACCTGAGATTTAATTTTTAAAAAGGGGAATCATCCTTTCAATTTTGCTTCATAAATAAATCTGCCTCTTTTTCCTACAACATAATTATGATTTCTGAATTTTGCATCTCCTGTGTGCAAGGATAAATGTTTGATTGTTTTATTTAATAGAATTATACGCCTGGAAATAAAGTCTGTATAAAAGCAGAGTTCAGTGTGAAAGATCAGCCTCCAAAAACCAGTCTGTTGATTTACTTTCAGTGATTGATTTAACAAACAGAAAGTGTGTTTGGACTACAGGTGACCTCGGTGTCCTCAGTGGAAGCTACAGTCCGGCTCTTTCTTTCATTTAAACCATGAACGACAAAAATCAATGAAATCAGAAAGTTAATCCATCCAGCCCCACAGAGCTGGTTCTACATACACCCAGGTTTCAATCCCACACAGAATGGATCATGTTTTGTTATATAAATTACGTTTGTGGGGGTTTAATGGTGTTTTTAGCTAGCTGCCTCATAGATCATCAGCCAACTGAAAGCACCATTAACCCTCTCCACGAGTACAGCTCGATTTATGAACCTCTCCATCTTCATCTCCTTCACTGACTCCAAGCCACGTGATCGTTTTCCAGGTCGCTTCACGTGTCAAAACATTAGCTTAGCATGAACGACAGTAAACAATTAACCCGAGTCGATTCATTATGAACACGTTGGAAAGGGAGAAGATCGGAGCGTAATGGAAGAGGTTCAGTTTGATGAGATTTATGGAGCGCTATGGTAACCGTGGAGGAGTGATGGTTGGTGGAGGGATGGATGGAGTTAATCATAATAATTGGAAAAACCTTAAAAAAGGGATGAATGGAGGAGCTAAAAGAAACAGAGTGACAGTGAGAAATGTGGCTCTTTCTCCTGAAAGCCAGGATGAAGACAGCCGAGGAGACGGCCAGGTGAAGACAGTGATGAATGTACTTCACTGCAACATTTTTCTGGGCCAATGCTGCTCCATTTCCACTGTAGATATGGAAAAATGGGAAAAGCAGCAACACGGCACATTAGCACAGCAGCTGGGAAGCAGAGAGCGGCGGATTGGTAATGAAAACTCAGGAGACGGGGATTGGAACGGCCCTGAGAGGACAGAGTAATGAGATTACCATTTGCATGCTTTCCTGTTTTAGTATCACGTCCTGTCAGACGGCTGGAGGCAGGTGAGCGTCCCTGAGAGGGAGGCAGGTGAGCGGTCAGGGCGGGGAAGCCCACGGATGAGGCGGGGGGTGAAATAAAAATGTGTTTGAGCTGCGTTAGGAGCTTAAACTGTGCTGTGAGTCGTGCGACCGTCAGATCCTTTCATCAGTTTCTGGAGCAGCTTCAGAGGAAGGCGGAGATTAAAACGGAGCATGAAATATTAACGAGCTTTTATGAAGGTGAGTAACAGAGCACCTGGTCTTATTAAGACTGACCAGCTCTGACAATGCTCTCTAACTTTATTTCAGGTCTTCAGAGAAGCTGATCCGCCCCATCAGGTCTGTCAGTACAGTCTGATTAACACTGACCCAACAACCCACCAGCTGTCAACTCGCTTCAATCTGATTGGTGCATTTAAAGTACATGACATCACTCATTCCATCTGATCAGATGGATCAGAAAACAGAAATCTCTTCTTACTAAAGTGTCTGTTCCTAGAGTAAGAACAGAACTGGGTGAGACAGCCTTTAAATATGCCGTCCCCTCTACATGGAAGAGTCTCCTGATGGATTGGAGACTAGCAGAACTGGTCCCTGTTGGTGAATTTAAGACTTCGTTAAGGGACTGAGAAAGAGCTGGTCTTGAACCGGTGTTTCCAGCACGGCTTGGTTTCGATGTGCTGATGTCTGAATGTATTTGTTTTTATTGTGTCACCCCTGATTCACACATACTCCGTCAGCGCCGCGGTCCGTCAGCGCGAGCCAATTCACACTGCATCCGTCTCAGGAGCGGAGCGCAGCTCAGCGTACTCATAGCAGCTGGATACACAAGATCACAGGAGAACCACATGTTCCTGCAGGAATCACACCCATGACAACTACTTTCATGATATTTAGTATGTTAAACTCACCTGCCCTCCCAGAGCTTCATTAATTCAGTCCTTCCCTTTTAGTCTCTGTTGGTGTCCTTATATAAAGGATGTGTTGTATCGTATATAATTATCTGGTTTTCCGCCTCCAATATAAACTTTTCCTCGTCCATGGCGTCAGATTTCCTCTGGGTCTGACCCGCTGATGACTGCTGGCCCTGTGCCGGTGTCGAAGTTTTAATATACGAGGATAATTTTACGATCGACAGGCTGAACATGGTGCTTTATTTTGAAAAGACCGGAAACTCTGATCGTTTTTCGTGTCTGATTTCCTGTTTGGAACGATCTGCTCTGCGGAGATTGACGCGTCTCTTCAGGGTACTCCAGCAAGAATAGACTTACAGCGAAACAGCCGCGAGCAGCCGTTGGTAGCACACGCCGGAGACGGACCGCGGCATGGGCTGTGTGAATGCACTGACTGACTTGAATGGCAGCAAAATACAGCGCAGTGCGCGGCGCTGACGGACCGCGGCACTGACGGACCGCGGCGCTCACGGACCGCGGCGCTCACACTGTATATGTGAATTGGGGGTAACTGTCTGCTGCTGCCATGCCAGGTCCCTCTTGAGAAAAAGAGACTTCAAATCTCAATGAGGCTTTTATCTGGTTAAATAAAGGATATAATAATAAAAAACATCTGTAAACACTCAAAAGACGCAGGACAACGGTGATTATCATTGAATAGATCAGGGGTTTCTAAACTCTACCGTGCCAAGGCCCTCCAAACAGCATTAGCTTCTGGCCGGGGACCCCCCCTTGCGAACCAACAGATTTTTTTTTTTTTTTTTTTTTTGCCGTGTGGTGTGAGGCTAAAAAAGATGTTTTCAGTCTCTTCTGTCTTTTTCCTGTCAAAAACCTTTCCATTTTGTGCTAGCTAGCTAGCAGCTTGGCAACAGGCGCAAACCGCCAGTCGACAAAGATGATGACATCATCATGCCCAAGTTGGAACTGTCACACGAGGTGTGGTTACGTACAATTGGAAACTTGAGAATCTGACGATTACAGCTGTTTACGTGTTGTACGTTCAGGACAAATGGTTATATAATCCCAACACAGTCTCCTCAGATGTCTGTCTAACATGAGTCTGGTTCTGTCCAAGGTTTCTGCCTGTTAAAGGGAAGTTTTTCCTCTCCATTGTAACTTGCTAAATATTGCAAAATGCTGTACTCATGGTGGGTTAAGATGAGATCAGACTTCTTATCTTGTCTTGATGTTGGGTTTCTGTTAATAACGTTTATCATCATTTACAGGTCTCGACCTGTTAACGCTTGGAAAGAGTCTTGAGATAACGTTTGTTATGAATTGGCGCTATATAAATAAAGATTGATTGATTGATAAGAAGAATAACTAAATAGAAAAAAAAAAATTGATTCTATTTTTTTCCCCTTTCCTCCAATTTTCTGAGACCCCCCCCTTGTGCCCTCTGGGGACCCCCACTTTGAAAACCACTGGATTAGATAAATCCTCCAGCTTTGACGGATGGAGTCTGACAGAGCGAGTCAGCTACACTTCAGCGTTTAACCGACCGTCACCTCAAACCGGCTGTTCGGTGAAAACTTTGCAGCTTTTTGAACTTAAAAGGACTTTAAAACCAAGCTGAACCGGATCAAGGAGAGCTGATCTTTGGCTTGTTCCAGTTCTGAAGCTTTCTCAGCGTTCAGCTCTTGTGATAAACATCTGGCTCATGATATCAATCAGCTCGGACTTCCTGCACTAATACTGATTGTGCCAAAAAACATTTGATTTATTTGATGAATTCTGTCTGGAGTGATTGAAGTTGCTCCTTTCTCTCTCTTTATAAATCGTCTTTGTAACCGTACCAGTTTTTTTAATCATTTATCAGTTTTTCAGTGCTTTCTGCAGAATTGATTAGAATTTCCTGTTATCTTTTCTCTCTTGCAGCTCATTAATTTCCCTCATTATCTCACTAATTGCATTTGAAGTGGTTCTACACGTTCCTGACAGACGGCCCTTAAAGAGAAGGATGGTTTTGAACCTAAATGCTTCTTTCTGTGTCTTTTCCTCGGAGCTACATGAGTCCATGCCTTTCACGTTTTTCTTATTTGTCTCTTTGTTTTTCAGCTGTGATGTACTTTTTGCTGTTTTGTGGCAGGAAATGAGTCCCGAGGAGTCCAACCCACCATTTTCTTGGCGAGCTCTTCGGCCAGCAGCTTGTTCTGCGCGCTCTTCTCCTCCACCTCCAGGCTCTTCTGGTCGTAGTTGACTGCCAGCTCCTCCAGGGCCTGCAGAACCTCTTTGACCTCGGCCTTGGCAGACTCGTTCTCTGTCTGCAGCCTGCCCAGCTCCGACTGAACCTTCTCACTGTCCCCTCTGGATGATGCTAAAAGCTGAAGACACACAGATTAAGCAAACTGAACTCTGACTGTGTTGAATCAGAGACACAGAGCAGAGGATCTGAGCTCACTGTGTGCAACAAGCATCTTCTAAATCACTCCTAACTGTGAGGTTAATCTCAGCAGATGATAACCAGGTGAACAAACTGTTCAAACACATTGCAGGTGTGATTTTGCAGATGTAACTCCCTTTAAATACTCATCCTCTGCTTCTTGAAAAAAAAAAAAACAGCATCATTTTTCCACCATGGTGTTTGTTTTCTCCAGCACGGCTGCAGCCAGCTGTCGGCCTGTTTCTGTAAGCGGAGATCATCAGTGGAGATGTTGCTCTACCCAGGGCATGTTTGCACTGCAGCGTACAGCTTCTGCTCTGCCAAATGGATGTGAAATCATTTCACTGTGCACGAGCTACAGCTGGGTAGTTACCAACATGTCCGCCTGACCCACAGCAGGCCCGCGCGGGGAGACGAATGAACTCATTCTGCAGGTGTGAAGTCTTTACACGGTGCAGCACTACATGCCAAATCATGTAGTCGATCACATGATCACATCCTCCTCTAAATGGAAATCTGTTTTTTTTGCCACAGGTGGGAAATACAGACAGGTAACCTGCTCAGTGAAGATGAGTGTGAGGGTACAAACCTGTGTTAAAGGACTCTGAGTACACAGAGGGGGTGCAGGGTTCTCAGTCCCACTCGGAAACCACATATATCTTCATACATTCAGGCCCGTCATCCACACGAAACTGCAGTTAAGATTTTGGAAAACTCCTGTTTCATGGTTTCATGTAAACGCCAGGAGCTGTTAGTTCTCAAACGCCACAGCTTGAGACAAAAAAATCCATTGACGCCACATATATGCATCGTTGGTTAAGAGTAATTTGATCTCGTCAGTCCAAACATAAAGGTATCATGTAGCATCATGTTTAAATCTCTGGTGGAAGAGCCAATCAGAATGTTGGGGGTTTGTTTTGATTGGCTGGCACGGGTAACATGTCTGAAAAAAACACTGCCATGTATGGGTTTGGCGTGCTTAGAGCCGCACGTGTAAGTGGATTTGGACAACAATTTTTATTACGTAAACAATCAGGTGTGGACGTAAGTAGGGCCCAACTGATATATCGGTCGGTGGATTTAATCGGCCGATTATTGCCCTTTTTAAAATAATCATCATTGGCAGGAATTCTGCCGATATATGTCCTTGTGTTTTTCCAGTAGATGGAGTTCTGTCTCCATTCAATCCTCATTTCCCACTGCTGCCTTCTCAGCAACATACAGGAGTAAGCTACAGCTAGTCAACATTACAGGAGTGGGCTGAGCGAAGTTCTGAAATTAACAATGACTCAGCATGTCTCCTGTTTCAGTTTGTGTCATGACGAGTGACGCATGCTTGGTTGTATTAATCATGCTTTTCATTTATCGCTAAAGCTGTGCTAACCTAGCTTAAGTTCCTCCCCGTCTGTAAAACTGAAAACACAAATAAATACATAACTCTCTCACAAGAGATTCCTATTCAGTACATTCAACATGTTATACATCTCCTAATATACTGAAAACAATAAAGAACGTAGCGCTAGCTTGATGCTAACGTATATGGGAAATTGCATTGATTTGCTATATCATATCTCGATATAACTGATAAGTCCTTGACGGGGTCTGAAAACTCGCTAAATGTAGCGACAAAGTTGATTGGAAGCTTTAAGCTGCAGAGCAGCTGAAGGCGGATAAACGTTTAACCCGTTCACATTCGCTCACAAGGCAAGAGGAGGATCAGTAATTTGCCAAGATAACGTCACCGTTTCCAGGACATTTGACCCTTTTTTTCTGTTTTCCATGACTGGAAAAGAGGTCAATCATTTTCCAGGTTTTCCAGGACGCGTGGGAACCCTGCAGTGATACCTTTAACTAGAGCATATAAAACAGCACATCAGATCATTAGAGAGCGTTTGTTTGTTTATTTATCAGCTCGGATGTATAATGGACCAATCTGTCCGTCTTTACATTGAACCCTTCCTCCCACAGTTTATGTCTGAGAATATTGAAGCCTATTCTATTTCTAAACTGCTGCTGACGCTCAAATAAGCTTCACACAATACGGCTTTATATTCTGCGAGTGCCTTTTTCTGCTGGTTTATCTGAAGGGCAGGATAATAAAGCCTCTCCTGGCTGGGTCCTGTTCAAAGCCTGGTTTTTTGATTGCCACATTCTGCAGGTGCGGCTGACGACAGCAGGCCATTGAACCGAACTGATGAAAGGATGTTAATAAGGGGGGGAGCTTTTTACCTCCTCCTGGTCGAGCATCTGCTCCTTCAGCTTCTCCACCATCTGGCTCTGATGGTTGATCTCATCATCCTCCAGGGACAAAGACACATGAATAGAAACAGTTCATTTACACGCTCATGAATGAGACACGCTGGTTAAACACAAATATTTTGACATTTAAAGCACTTAAGTGTCCTTATCCATTCACAGCTCAGCACTTCAGTTTTAAAGCTATCTGAAAAAATCATTTCATATGATGAAAATGAAGATAAAACCATATTTAAAATCATTTCTATCACAAATGTGTGAAGGTCTGAATGTAAGTGGGTCATTATCAGTATAAAGTGCCTTTGGTGTTCTCGTCAGAATCACTCAGTTATCATGGAAATGAAGCTGAATAATGAAACTCATATCAGTACGATTATAAGTCTCTTAAATTGCATTTCCTTCATTTTATACCATTTTTTTTTTCATTAGATGTTTGTGTTTTTTCTAATAAGTGGTTAAATTACACATATTTTTTAATGACATGGTTTTATTAATAACACAAGTCATTTTGATCATGTTTATTCTGTTCTTATAATCATATTGAATGTTATACCTGTGTCCCTGAAATTGCTGTCCACCCTGTTATTAATGGGTCACTGCCCCTTTAAGAAACCCTCTGATGCTTTCAGTGACATCACTACCAACAGTTTGTCTTTTAATGGAGGCTGAAACAGTGGCTAGTTCAGGGGTCGGCTTGGTCGCCATATTGTCTGTCTGGAGCCGCAAAACATTAAAAGCCTTATATAAGCCTAATATGAAGGCAACATAGGCTGTCAGTATATTAGCTATATAAGCTACTATTAAAATGACTAAGTAGGCTACAAATAAAAAATGAGCATTCATGATTAAATGTTTATTTTCCCTGCAGCACATCCTGGAGAGAATGACGCCCCACGTGACTACTCTGCTGGACCATATTTGGTGCTTCAAGTTTAACTTCCATTACAATATTAATGTTTTATGTTTTGTTGCATTGATTAAATTATAGCAATACAAGTGTGGCGCCCTGAGGTATCATTGGGTTGAGCACCACAGAATAGCAGAATAGCATCGGTGAATGGTTTCCCACGCTTTGTTATCTCCCGCGCTGCAACAAAACTTGCAGCAGTCGTAGAGTTTGGAGATGTAATCCACTTCTTGAAACTATTTTTGCGGTCCTCTAATTTTTCCACAAGTACTGCAGCTGCACTTTTTCTCTCAGTCCCAACTGGGTGCGCGGCTGCAAATTTAGCATGTTTTACCTGGAAATGTGGCTCCAAATTGCTCTTCTTGTTATTTGACAACTTCTCATTGCAAATCAAACATGCAGGCAATCCGTCAGCACTGGCAATGAAAGCAAACGATTCTGTCCATTCTTCCTTAAATCCTCTGTTCTCAACAGCAATCGTTCTCTTTTTCCCTTCCCATGGCCCGTGACACACCCTCGTTTGTTTACAACAGCCACCTGCACTGTGTGTCGCAGGCTATGACGCAATTCTGCTATTTGGTGCAATTCTGAAATTCAGTATTTACTACATAAATTTCTACAGCATAAGAATATTTGTGTCAGGTTTTCCCCCCTAAAGAAACCACATTAAAACAACAACAACAAAAAATCATTCTTTTTCCATTTTCACACATTTTTGAAAAAGCTCCAGGGAGCCACAAGATGAGTGCTAAAGAACCGCATGCAGCTCTGGAGCTGCGGGTTGCCGACCCCTGGGCTAGTTAGAGAGTATGTATTCACACTCATGTTTTATAATTTTATCTTATTATGTGTGTAGTTGGATGTTGTCAAGCTTAACCTTTCAGAAATGTAAAATATATTTGTTAAACGTCAAACAAACAGCTCGCTAACTGAATCATGTTGCTAAGTGAAGCTCCACCATGTGCTCATTAAATGCTATCATTAGCCAAAAGTCTCCACCCTGTCAGTTAGCCTGTGTGATTATAATGTATTTACTATACTATAACAGTTTCCATGGCAGGGTGGACATATTTATCTGTATGGACGTCTTCTTCTGGGAGCTTGACTAACATTGATTTCTACCATCATAACATCCACTTAGGTCCAAAAGGCACCTTATAATAATACCGACCCATTTGTGTCCAGTTTAGGGCTGAGTCTGGAAAACTGTTTCCTGTTAAAAATCGATTAGAAACGGCAATCCATCCACATCATTAGCCTTTATGTTTCACAATTCCCTTGTTGATTATTTACATTATATTGGAGCAGCCACGTCGACTATTTTGCCCCAACTAGCTTAGCTTAGCAGATGGATCGCAGTTTCCCAAAATAACTTCTTAAGTTTGACTTAAGAAGCTGTAAAACTGAACACACAAAGAAAATGAACATTACTCTCTGACAAGAGATTCAGATTCAACACATTCAACAATGTTAAACATGTTAAACATCTCCTAATGGACCAAAAACCGCAGAGAAAACATGGCGCTAGCTCCATGCTAACGTACATGGGAAATTGCACTCATATGCTAGCGGTTAGCATGCATTGATGTAACTTTGGTTTCAAGACAAAATTTCATCTTCCATCACAGAAACATATCACAGTTACTCTTTCTAAACAACACTGAAAACTCTAAATGTCAAAATACAAACAGGAAGAGAAAAGATAAGCAGAACTACGGCAAGCTCAAGGTTCCAAACAGCTCAAAGCATGGCTATAACCACTTCCAGACACTAGATGACCTACTTCAGTTAATAACATAAAACAATACAACATTTTGTTACTAATTTGTATCTATTTATGTTCAGAGATATCCAGATCCATTGACCAATTTCATATTTTTTTATAACTCAATAAAATGTTGTTGACAAAGAAAACCTGTAAAGCCGACTTTTTGTACACAGGAAATTCACAGGAGGAACTGATAAGGGAATCGATAAGAACAGACTCATCCTCCACTGTATAGAGTTTGGTGCTTGGTCCCCTCCTGTTCATCACATACTTGCTCCCACTTGGTAACATTATCCGTCAACATGGCCTTCATTTCCACCGTTACGCTGATGACAAACAGCTCTACATTTCAACCAAATCCATAACCACTGAAACACGATCCACAATCACTAACTGTCTCACTGAAATAAATACTTGGATGCATCATAATTTCTCATCACTTAACTGCAATAAATCTGACCTTTTACTCATCGCCCCCAAGTCCCTCACAATTACAATTCAGAGTTTCAGTTTCACATTCAATAATTCAGCTCTATCTCCTGCACCCCTCATCCAGAACCTTGGAAGAGTTTTTGACAGGGACCCTTCCTTTATCAACCGTCACCCAGCTCACTAAAAAGGCCTTCTTCAACCTTAGAGATAAAGCCCGCCTCAGTCCATTCCTCTCTTTCTCTGCTGCCTGAAACACTTATTCATGCATTCATTACATCCCGCTTAGACGACTGCAACAGCGTCCTCTACGGTACATCCTCCAAAATCCTCCATAAATCACAATAAATCCAGAACTCTGCTGCACGCCTCCTCACCTGCTCTCACTCCTCTGAGCAAACATTTACACTGGCTCCCTGTCCCTTACCACAGTGTTTCTCAAACTGTGGTCTGAAGACCACTTGTGGTCCGCCAGCACCTCCTAGTGGTCCGCCATGACAGTGAGTCTTTGTTTTTTTTTTTTAATGGAACATAAAAAAAAGGCAAGTTTGCCGGAAATCACAAAAGTTTCCTCAAACCCCCCCCCCCCATCCCGAGAAAATGGTCAAGCTAACGTTACTCCATTGACGAGCCTACAGGTAAAATCATCATGTATTGGCAAACACACCAAGCCAAAAAAAGCAGTTTTCACGGCCAAAATAAGCACATTTACAGCCTGGTACAAAGAATGTCTTGGGTGAATTTTTTTCTAACTCGGCAGTTTAGAAGATATTAAGATTGCCAGTTCGTCCAATCAGAGGCACAGCTCGGTTCACGTGACTGCCGGGTGTCCTATGGCTGTTACTGTGGAGACTCAAAGCCTGCCTCATTTAAAAATCCATTTTCAGGAACAGAGAGGTGACGTCACGGAGACTTTGACCATTAATTAGCGCCAGTACTGTTAGCCAGTGCGTGTATGTCAGTTTATATTACATCTGGGCTGTTGTTTGTTTAGCTCGGTGGTTCATGAGATTTTTTTTTTTTTTTGGGGGGGGGGTAAGTAGTCTATGGTCTAAAATAATTTGAGAACACTATCTTACCACATACAGTTTAAAATCCTCCTCCTCCACCACCAGGCCCTTCCCTACCTCACTGACCTCCTCCACCGTCACACTCCTTCCCGGCAGTATTCTGTCTCCACCTCACAGGACCAAGCACCAAACCTGGGGAGACAGAGCCTCCTCCTTCTGGAATCTCTGCTTAAACTCGACTTTTTAAGTTCGCTTTTAATTTGTGATCGTCCTGTTGTTTTGTTTTAAATAACATAAATAACCTTTGTTCCTTATTTATATTGATTTTAACAATTGTAAAGTGTCTTTAAGTTTTTGAAAAGCGCTATATAAATAAAATTTATTATCATAATTATTATTATATGGCACAGTAGAGCCTACAGAGCCACATGTCTGAATAAGCCTCCATGCTTGTTTTTCGTACTGAAAGGAATAAAGCTATTTTCTTCTTATGCATTTTAAAGACGATGCATTTTTTTTCACTGCACCACAAACAACTAGCTGTGCATATTTAATGGAGTTTTCATTCACAGCAGCAGTAAAATCATACACACCAGCTCTGTGTGCACGGCTGAAGTGGGAGCAACAATAATTTAAAGCTGAGTGCTTCTCCAGGCTGAACGCTGTCCTCTCTCTCCCGTGACATCTTTGTCTAATAGTTCCTACATTAGTCACGACTGTGTGTCTGATCCTGAATCCATTAGCATGCATAATTTATGTATGACATCCTCTTCATGTTCATGTGAGCACACCCATGCGATAATCTCAGCCCTCCAGAGTGAAGAGCTTCACGTGCTTCTCACCTTTTCATCAAGCTGTTTGTAAAGCTTGCGGATCTCCTCCTCGTACTTCTGCCGCTCCTCCTCGGAGATGTGCACCACAATGGAGGAGGCGAGAGAGCACGGGCTGCAGGGGCTGCACGGGCTGCAGGGGCTGCAGATGTCAAGAACTGGCTCCTCAGACTCAGGAGGGACCAGGGGGACGTCGTCAGATTCTGGTCTCAGTGGCTCCAACACAAGATCCTCACCTAAAGGCCGGGTTAGAGAACATTCAGTGTTTGTGAACGCAGCTCTCTCATCTCTGCCCAATCCTCCTCCATGAATTTATTCATAAAGATCAGCTCAGCTG